>CM038792.1:180076381-180467925 GCA_021764765.1 Vicia sativa
AAATAGAACTACCTTCTTCAACAGCAGCTTGAACATCTTTCAGCGAGGCCATCCTAGGCGGAGTCTGTGTAACTTCAGGAGTGACAGAGAGTCAACAGGCGTGACTATGGGCATTGTTTCAAAAGCTTGACAGGGAGTCTCAAAGAATTCACCCTCCACCTCGAGGTATCGGAATGATTGTAGATGACTGACCATATACTCCTCTTCACCAAATGCGGTAACAACCTTCCCTTTCACCGGTACTTCTTCATGTAAGGTAGAGGCACCGCCCCATGTATCCAAGGCGCCCAGTAGGTAAGAGTAAGTCGGACGGATGTCCATGACAAAGAAAGTGGAGTCAAAAGTCCGGAACCGACTTTGACAAAGTGAGTGAGCTTCCAAGTACTGCTCGCTAGAACCAACAAAAGCTCTCACAATTATGTCACTGGTCTCGAATCCAACCCTTCGACATCAAGTCGATCAAAAGCAGTATTTGGTAAGATATTCAGAGCAGAACCGGTGTCAACCAAAACATGAGATAGTGTAGTGCCCTTGCATTCAACAGAGATGTGCAAGGCTTTGTTGTGTTTCTTTCCAGAAGGAGTCAAATCAGCATCAGAGAAGCCTAGGCCGTTGTTGGCAGCCAAAGCTAGCAATACAAACTTCAAACCGTCATAGTGTCTTTTGCACGTGAGCATTCTTCATAAACTTCACCAAGGCATTAGCATGAGCCTCGGAGCACAAGAGCAGAGCAAGCATGGAAATTTTGGATGAAGTTTGTCCCAACTGTTCCACAACATTGTAGTCACTCTTCTTGATAATCTTCAGAATTTCTTCCATTTCTTGTTTGGAGGTATCTTCAACAACTTCCTTTGGTACTTCTGGCTGAGCAGGATGAGTCACTGGTTCTTGGGGAACTGATGGAATAGCCGGAATGCGAAATGGAGTCGCAGCTTTTGAGGAGAGATTGGAGAGAAAACCCTTCCTGCTCGTCACCTTACTTGATCCGTGATGTTGTCATGTCGTGAATGGTAGTTTCAACTGTAAGATCTTCAATGGTCAGAGGGTCTTACTTGACACCATGATAGTAAACATCAACTCCATAATTCCAAGGGATAGCCTTGTCAGAGGAATATGGGACTGGTCTGGGAGAAGTGATAATGAGAGGTTCCACTTAGGCATGTGGATCAGAGGAAACTTATAGTGTTAACATCAAGATATTCTTCGCGAAATCGCCACCCCAACCGGTCGCTTTAACATCTTCAATAGGAATCTTGTAGCTCTCAGGAACAGTGTACTTCACCATGTAATCATACTTTCCACTTTTCTGCCCCAAGGTATCCCACATGATGGTATACCTCGTCAGCATTATCAATCTTCAACTTAGTCATTTCTTCACACGTCCGCATGTGTGGTTTCAAGAATAGTATTTCACGGTTATCCATCATGCACGAACACGCCTTCTCAACCAAGCACAACCATCGTGGATGGGCACCAACAATTCTCCGCATCCCGGTTGACACCGCTTGTAGCAAATTCTTCTTACCATTAGAGGAATGGTCAAGTCATCTATGTTGAAAACATAAGTATCTTCTCCAACAAAGATTGGAACTTGTCATGATTAGGCATAGGCGCTGATCACATTCGAGTCTCAACAGAGGATCAAACTCAACTGCTTAGCTTCAATCATATCTTGAATCTTGTTCTTCGAGCCCAACAATCATCAAGATTATGTCCCGGCTATTGGAATGGTAAGCACACTTAGCATTAGGATTGTATCTCTGAGAGGAAGTGTTGACATTTCGAGGAGGATCCTCAAAGTAATCACCGCTTTCAACATGTGTTGCAAGGCTTGACAATGGCATGTTGATCTTCAGAACCGCCTCGTGGCGCTGCTCGTTACTTGTCTCACCGAGGTTGGCCGATGTAGGATCGAGATCACAACCGCCCCCACGATTGAGCACGGTCGGTCTCGCTCGGCTTTTCCGACATACACAAGCATTGGTTTTTTCTTAGCACCAAAAGATCTTTTCGCAGATTTGAAGATGTCTCTACTTGAATCTTCCCACTCTTGATACCAGCTTCAATACGTCTGTCTAATCACCGGTGAATCCGTCAAGAGTTTCCAATCGATGATTGAAGAATGGGCCTGCTGTTCCCATAAACATATCAACCAACTCCCTATCGACAAGGGTGGTGAACTCACCGCTAGGTCTCTCCACTCGAGCATACTCCTTGAACTTCTCATCACGACCCATAGACATGCTTTGTAGCCGCATGCGAGTGGGTGTTAATTCAAGATTGTACTCATATCGTCTCAGAAAGCATCACCAAGTCACCCAAGTACGGATACGGTCATTCTCTAGCCGATGATACCACCCAATGGGTTCCGACAAACTCTTGAAAATAGTGCATCCACAACTTTCTCATCGCGTGGGATTGATCTTCCGGACATAAGACTTCAAATGCTTTTAGGGCAAGACATGCCATACTTAGCAAAAGTTGGAACTTTGAACTGGGAGGAATCACAACACCAGGACAAGACTCGATCATCGAATTCAGCCCTAACATTTTCGTGTTTTCCACAAGATTCGACGGTCTTCAAGTTGCTTGTACTTGTCATCTTCATCGAGTATTGGCCACCATCATAGTTCTTTCTCAAGTTCAGCCCGCTTCACCACCACTTTTGTTACTTTGCTCGTCCTCCTTCTTGACACTTCCTTCAGAGAGCTCAATTCGACTAACCACTCTAGGACCTCCTTTGTAGCGTCTGCCCATGTTGAGAAGACCAACAACCTTCTTCTTTCGTTGATGAGCTTCTTCGATCTTCTTGGCCTTGGACCAAACTGTAAACATCACTAAACCGAGCATTCGAGTCTCAAGATCTTTGATGATCGCTCAAGAGCCATTTCTGCTAAAATAAATAGCGAGCAAATGAGAAAACCAATCTTCAATGTACCTGAGATGCAATGTTATGCTATGATATGCAATGTTTATGCGAATGCAATGCAATGTTTTCAAGGACCTTAGAGATTTAAATTTGTTAAACAAGCAATGAACAAACATTTATTAGTACTCTTTTCATTATTCTTTTTCTTTTTAAGTACAAGAGATAGTTCCAAACAAAAAGAAAACAAATAAATCCTAAATCTCTAAGTCTCCCATGGGCGCTTCCTCTTGGTGCCGATGTAGGCATTGATGCTTCGCTCCTCATGAAGTAACTTGGTCAACTCTAGCACTTTCTTCTCACTCGCATAACACTGGGCTTCAAAGGTATCCCTCTCTTCTTTAAGCTGAATCCAGGATCTCTTCAAGTCTTCAAAATCAGAGGCATGTCGGGTAGAGAACGGTATAGGTACGCCACCTATTGCAACAGTTCCATAATTACCGTAAACAGCGTGAATGGCATCATGAGGTGTTGAGCTCGAGCTCGCACCCATTTGAGGTAAGGTTCCCAAGGAATGGAGTTTCGTGCCCCAAAGTCTTGGTATCGCCTTCTTTACCATGCCCCAAGTGTATGAACCTTCGCTGCACTCGAGATCGTGATTGTAGTCGAACACAATATCTTGAGAAGCATATCATGAGGACCATCTCTTCGAGCAAAACCAAACTGACGTAGAGCTAGAGAAGGGTTATAAGTAATACCTCCTCTTATACCAAGGAGTGGTACATTAGGGAATTCTCCACAACGCTCAATGAATGTGAAGTCCTTTTGAGAGAAAAGATTCCAACGAATGTCGGAATGAGAGAGTGACATTAATCTTTGAGACCACTTCATCCTTTGTTCATTCTTTAAAACTGATGGAGGAAGGTGCGAAATAAACCACCTAGAAAGTAACGGTATGCAACACATGAGAGTTCCTTGTCTTTTGATAGTACGAGTGTGGAGAGAATGTAGGACATCCCCAAGTAAAGTAGGTACCGGATTACGGGTAAGAAACAACTTGATGGCATTGACATCTATGAATTGATCCGAGTTAGGGAATAGAACCAAACCATAGATTAGCAAGGCCACAATGTCTTCAAATGCATGGAAACTCATAACCTTGAGGAATTCTCGGGCTTTCTTAATTAAGAACTTGGAAAGTAAACCCTTAACTCCGCTTCTAGTTTCCCAATTGGCTTCAATGTCTGAGCGCTTAAGATGGGCATGATGCGATGTCTTCGCATTTAGGAACCTTTTCTAAACCGTGAATGGCATTTGGTCAAGAATAGGTACCCCAAGTAGCTTAGAGAACTCTTCCAAGGTAGGAACCAACCGATAACTGGGAATGTAAAGCAATGGTGTTTCGGTCAAGAACTGAATAGACATGCATCATATCTTCTTCAAAACCGAGATAACCAAATCAAGTAGATAACCATGTCTTTTGATGAACCGAGCATGGTCGGAATTCTCAAATCAATTTTTTGAAAGAAGGTATACCCATGAAGTTGATTCGATAGTCTTTCTAGAAGCCATAATTCCCTACAAAACAGAGCAAAGATAAATCCCTAGGTCCTTGAAATAGTTAGAAATGATATGCAATGCGAATGATGTCATGATGTCATGTTTAGCACACACAAACAATTCACACAATGAGCCTAGGGTTAAGGCTTGCATGAGGTATAGGTGATTACCCTACCAAAAAGTTTGAGTTGGTTCATCCTGTGCTATAATAGTAACCGGGTTCTAGGAATCTCACATCATCGATCTTTCTCGTAGGTGCTTATTTCAATACGACTACCAAGTGGTCGACCGAAAATGTCCCAAAAGTCTGATCTCAATGAGCATAGCATCGAGTATCAACCAACCTCGGTCTACACCAAAGCCGGCCATCTCACTACCTTCTAATGGCCAAGATGGGTCAATTAAGGTTCTAAAAGTTTAGTTAGCGCTGATGACACCACGCAAGCCAAATACTATCCTCAACTTGGGAATGAAGAGTATCGGACAACCAAAGTTTCACGCTAACGTAGCCATCATGTTGACCGCTTTGATATACGCCTAACGGTCGCGATAATTTATTGCTACTTACCTAAAGGAAACCCGATCCGTGTGATCCCCCACAAATATAATACCCAAGCAACCCTTAAAGATAAAGCAAGCAAGTCAAACAGAAAACAAGAAAGATGATCTATAAATCCTAAGGTAATTCTCTTTAGGGTGTTTCCTAGCAGAGTCGCCAGCCTGTGATACGGTGAACCGACTTTTTAGTTTTTGTATCGCAAATGTGCGGATAGCAAGAGTCGCCACCGACTTTTATTTTTATCCAATTAAGGGAAGGTAAAAGTACGTAAAAAGACCTTCGTTAGATTCTCGAGTACGGAGAATGGTTATGAAAAGGGAAGGTATTAGCACCCTTTCCATCCGTAGTTATCTACGGCTCTTAGTTGCTCTTAGATCACTTTAAACATTGTGCTTTCTGTGTGTTTGACAAAAATGTTTTGAAAAAGGCATTTCGCTTTGACTTTGTAATGATTCATGTAGGAATGTATATAAAGTGTTCGGAAATGTTTCGTTTTTGAAAAGAGTTTGAACTTTGACAAAAGTGTGAGGTGTGAAAAGCATTTTGATAGAGCAAGCAACTAAAAGTCTTATTACCTACTCAGAATTGGTCGTTTTTTGTATTGTTACGTTCCTTTAAAATAGCGTCATCCATACCATTAGTTGGTAGGTAACTCCATTCGTTGGATGTAGAAGGGACATTCGAAGGGACATCGGATGGTCATAGAAGGCAACTTGTAGGAAGTATCCTAGCACATTCAAAGGGACTATCATCATTTTTTGTAGGCGGCAATCGAGGGTCAAGATCATGTATTCGGAGGCGACATCGTGGGTCTTATGATCTTTGTATCGAAGGGACTATGATGATTTGTTTTGAAGGCAACGGTGCTAGAATACCTCTACGTTCGAGGGACATGACCATTTGAATTGAAGGCAACGAGAGAGAATTACCCTAAGGTGCGTGTGAAAAGAGTGTGTCGATTTCGTATTTTATCTTGAAGATTAGAATGAGCTATGTTGATTTTGGTCTTGCCATACACGCCTAATTACTAGCGCTTATAGGGTGCGGAAATTAAAATGGAATGTAAAGTGCGGAAAGGTAAATGTCCCACGCTATTACATGGCTTTGGGGCGTATACATAATTTAAACTTCATGGAAAATAAAACCTAATTTAAACTATTACATCCCATAAACAGTTACATTATTGGAAAAAATAAATGATAAAGAAGAATCCTCCAATCGGATCAACCGTAAAAGAATGAGAAATCGAAAATATGATGACATTGAAGAAGAGAAAATGTTAGTAAAATGCAATTTTTAAATAAGAAAAATATGACATGCGAAATAACATAAATATGCTAAAATAAATTTTGGGATTTTTGATGCAATTTAATAATTTAAAATGAATTAAAAGTAATTAAATGCAAAATTATGAATAAAATAAATATGCATGCAAATTATATTTTTAATTTTATAAATTAAATAAAGATTTTCAGAAAATAATGTAAAAAGAAAAATAATTTTGATGATTTTTAATGCGAATAAAAATATGAAAAGAAATTAAAATGATGCAAAATATTAAAAGAATTATAAAATATGAAAAATAGTAAAAGCTTGAATTTGGAAAAAGAAAACAAAACCGTGTTCGATGAGGTTCGAACAGAGGACCTTTGAGCATCTTTCAATCCCAACGCCGACCATCGGGCAACGGTCTTTGGTGTTAGAAAAGTCGAAACCAATCAATATAAGTGATGACGCGTCCCTGGTTATAAGTCAAACCGAGTCAGCACGCGTGGGGTCCATGTGGAAAGAGAGAGCGAATTAGAACGTGCCATCGCACCACGCAAGCCACGTCGGGGTCAGCTAGGTCAACGACGCCGAAGCCCTAGCTCCGGTCGTCTTCTTCGGCGATCAGAATCTCCAAACCTGCAAAATACGTGGAATCGAAGCAAAAGAAAGACCTGGTCTACCTAATTCGACCCTCCTGAATTCAATGGTGGCATCGGTTTCGACTGAATCGGCCTGTACAGGCCGGTTCGAAGCTTCTCAGATTCCCAACCCTAACAATGGCCAAACACGATTCTGACGTTCAAACTCACGAACGATTGCCCAGATCCGTCCTTTAGCATCTCATGAACACATTGCAAGCATTAGAATCCATTAAAACACACAGAATAATAATATGCAATTTCAAGAAAAATTCAAGTATGTATGAATGTATATGGATCGATTCAGCTTGTTTTAACCCATGGCAAGAGTGTATACTTATTCAAACTTACCTTCAGAACACGATTGAGTGCTTGAGAGAGGCTGAAAGTGGCTGCTTTTTAAAATTCGATTTTTCAAGAATTCTTGAAATTTTTTGCAAGAATAAGGGTTTGGCTTGGGCTAGGGTTTCGTGTGTGTGGCTTGGCATATTGCTGAGTATTTATAGAGGCAATTGAGAGAGGAAAAAGAGTGAAAAAAGATTGATCCATCAATGTGCAATATTTTCTCTTTAAAAATAAATCAAATCTTTGAAAAAAATTGATTTTCCTTCCATGTAAGAGGCTAGCACGAATTTGGTAAGGATTATGGGCTTTCTTGAACTCCAAGCATGATATAAATCCAACCCATTTGAAAAAATACTTGATTTTCATATTTTATATAATTTAATTTGGAATTAAATGGTTTAAAATCCAAAATTAAATCAATAAAATAGAAAATTGCCATGGCCAAGCATTTATGAGTCACAAATAATGTCATGAACAAGTTTGGATCAAAAGATTTTAGGCCCATTTGGAAAATTTTGCATTTTGACAAAAATGTCCTTTTGTGCAATTGTCCAAAATTGCCCAACTTCTGAATAGTGTATCTTGCTCATTTTTCCTCATTTTTGAGTGTTCTTGAACTTTTTGAAAAGCTCTAAGAGTCCTCTAACCAACCGTTTTGGTCTCATCTCAATTGGAGTTTCCATGCTCAATATATCTTCAAAACAAAAAGTTGACTTTTTGTTGACTTTGAAAATGACCTGTAATGTTTTGAGCCATACCTCTCAAATGAAGCATTTTTTGGATACTCTTGTGAGACATGAAGTTGTAGAGAATTGAATTTCCTTAAAAACAAGAGGTGGTGGAAAAATTTCTGAGAAAGTATGAAGAAGTTATGATCAGTCAAAGTTCAGTTGACTTTTCATCTAGAAACCCTAATTTAGAAAGTTTGACTTTTGAGCAAATCTTGAGTTTTCTTGATGAATCATGATCAACCCTTGATCAAATGATGAATGTAACTTCAAAATGAGGATGTTGACCAAAAATTATGAAGTTTGACTATATGTTGACCACAGTTGACTTTTTGTCCAATACAATTGATTTTCAACCATCTGAGCAATTGTCTGAGGAAACTTGACTTGTAAGGCCTGAAACTTGACATGGAGAATCTTTGAAGCATATGGGGAGGCATGATGACCATTGGAGATGTTGGAAGTCCATCTTGATCTGAGAAATACCAAACCCTAGTTTGGGTTGATTGTCTAGGAGAGGGTTTGTCTGATCAACTCTTGAGGAATCCTTGAGTATAGATGTATGAAATGTCTTGAGAAGATGGAGGGCAAATTTTGGGGTATGACACACCCCACACGCACGTAGTACTCTACGGTATCCACTTCTATTTTCTAGCTAAAAGATGTGTTATAACTATCTATGCTCAAACGCTACAATGCATGCAAAAGAAAAGAGAAAATAAAGAAACCATAGGGAAAAGAAGGAAGTATTTACAAGTTGTGCTCGATCGAACCTCGTGACAAGATGCCTACGTATTCCTGCGTGCAATGGGAAAGTTAGGGCATCGTAGTTCGGCTCACTTGTTTTGGTGGGTTTTGTGTTTTTTACTTATGAAATAGGTTTTAAACACAAAAGAAAAGCGCACAAAGGCGGAAAGAGTTTGTCTTGGTTGGTTTATTGTACCTTGAAAGAGGAGTTCAAACCATTATTAAATGTTTTATTTTCAAAAGAAAAAGAAAGCAAGTTTTAGTTTTAATTGCATGCAAGGATGCAAAAAGTAACAAGCAAAACAAAACGGAGACTAACTAGTACTAGCCCTAATGTTGTCATGCAAAGATTGGACCTATGGTTGAGGATGTAAGGGAATCTCTACCTATGTCAACATGTAAAGGATATAAATCCTAATGTCTAGGCTCGAGAATCTATCCTAACCGAGCGGTCCTAAGGGAAAGTTATCCTATATTTGTCTTGGTTGTAGAACCAAGGGATGCAAAGGGATGAAGAAATCAAGTGCTTTGGCAAAAACACACAAACAATGTAATGCACAAACAAATGTCAAGCAATTGCAAGCATAGCCTACGAAGCAAATGAAGCGAGTTCTGCAGTGAATGCGAACCCCAGGAATGAGTGGAGAGTCAGAATAGGGGACTCTGGCCACTTTTGTAAGCGACTCGATAGGAATAGTAACACGATTCGCGTGCACCATACAAGACACAGACTAGAACTGCGGGGGACGACTGCCGACCCATTCCGCTTTCCCATATATCAATTACTCGATAGCAAGAAATAGAAAAAATAGGATTTTTCTTGGTGGTGCCACGTCGGGTGTCCTAACCACTTATGACCTATGCAAGCACAATTGTAAACACAATGAAAAGCGCCTCCCTATGCACGAATGAGGACTTTAAACAAACCAAACACAATTAGAAAATGTTTCCTAAACGAGTCTTTAAATAAACTAGAGGGGTTCCTGAACATTCTCCAACTATGGAAGCCCCATCATGCATCTTTATTCCTACTTCTCATGATATCTAGGAAAGCTGTAAGAGAATGCGATAAATGGTGTAGAAATTACCAAACGGATATAGAATCCGAAGTGCATTGCAAGTTAATGAAATACTCTGGAAAACTTCAAGTACTACAACCATGCAATAAGAGTAAACCGGTGAGAAGCACTCAAGGTATCAAAAATAAGCGGAATAAGCGTTCATACACATCCGAAGTAACAACACCTGCAAGAGAACCACGCAAGCAAACAATAGAATGTACGCGTAAGCGCACAAGCAAAGGAATATATTTATACACATTCCACTCAAGATACACCTGGAAGAGGGGAGTTAGACCCGAAAAGCAGAGAATAGGATGTATACGTGGGTATACAAACGCAAAGCACCTGCAAGAAGGGAGTTAGACCCAAAAACGCAAGCAAAAAGAATGTATACGTGGGTATACAAACGTAAAACATCGAAGTACTGTGTCATATGTATTTACAACACAAGCTCCTGTATCAAATACATCTCAAACCATGGTTAGGAATGTTAGCACACATGCTGTTTGCATTTAGAGTTAAGAAAGAAAAGAAAATTATGTTCTCGGTCGAACTAAGCCTGGTATTTGGCGCTAAGCGCGGACCAAATAGAAATTTTGGCGCTAAGCCTCGCTTCCGTGGCGCTTAAGCGACGAAACACTAAATTAACGAATTTACGCTTAGCGCTTCCGTTAGGCTAAGCTCTCCAGAATCTGCAGAATTTCTTGTTTTAAATCGAATCACCTGTCCATGACGTTCTCAATGCCAAAAAACCAGTCCATAGAGTCAAGCAACAGTTCCAATGCTCTCAAATGAAAATCAAGTGCATGAACATGTGAGGAATGCAAGTTAAAGCAACAATTCCAATGTTCATAGATGAAAATCAAATGCATGAACATGTGAGGGATGCAAGTTAAAGAAACAATTCCAATGTTCATTATGTCAAAGATCAATGTATTAACATATTAAGAATGCAAGTTGTATCAACAATTCTAATGCTCATATGTCAAAGATCAATGTATGGACATATTAAGAATGCAAGTTGTATCAACAATTCTAATGCTCATATGCAAAAATTTGTATGAACATGTTAAGAATACAAGTTGTATCAACAATTCTAATGATCATTTGCAAAATTATGTATGAACATGTTAAGAATTCAAGTTGAATCAACAATTCTAATGCTCATATGCAAAAACAATGAAAGCAAATCATGCTACAAAGAAGTATTGAAAGCTCATGTCAGTCTAAGTTGTACATTAACACAAACATTTGAAATGCATATGCATGGATTATGTATAATGTACAATGTACCTAATTATCAAAATTCCTTTGAATCTACATGTCGAAACACTTTCGAATGAAAATCCTACCTCAAATCATCATGAATCAATGCAATTCAATCAAACTAAGTGCTCTCTAATGTATGAGCATGTGATAGACGATGCAAGATGCACGAATTTGTGGCCTAGATGCAAGGAAAACACAAATGCACAAGTGTAAGGGTGTGTTATGTACAAAAACCTCACACTGACATAAATAACGTTGCAAAATCCAATTCAAATCCAAAATTTCAAGAGTGAAATTTCAAAGACCAGAATCCACATGGAATTTGCAAGCACTTTCAGTATTCAATTTGAAGAAAAGGTAAAAGACAATAATAGCTTAAAATAAGTGCTTAATTGAACTAAACACTTACTTAAACTTGAAGTTTGAATCAAATTGAAGAGGACTTCCTTCTGCTCTTCAAAGAAAATACCAAATCTGTACCGAATAGATGATAATCCTTGAAATCAACCCTAAACTCTTTAAGAAACTTGAAGCCTTCAATGGAGAATAGAAGAAGATGAAGAATAATTGCTTGATTCTTGAAATTGAAGAGAAATCAAGAGGAAACCATTTCTTCTAGGTCAGATTCGAGTAGAAGAAGGAGAAGAGGAGCAAGATTCTATGAGAAGTAGATGCGATGAGAAAATGAGAAGTCGCACGGCACGCTTAGTGTGGTGAGGCGTTCTTAGTGCAGTCTGCGGTGGTGACAGTTGTCTGACGGAGGTCCGGTGGCGGCCTGTGGTGGTTGCTTGGAGGGAAAGTTGAAGTTAGAAATTTGTTCCTGAGTTTTTGCTTTGGTTTTTAGAGAGAATTGGAGAGTGATTTATGGTGAAAATTAATCAAATGATTGTGTTGTTGTAATTTGTGAAGGAAAAAATCTATTTATAGTTTTAGGAGATTGGGCCTAAGAGTGCCTTAGATCCATAATCAAGCCCAAATCTTGATTATCCGAATAATTTACGTAATTAATCCAGAACAACCAAATCTGTAAGGAAATTGGAAGTCTGTAAACAAAAAGTGTCCGTAATGTGAACGCTCAAGGCGATATGAATTTTGAAGTTTCAAAGAAGCATCGACATGCGAATTTTCAATGCGCCTTTGAAGAAAATGCCTCAAATGAGGATCTTCTGATCAAAATTTGCAAATGCGTATCTCTGAGACAATCGAAGCTAACGAAATTTGTGAAATTTTGGCACTGGTCCCACCTCATTTCGATAAAAGTCGAGCGAGATATGATTTTTTGAACTTCGCATATTAGATAAAAATTGTTCCTACTCAAAATCAACTCCAAAAAATAAAAATTTCGATACAAAATTTTAGACACCGGCCCCGCTCATTTTTGATTTTCCAGCTGGAAACTACGAACGTTTCAGTGCACTAAGCGCACGATACAACACAAAAATTCAGTTTAAACCACTTGAGAAATCAATTTTTCTCGGGGACTTTCCTCACATAATTTGCCTCCAACTTTTAAACAATAGTTTTACATAATAATGAGAGGGAATTTTTGGTCAAAAATCATCAGAAAATACCTGACGAGCTGAGAGATATGCCTTCTGGAGTGCCCGAAACGCACTGAAAACCCAAAATTCACTTTATTGAGAAATAAGCGAATAAATTCTTTTCTTTTGACGAAATGGCCTCCGATCTGAACAAATGAACTGGAGAACAAATTGAAATGATCCCAGAGCTTATGGAACCTCATCAAAATAACTTTCTGACCAGAATACGTTGTATTGAGCATGTGAATCAAAGAATATCGATACCGGACTTAAAGTGATCTGAGATAACCGAAACGCGCCATTTCTGTCACCACTTGGGATAACTTGAACATGGTAATCTCATGATCAATGTTATGTATGCGAATACATGTATGTTTATGCAATTGAATTATAAGCCAGAAATACGGGAAAGATGAGGGTATATTTTGGGGCACAACAACTGCCCCTATTTAATCATCCTCAAGCTTGAGAGCAAGGTTGGCGTTTGCCATTCGAGCGACAAGGTGTAAGGTGATTGAATACCAAAATGGACTCAAAAATTTATGCTCTGAATCCCAAAAGTTGTATCAAGAAATAAGTGTGGACTTTTAAAATTTCAATGAGCCTCACTAGAGAAAAGGATATGTTGTGCCAGGGCTTAACTAGGTCACAACAAGAGAGAGCACAAAATAAATGTTGAATCTTGCGAAGACAGGTACAAGTGTAATCTTGACCTAAAAAGAATTGGCCTCTACCCAATTTAATCCACAATGCCAGGGGAGAGCTGACACGCAAGCGAAGGAAACGACTACATATGTTAACCAGACTAATCACATTACGCCAGAAAATAATTGGACGATCGTAATGCAAAGACCAGGAAACGCCGATTAGGCTTTACAAAGAAGAGAAACAAGTGTACTCTTGTTCTCGAAAGATGACCCACAATTCCAGGGGAGAGCTGACATGCTAGTGGAAATAAAGACTAGATACACTGACTAGAATAACCATATTACGCAAGGGAATAACCGGACAGGTTTGTGATGCGAAGGCTAGAAAGTGCCGATTATGCTTTACTGACTCAAAATGTTGTACTCTGAGAAGAGAAACAAGTGTGTTCTTGTTCTCAAAAAGGTACAAGGGAGGCAACTGTCCTAAGTGTCATACCCCTATTTTTGACCTAATATACCACCTTACATTTGCATCATTGCATCACTAACAATTCAGAATAGAATTAATCGGGTGTAGCATTCACAGGTCAAAATTAGGGTTTCATCATATTTTCATCTGATTCAAGAGGCAACCAATTAGGGTTTAAGTTTTACTCACCTCATTTGATCTATCTTGATCAAATCATCAACCTTTGATCCTCAGATATCCAATTTTTCTCATTAATCAGTCGAGGATCGACCAATTAGGGTTTTGATCGAGGAGGAGTATTCTCTGATTTTTTGAGAAATGAATGACTTTTTTGGTTAGAGATTGGTCATTATATCTTAGATACAACATCTTGACCTAATTTCGGGATTCAAAACATCACAAAAGTTCACAGACTTCATCAGTCAATTTCTAAAACATCTGATGAAAATTCATCTGCACAGGAAAGTCAAACTTTGACTTTTGGTCAACTTTTTCAAGACAAAACCTTTTCCAACATCAAAATACTTCAAATGATCCATCATGATCATAAAAAATCAAAGAATTTGAAAAAGTCAACAAAAAGTCAAAATTTCCAACACAGAAAAATTTTCAAGTGATGAAATTTTGTACTTTTTCCAAACTTCATGGCATTTTTTCACATAGTTCCACTTTGATTTGGAAAAAACTCAAAACATGAAAGTTGTAGCCCTTAAAACAAGCTTTCCAAAATGTCCAAGAACTCTCAAATCCATGGAGTCTACCTACACTTTTGAAATTGAAACATAAGGCTCCATAACCATGGATTTCAAGTCCAAAACTTCACAATTATAGGTCATTTTTGGATTTCTTCTTCTAGAACACATGCCACCTTGCCAAATTGGGATAAGAACTGATAAAAATCAGTGAGAAGTAATTATGACAAGTTTGGATCAAGTTGAATATTTTCACACATGGTTAAAAAAGGAAGTTTCCTTTTAAAGCAAAATGTATTTCTTGCCCTCTAAGGCAACTTTGAATTACCAATGCCAAAACTTTGTGCCTAACATTTCAGAATCCATGGCCTATAAATAGAGGCATCCTTTTCAAGTTCAAACACACCAAAGTAATGCCAAGACATGCTTTCTCTTTACTTTCTTGAAATTCAAGTAACATTGTGAAAATTGAGAAATCTTGCATTTTTAAAATTTGTGAAGAAACATTGAAATATTTGGTGTCTAACATGTTATAGGTATCACATGTAATTGGTTTGAAGTTTAAAATCAATCTAAAAACAACTAAAAACAACTAAAAATCAGAATTGCATTTCCAATTTTCAAACTTGTACAAACTGCCTTATCTTTCGAAATCATGGTTTGGCTTGAACAAATTGAGTTCTAATCATCCAAACACCATACATGTACCTCATAGACATGATGCAGATCATAAACAACAACCTATAATACCTTTAACCCAGAATTCGAAGTTCATCTTCAAGCTTACGCAGGTTGACTTGGTTGGAATGATCCAGGGTGATTCGAAGCAAGCAGACCACTCATACACCTTCCACATAGGCCGTTGATGCTCAAACAATCATTAGAACACAACTGGAAACACTTAAACCCAGAATTCGATTCCAGCTTCAACAGGTAAGAACACGAAACTCAATCTCATGATTCTTTGATTCATTTTGAAAAAACTCTTGGCCGTTTTGTTTCTGCACCTCTCACGATCATTAACCCTCAATCAATTGGAAAAATCATCAACCATACACGATTTCAATTAGGATTTTCATTTCTAGGGTTCTTCGTGTTCATCAGAAATTTAACCATGTTAGACCAAAAATAAATGAAATTAACAACTACCATCATGTTCCTTGTTAAAAATCGTGCAAGTTTGATGTTTACATCATCCATTTTCATTGAGAAACGAAGAAATTGAGTTTGATCAAGGATTGAAGAAGAAGAGCAGGGCTTCGCGCGTGTTCTTGTTAATTTTCAAATTTAAAATTTCCAATATAATATAAACGCATGGTTTGGATTCAATACACGAATGCATTCTTACCCCAGTGGTTGCCAGCTCGCTCGTAAGTGTTTGTGCCACGTATGCCACCCACAGGTCCTGGGTTCAAACCTCCCATGGACCATTTTTTTTTCAAACTTTTCATGTTTTTTTCATATTTTTTACAAATTTTGACATTTTTTTAACCAATCAAAACTCCTCATTTTGAGGTGATTTTTTGTACACTTGTCAATTAATGTATCTATTTTATGATAGTGCAAAAACTTTCAGAAAAAACTTTCATCTGATTATGTTTTAATCGAGCCGAAAACGACACTTTGAGCACTTTTCAAAAACCACTTTAAAAGGTGAATTTTTCAAACTTTCGAATTCCGATTCTTTTCAAAACTTCTCATAAATGAACTTCACATTTCAAAACACTTTCTAAATCATTTCTTCAAAACGTTTCATCAAACTTACATCTTTTACCATGATCGATCCGATTTAAACGATAAAACCGAATTCGTTTTCTCTCGAATTTCTTGATCGATCATGGGCCTCCCTTACGGTGTAAGTCCCAACATTCTTTTATGTACATAATTATTTCTTTGTACATATCATACTCTCTTCAAGATACATACAATTTTTTATCTGTACATAATACAGATACTTTTTATACTCAAGTACAGACACACTTCGATCGTTTGTTTTCACTTCACTTGTGTATACGCAAACCCACATTCTTTTATGTACATACAGATTTTCCTTGTACATATCAAATTCTTTTTATATTCGTACAAATTTTTACCTGTACATAATACAGATACTTTTCACAGACAAACTTCGATCGTTCGTTTCCGTTTCGTCTGTACATACAACTGAATACCATTGGTATTGAAAGGAGCATTATTCCCGGTGAAACTGCTTTTAAACCAATGGGCCACCCTTATGGTGTAAGTCCCAACCCTCCTATGTACATCCATTAATTCCTTGTACATAAATACTCGTTCGTGTACATATTTACTTTCTTGTACACAGTTCAAACTTGTAAATAATCAAGTTACGCTCATTTTAAAACGTCCGTTTCACAGACACTTGTTTATATTTCCTTCATAAACATCTTGTAAATAGACATCATGCATCTGTTTATATTTCCTTCATAAACTCCTGTGAATACATATCACACACACACACACACTTGTTTATACAACTGTCTAGTTATAACATAATAACTAATCTAACCAATAGGTTCCCCATAGTTATAGCCTCCTCTTGGGCTTTATACAAGATAACTCTCCCCACAGAGTTAGCCTCCTCTTAGGCTTCATATAAGAAAACTCATTCATCTGAGTTTAGCCTCCGCTTAGGCTTCATATAAGACAAACACTCCCCTACTGAGTCAGCCTCCTCTTGGGCTTCGTTCAAAAGAACTCCTCATTGAGTTTAGCCTTCTCTTGGGCATCATACAATGAAAGAGATAGGAAATCTCTTAACAGCCTCCTATTGGGCTTCCAATACAAAGAATCACCCGCGTTAGGATAGAACCATGAAAGTATAATTTCCCGGTGAAATTGCTCTAAATTCCAAAAGGATGGTTTCCCGGTGAAATCCCTTTTAAGCCAAAACCAGCCATACCCTATAGCTTCCTCTTGAGCTTCATACAAGGACCCTCGATGACCCTTGGAATGCCTCCTCTTGGGCTTACAATATAAGGACCCATGGGCTTCTTAAAAGCATCCCCCTAATTCAATCAATTTCTCCTCGAGATTCAGACATTTATCATCTCTATGGAAGAGGTATCTCATCTATTACATCACATACAGTCAAAAACTTTTCAAAATCTTTTCAAACTGTTTTTAAACAAAAACATCTCTTAATCGTAAGTGGTAACGCTTGTACACTCAAGCAAAACACCCAATGCTTACAGTTAAAAGATTCAATCATCCTTTTCAAACATCTTTCTTAAACATGTAAGTGGTAACACTTGTACACTCAAGCAAAACACCTATAACTTACGATGAAAGATTTTAATCAGTCAAACTTTTCAAAAATGTATGTGATGAAATAGATTAGATACATTTTTCATGAAGATGACATTTGTCTGTCTCTTACTAACATCCCGTTGCTTTCCACTAGCATAAGTGGGAACTACGATTGCTCTGATTTTCTCAACATCCCTTTGAGAATACGTAGGCACAAGGTCTCATCCTTGCCGAGCAAATTTTCTCCCTCGCACCAAACAAACCATAGATCACTTTAGATCCGAGCTACAAATGCTCCGATTCCCACTAGATATGTATGCGAAGATCCACGTATCTTTGCGAGCACAATAATAACAAACACTAGGATCCCACATAATCTATCCTTCTTAAAATCCCAAAGGAGAAACTTTCCAATCATAGAAATAGCAATTAAAACACACAAACATATCAAACGTATTCATATATAAAGCTATAGATAACTATATATATTTAGGTGCTCCATCTATTCCTTTATATAACAAACCCCTTACCCGAATACTCCTCAATGCGCTATGCCTAGTTTGCTTAGTCGTTACGCATATCAAAATCAATTGAGGGTATTAATGTTTTCCCTTTTCATAATCATTAAATCATCTTTTCTTGTGTTGAAAATAATAAAGCTTGATGCTCATGCGCATCTTTATAAACAAATCAAAAGAGTAAATCGTTTTGCCGAGAATATGAATTCACATTCAATCCTCTAGCTGCTACCTTTAACGCGAACAGAAAATGGCGACTGGGGAGTCAAAATTTTGATTTTCAAAAAATGTGACTCGCTCAAGAGCACCAAGCTTTTTTGTTTTCAAAAGAAAAAAAGGGGTTAAGCTTTCATATGTGCATATGTTTGTTTTTCTTTATTGTGTGTTTTCACGATTTATCTCGATGGAAAGAAATCCTAACCCGGATTTAAGAAACATTTTAAGATCTAGGTGGGGGTATAGTCCTATTAACTTGTGAGAAGTCTCAAGATTTACGAGTTAATTTGAGATCCTCTCTCTGGAGGTTGTCTTGGGGGTATTTGTGTTTAGCAAGTATTTGCGAAGACATTTTGCTTTCAAGGAACTTATGTCGAGTGGTCAGAGAACACATAACCCATCCCGCCATTTAGGATGTAGTGTAGATTATTCGTGTGTAAGCCTAGAGTAATTGTCATGCGAGACTACGATCAAAGTAGTTTCTCTTGAAAAATATTATTGGACCATCGAGTATTCAACAAATCCGATAATATTTCAAAGAGGAGTGTTGAGCTCAGATATCAGAGAACCTGCTTTCACGATGAATAAGCCCTTAGAACTTACCCACGCTTGATTCTTATCGCTGGCCTCATGCTCGTGACTTCAACGCTGACGTGTGTATAACTACTAACCATGTTTGCCGATTCATGCATACATTCATTCAAAAAACTTCATTTCTCTTCCCATTTCCAAAGAATTTAGAGATTTTTCTTGTAAAATATTTTAGGTTAGAGTGATGGACGCCGAGGAAGATTCACCAAGAGATAGAGTTTTAGAATTTCGATGTAGGAAAGTTAAAAGAGTTAGCATCCTTGGTAGAAGATCCTCGGATTTCGTAAAACGCTTTGGAACTCTTTTAACTATTCTAAATGCTAATGTTGATGAAGGACTTTCAAAACTTTCGCTTTTACGATCCGCCTATTGCTTCACTTTCCCCGATTATCACTGATGCCTACCTTGAAGAGTACGCATATTCTAGGTATCTCAAGATTCGACAAAGTGCCTTTCAATGGTTTGAAGCCATTCCCAAGTCACCCATTGCAACGATGACTCATTTAAAGAAATGAGATAGACAAAACCTAACTACCGAGGAAAACTCTTAGGACTAACTTCAAAGTTCCTAATGGAGAAGGCTCTTAAATTCTCCTGCCGTAGTATGGTAGCCTTTGAAGCTATTTTAGCTTTACTCCTCTATGGATTGGTGTTATTTCCCAACGTCCCAAATTTCGCTGATATCAACGCCATAAGGATCTTTCGATTGGAAATCCTGCTCCCACTCGCTTGGTGACACGCATTCTCCATTCATCATAGGAATCGTCAAGGAGACGGAACTATCGTGTGTTGGTACTGCTTTTCAAATGGATTATCTCACACTTGCCTAAATCTCCTCTTTTAAATGACGATATCCATTGGTATACCTTTGTACAATGAGATGGAAATCATTGAGAGTTGTGGAGAATTTGCCAACGTACCTCTCATCGGTACAAAAGGAGGAATCAACTACAACCCATTCTTGGCGAGACGTCAACTCGGATACGCAAACTCCAGTAAACCTCTTGGATTTACAGTAGAGAGTTACTTCTATCATGAGGGAGAGGATTCTCAAGGTTTGAAAGCCAGAATGATCAGAGCTTGGCATCACATCCGAAGGAAAAAAAAAGGTAAGACAAAGAATTGTGTAGCCATGGAAACCTACACTTCTTGGGTAAAGAAAAGAGCGAAGGAATTTCGAATGCCTTACGCTTATGAGGAACCTATGTTCTCAATCGCTTCCAAATCAACAATTTTTCCCGTCAAAACTTAGGGAGAATACCAAGAAGCCTTGACCAAAATAAGGCTTGAGAAAGAAGCTTTGGAAAACAAATTCCTTAAGACTAATCTTGAAAACGAGAAGCTCAAGAAGCAAGTCAAAGAGCATGTAAAGACGCTTTACTTCCAGGATGAGTGGCTCATGGAGAAAGATGAGAAGATTCGTCAGAAAGATAACGCGATCAAAAGATACGTCAAAGAGAGGAAAAGGAAGCTTGAGGAGATGACAACCAGCGATCCTGCTCCCGACGAGTGGAAGAAAGTCATCAGCAAGCTAAAAGCCGAGAAAGCTGAATTAAAAGCTCACTATGGAAAGGAAATCTTGAAGATGAAGCTGCATCAATCCTTTGGATCTTCATCCGACGAGGACGATTAATTAGTTTAGTTTGTAATTTTTATCATTTATTTTATCATTTGTGTGAGAAATGCTCCAAAAAACAATATTGTTGTAATCTTCTTTCAATAATCAATAAATGTGTGTTTTCCATCCAAATATTTGCCAGAAATATCTCTTTGAGCATAAATTCTTTGGAAATCTTTCTTTACAATCATAATCATGCATCATACTTTGCATTTAAGTCTATTGTCTAGAGTCTGATCTTTCAACAGTTTCAACAGATAGCAAAAAGATCGTCAAGCTGTCGCGTCTTAGAGTTTCTCGACCACGTCCACAACCAACTCGAACATACGATACACGTTCAAAAAAACGGAAAGTAATGGAAGGATTTGAGCAAGAAAATGTTGAGCTTCGTAGCACAGTAACAACACTGCAAGAAGAAGTGGAGAGACTCACGTCTTTGGTCAACTCATTAGCAGCAGCGCAAAGTCAGCAAGCGACATCGCGCAGTCAAAATCAAGCAGCGATTTCAGAAGATACTACTACTCCAGTTTCAACTGTTGCAGCCAGTAGCTCACTCTTCAGTATGCCAGAAGGCTATCCATGGGGCATGCCTTTCAACTTTGGCATCGGATTTCGCCAACCGACTTCTTAAGTACAAACAACCACGCTTGAAATACCTACTTTGCAGCAAAACTTAACACTTACTCCGCAACATGGAGTAACTCTTCCTCAAGTAACAATGACGGTTTCTCAACCAATCATGACGAACTCAGCTTCCGTAGTGCACACTACCATAGACGAAGAAGTTCACCATATTCCAGGCGATAACACGAATTCACGTGGATCAATGGAGAATCTCCAGGAACAACTTCTCAAAATGCAGCTTGAAATTAAAACGATCAGTGGAAAAGAACTGTTTGGGAAAAACGCCCAGGATTTGTGCTTAGTTCCTCGCGTAAGGATACCTGCAAAATTCAAAGTCCCTGACTTTGAAAAATACAAAGGAAACTCCTGTCCACAAAGTCATCTCACGATGTATGCCAGAAAAATGTCCACATATAACGACGATCACAAGTTGTTAATCCACTACTTCCAAGACAGTCTCACCGGTGCCGCACTGAAGTGGTACATGGGGTTAGACAGCGCAAGTATCCAAACATTCAATGACTTAGGTGAAGCCTTCGTACAGCAATATAAATTCAACTTGGATATGGCTCCCGATCGGGATCAACTCCGCTCCATGTCTCAGAAAGAAAGAGAGACATTCAAAGAACACGCTCAACGATGGAGGGAAATTGCTGCCCAAGTTAACCCGCCCTTAGAAGAGAAAGAGATGACTAAGGTATTCTTAAACACCCTTGGCTCGTTCTACTACGAACAAATGATCGCTAGCACTCCCAAAGATTTCACCGAGATGGTAAGCATGGGAATGCGGTTAGAGGAAGGAGTTCGAACCGGACGCCTAACCAAGGAAGCAGGATCTTCTAGTGGAACAAAGAAAGTTGGAACCAGTTTTTCGAGGAAAAAGGAACATGACATAGGGATGGTATCCCGAGGGAAACCGCGAAAAAATGTCAGTCAACAGCGACAGGTAGCTGCCATAACACCCGCTGTTAACACAACTCCAAAAACAGGAATTGCTCCGCAGTTCCAACAAACTCAGTAAACTCAACTACCTCGTCAACAGGCTCAGCAGTTTAACAATCAAAACCGTGCTCCTCAGGTCTCGCAATTCGACCCAATCCCAATGACGTACACCGAACTATACCCTGCATTGATAGAAAGGAGTCTGGTACAAACAAGGTCACCACCTCCGATTCCAGAAAAATTACCGTGGTGGTACAAAGCGGACGTATCTTGCCCTTTTCACCAAGGGGCACCAGGCCATGACCTTGAGCATTGCATAGCATTAAAAGTAGAAGTGCAGAGATTAGTGAAATCTAATCTTCTTTCCTTTAGAAATACAAATCCCAACGTGCAAGCAAATCCACTTCCTAGTCATGGTGGGCATGCAGTGAGTTTGATAGTAAGAAATACGGATCGATATCTTGTCACGGATGTGAACCTGATCAGAGGAAACTTAGTACATCTTCATGAAGCATACAGTGCAATGGGCGCTTTCACTAAGCACGATTACGCAGCTTGCAACATCTGCTTCAAGAATCTTCAAGGATGTCCCACCATAAGAGCAGACATTCAACGATTGCTAAACATTGGTGACATACAGATCTACAGAAATAGAGATGAACATGACGTAAATACAATAGGGCATTTTTTGCATGAGCTTTTAGTCTCAGATATCAACTCGGAAAATCCCGAAGTAAACGTTATCATCCCCTATTTCAACATACCCAAGCATGTGGAGATTGAATATGATGGTCCAAACATTCCAACATTTCCTTTGGTGATTTGCTTACCTGGTCCTGTTTCATACAGTTCTAGCAAAGCAATTCCCTATCAATACAATGCAACCGTGATAGAGAATGGGAAAGAGAAACCCATGCCAACTCTTCCAGCTAATGTCAACATAACCGAGATAGGACGAGTAACATGAAGTGGACGAGTACATACTCCGTTGCCACCAAGACCAGCTTCCGTTCCTGTTGTTAGACAAAATCCAGTTAACATATCTCCCGAGAATCCCGCAACGATTCTCGCTGTTAATCCAAGCACAAATGTTGGTCCTCCTGATAAAACCAACATTGACACCGATTTTGATGAGATACTGAAGTTAATCAAAAAGAGCGAATACCGAGTCGTGGATCAGCTGATGCAGACTCCCTCAAAAATTTCAATATTGTCTCTACTATTAAACTCTGAAGCTCACCGAGAAGCTTTAATGAAGGTACTAGACCAAGCCTATGTAGATCAAGATGTGACTACAGACCAGTTTGGAGGTATTGTCGCCAGCATAACAGCTTGTAATAATCTAAGTTTCAGTGACGAGGAACTTCCAGAAGAAGGGAAAGATCACAATTTGGCTTCACATATCTCAATGGTTTGCCAGTCAGATACCATGTCCAATGTACTAGTGGACACCGGTTCATCTTTAAACGTAATGCCAAAAACGACTCTTGCTCGTTTAGCTTACAAAGGGACGCCGATGAAGTTCAATGTCATAGTGGTAAGAGCTTTCGATGGATCAAGGAAGTCAGTTATTGGGGAAGTTGATCTCCCGATGACAATTGGCCCGCATACCTTTCACATCACCTTCCAGGTCATGGATGTACCAGCTGCTTACAGTTGTCTACTAGGAAGACCATGGATTCACGAAGCAGGAGCAGTGACTTCCACTCTCCACCAGAAACTAAAATTCACAGTAAATGGAAAGCTAGTAACCATCTTCGGTGAACAAGCTTTACTAATAAGCCATTTGTTCAGTTTTTCTTTCATCACAGCTAACGACGTTGAAGGAATACACTTCCGCGAACATCCATTAGAAGATGAATCTACCAGCAAAAACAGATCATCTATCTCTTCGTATAAAGAAGCAACACAGATAGTAAAAGATGGTAATGCTGAAGGATGGGGACAAGTAATCAAACCTGTCAAGAATGAGACAAAAGCCGGACTCGGGTTTACACCTGTATTATCCAAAGACAAGCAAAAGGATGAAGCACTTCGCCCAATCAAGGAAGTATTTCATAGTGGTGGTTTCTTAAACCCTGTTCCGCAAGAGGTTAACATTGTCACCATTGAAGATGATGAAGATGATCCCTCTGAATCTGAAGAGTGGAGCACTTATTTAAACATCCCTGAATATGTGTCTCAAGAAGAGTTGTACGCACCGACTGATCAATTCAAAGACATGTCCCTACAAAGGCATGACAATCCACCTGTCCCTGCTGAAGTTTGGGATACCTTGGGAGAACCAAGTGGCAAGTATGATTACATGGTGAAATACACTGCACCAGAAAGCTCGAAAATCAGAATCGAAGATGTCCAGCCCACTGGATGGGGTGATTCTTTTGAGTTTCCTAGTCAATCAGAAGAAGAATATACGTCTTCTCAATCTAATCAACAAATCGAGATCCCCAATGAAGATCTCTGCTTTAACACGCCTGTGGAATTCACTAAACCAGATCTAGATTATCACTACATTAACATGATCACTGAAGATCAAGAGTACGATTCGGGATACGATTTGGAAAGTGTCGCCGACAACGAGTCTCTTCACTCAGAAGATTGGAGGGTACATCCTCAGAATTCAACGCAGAGGTCAACAGGAAGTACATATGTTGTATCCCATACTTCCCGATCTGTTAATCAAGCTAAAGAAGATCGCTTTAGCAGTACAAAAGGCAAGGGCCATCGTCCAGAGTCTTCAAAGCCTGCTCAACCAACGACCAAAGTCTACTCGAGGATTAAACTAAGCGGAAAATTACCCGAGTACCTCGACTTCCAAGGAGTTCGCCACTACTGGAAACCTGTTGAAGTTCGGACTAACGCTCCTAGTTCTAAGTAGTTTATCTTTGCTTTTGTTTTGAACTCTCGCCTCGCCCAAAGCGAAGAGATGTTTTATAGGGCTTAGTTTTTAAATAATTTCTCTTTGTCTTGCCCAAGACGAATGAGTTTGTATTTTAGGGCCCTGTTTCATATTGTGAATCATAAATAAAACGCGTTGTTTTGATTCCACACTTTGTGTTTATTTTCATTTTTACCCTTTCTTGGAATTGATAATCCTAAAAAACAAAAAACAAATCAAAAATCAAAAATCAATCAGAAAAATTGATCTGCATACACTTTCACATTAACTTTTTTCCAAAAAAAAAAATGATGATAAGGAGTTAATTAATCAGACATAAATCAAATATGCAGATTAGCAGATGGACAAATCCATTGAAAGCAATAACTCTATGCTCTCTCCCAACTTTGAAATCCCCTGTGAAGTCGCCGAGGAGGAAGTTGAAGAAGAGATCCCAGATGAGATTTCTCGATTGCTTAAGCACAAGGAAAGGATCATTCAGCCTCACAAAGAACCTCTAGAAGCAATCAACTTGGGTTCTGAAGAAGATAAAAAAGAAGTAAATATCGGAGCTTCACTCGACAGTAACGTCAAGGGAAAACTGATAAATCTTCTCAAAGAATATGTTGATGTGTTCGCCTGGTCCTACCAGGACAAGCCGGGTTTAGATACTAGCATCGTGGAGCATCACTTGCCGTTAAAACCAGAGTGTCCGCCAGTTAAACAAAAACTGAGAAGAGTTCACCCTGAAATGGCCGAGAAAATCAAAAAGGAAGTTCAAAAGCAGCTCGACGCTGGTTTCCTAGTCACTTCAGAATATCCTCAATGGCTAGCCAACATAGTGCCTGTCTCTAAGAAAGATGGAAAGGTCAGAATGTGTGTTGACTACCGGGACTTGAACAAAGCTAGTCCAAAAGACGATTTCCCACTACCGCATATCGACATGCTAGTGGATAGCACTGCAAAATTCAACGTCTTTTCCTTCATGGATGGTTTCTCTGGCTACAATTAGATCGTAATGGCCTCAAGACATGGAGAAGACATCCTTCATCACGCCATGGGGCACGCTTTGCTACAAGGTAATGCCGCTTGATTAAAGAATGCAAAGCAACTTACCAAAGGGCAATGACTACTCTCTTTCATGATATGATGCACAAAGAAATCGAAGTCTACGTAGACGACATGATAGCAAAGTCTGACACTGAAGAAGAGCATATAGACTATCTCTTGAAGTTGTTTCAACGACTAAGGAAGTTTCACCGAATCCTAACAAATGCACCTTTGGGGTAAGATCCGAAAACTCCTAGGTTTTATCGTCACCAAAAAGGAATTGAGTGGACCCCGACAAAGTCAAGGCTATTCAAGAAATGCCTACGCCACATACGTAAAAGCAAGTAAGAGGATTTCTTGACGTTGAATTACATCTCCATTTATCTCTCAAATGATCACACTGGGCCGATATTTAAACTTCTCCGCAAAAATCAAGAGGTTGTGGATGTAAGATTGCCAAAAGCTTTGACAAGATCAAGGAATACCCGCCGTAACCACCAATACCGATCCTCCAATGGAAGGAAGACCCTTCATCATATACCTTACCGTGCTAGAAGATTCCATGGGTCGCGTGCTTGGACAACAAGATGACACCGTAAGAAGGAGCATGCCATCTACTACTTGAGTAAAAGATCACGATCGTGAAACCGCTACTCCATGCTCGAAAACCATGTTGTTTGGTATGGGCTTCAAAACGTCGCCAAGACATGATCAATCACACGACTTGGTTAATCTCCAAAATGGATCCAATCAAGTACGCCTTTGAAAAGCCCGCTTTAACCGGAGAATCGCCGATGGCGTATGCTATTATCCGAGTATGACATTCAATCGCACCAAAAGGCGGTCAAAGGAAGCATTCTCACGATCACTTGGCTTATCAGCCGCTCAACGAATACCAATCTCTCAAATTCGACTTCCCAGACGAGGACGTTATGTACTTAACGATGAAAGATTGCGACGAACCGCTACCCGGAGAAGGACCAGATCCAGAATCTAGATTGGGTTTAGTCTTTGATGGAGCAGTTAACGTTTTTGGCAATGGAATTGGGGCAGTCATCATCACTCCCGAGGGTTCTCATATCCCGTTTTCCGCCAGATTGCTATTTGATTGCACCAACAACATCGCAGAATATGAAGCATGCATCATGGGTATCGAAGAAGCCATCGACCTAAGGATCAAGATCCTTGATATATATGGAGACTCAGCCCTGGTGATCAATCAAATCAACGACAAGTATAAAACTCATCACTTTGGTTTGATTCCCTACAGAGATTATGCAAGACGATTGTTGACTTTCTTCAACAAAGTGGAACTGCATCATATCCCTCGAGATCAGAATCGAATGGCAGATGCCTTGGCTACTCTATCTTCCATGTTCAAAGTCAACCATCAGAACGATATGCCCATAATCCGTATCAGATGCCTTGAAAGACCTGCATATGTATTCGCAACAGAAGCAGTCTTCGACGATAAACCGTGGTTCCACGACATCAAACGTTTCCTTCAAACACGAGAGTACCCGCTCGGGGCATCGTATAAAGATAGGAAAACTCTAAGGAGGCTTTCTAGAAATTTCTTCCTGAACGAGGATGTGCTATACAAAAGAAACTTTGATATGGTTCTGCTCCGATGCATCGACAAACAAGAAGCAGACACGATCATCCATGAAGTGCATGAAGGATCCTTTGGAACCCATTCAAATGGGCATGCAATGTCTAGGAAAATCTTGAGAGCAGGATACTATTAGATATCGATGGAATCTGATTGCTGTAAACACATCAAAAGATGTCACAAGTGCCAGATCTACGCAGATAAGATCCATGTGCCTCCGACTCTACTCAACGTTCTCTCCTCTCCGTGGCCTTTCTCCATGTGGGGCATCGACATGATTGGAATGATTGAACCAAAAGCGTCCAACGGACATCGCTTCATTCTAGTGGCTATTGATTACTTCACCAAATGGGTCGAAGCAGCATCCTACGCCAACGTTACAAGACAAGTGGTTGTGAGTTTCATCAAGAACAACCTCATTTGCCGATACGGAATTCCAAGCAAGATCATTACAGACAATGGATCGAACTTGAACAACAAAATGATGAAAGAACTGTGTGAGGAATTCAAGATCGAGCATCATAACTCATCTCCTTACCGGCCAAAGATGAACGGCGTCGTTGAAGCTTCCAACAAAAACATCAAAAAGATCGTCCAGAAAATGGTCATCACTTACAAAGACTGGCACGAAATGCTGCCATTTGCTCTGCATGGGTATCGTACTTCAGTACGCACTTCAACAGGGGCAACTCCTTTTTCTCTAGTATGCGGCATGGAAGCAGTGCTCCCCGTAGAAGTTGAGATCCCATCAATGAGAGTTCTCATGGAAACTAAGCTATTTGAGGCCGAATGGTGTCAAAGCAGATATGATCAGCTGAACTTAATCGAAGAAAAGCGCCTGACCGCTCTGTGTCATGGGCAACTGTATCAAAGAAGAATGAAGAAAGCTTTCGACAAAAAGGTCTGACCTCGTGAATTCCGAGAAGGTGACCTCGTTCTTAAAAAGATTTTGTCTTTTCAACTAGATTTTAGGGGCAAATGGACTCCTAATTACGAAGGCCCATACTTCGTCAAAAGAAGCTTTTTTGGCGGTGCTATGACTCTCACAACCATGGACGGTGATGAACTCCCGCATCCGGTAAACGCTGATGCAGTCAAGAAATACTTTGTCTAAAAAAAAACAAAAGAACAGCTCGGTAAGTCGAAAACCCGAAAAGGGCGGCTTAGGCAAAAATGAGCATCTTGGTGGATTGAAAACCTGAAAAGGCGATCCAGGCAAAAATTAGAGACAATAAACAGAAAATATCCTGATAGATTGAAAACCTGAAAAGGGCAATCTAGGCAAAAACAAGGATACAAAAAAAAATGACAAAGTAACTGCAAACAGTCCGTACTTCGTCACTCTGAAGAATCTTCCATCAACGGGTCTTCAATCAAATCTTCTGAAGTCACAAGCACAGTTGGAATTCAAAGTCGTTAGGGATAATAGCGGTTATTTGCTTTCAATGTAGCCTTTTCCCAATAAATTATCATTTCCAACTTTTGTAAATAGTTCATGGAATCCCGCCTTTGGCTGATTACCATTCTATCAATAAATTTGAGCCTTGTGCCTTTTGTTTTGCAATTCCTACTTTATTCTGTTTTGCAAAATAACGCTTTTTATTGTGAAAATCACTTTTTGAAACTAGAATGTTTTAAATGAATTTTTACTTCAAAATTTTGAAACAAAAGCAAAATTTTCCTTTGAACTATGAACACAGAAAGAACTTCAACAGTTCCTACATGAGTGTTTCGATCTCCGAAGGATAGAATGGATGCTTCAAAAAAGTCTTCTCCTCAGTAGAAATCATCAAAGGACGGTATTCTTATCCAAAAAAAAGAATTCCCATCAAAGTTGCCAATGAAATGCCTTTCCCAGAATGAAAAAACATGCAACTCAAATTCTTCATCAGTGAACGTCTGCACCATTGCTGCAATTTTCACTGAATATTTGTTCGAACTGTGACGTGGTCCTTTTCCCAAATATCTCTTTAGTGTCTTTGTCAAAGTATTGTTAGCATGCATATAATATTCATGACATTCATACATAATAGCATCATTCATGCATTTTTGCATTCCTTGAAATGTTTGCTTCCACATCACTGGTTTAAATCACACTTACTCATGTAAGTACAATTCTATCCCCAGTAGATTATCCCCCAAGCAGAGAAATGCATTTTTTTTCTCTACCACATTCCCCCAGCTGAGATCATCCCGCATTTGGAACAATGTCTTGATTGACTTTTTCTTTCCAGTTCGTTCCTGGATAGAACCCTGTCTATAATCAACAAAGCAAATAAGCAATAGCCTCATCATTTGAGCCGCTTATTTTTCTTTTCATTCCTAAACTTGTCATGAAAGTTTGTTCTTCTCAACAAGGTAAAATCACGACTGTACGAGAAATTCACCAGCAGTTGTCTTTCTATCTAAAAGAAAACCTGTGTCCTCCAATCGAAATGCCTGCATTTTCTCAAGAGAGAAATCCTTGGCAAGATTGTATCCAAGAAAATAGAAACTCATTCGAGATCTATTTCCATTACTGTCTGTTATTCACAGGGCTGAATACTCAGTAATATATCTCAAAGATTTACCTTGTTATAGTTATCACTTTGTTGATAATTGGTAATATCTTCAAAAACTCATTTGAGTTCTGTTTCTCTCATTGTCTGTTATTCACAAGGCTGAATAATCAACAAAAATTTTTCAAAGATTTACCTTGTTATAGTTATCAGTTTGCTGATAATTGGTAATATCTTTAGAACTCATTACCATAAACTATCACAAGGCTGATAATTGGTAATATCATTTTTCATTTACCTTAAACATTGTCACGAGGCTGACAGAAGGTAATCTCTCTGTTTCCAAAGTGAAACAGACATTCACATATTTTGTGAATCTCTTTTCCCCAGCGAGACATATTGCCTGTTTCCCAACGAACATGATCCTCTTTTCTTAAACAAATCAAGTCATCCTTACAAATTTTTCCCCACCATGTCATTTCTTTGATATCATCTGGGTGAAACTTTTTACAATCATTTTGCATCATTTGCATTTTTGGTATCTTAGGTCCAAAATTTGCGTATTATGATATTTAAGTCTCTTTACACCTATCAAAACAAAGATATTCATCTTCATCTCACAGGTTAAAGAAACTTAAATAGGGGCATCTGTCATAACACAATTTTTGTAATATACCACCTTACATTTGCATCATTGCATCACTAACAGTTCAGAATAGAATTAATCGGGTGTAGCATTCACAAGTCAAAATTAGGGTTTCATCAGATTTTCATCTGATTCAAGAGGCAACCAATTAGGGTTTGAGTTTTACTCACCTCATTTGATCTATCTTGATCAAATCATCAACCTTTGATCCTCAGATATCCAATTTTTCTCATTAATCAATCGAGGATCGACCAATTAGGGTTTTGATCGAGGAGGAGTATTCTCTGATTTTTTGAGAAATGAATGACTTTTTTGGTTAGAGATTGGTCATTATATCTTAGATACAACATCTTGACCTAATTTCGGGATTCAAAACATCACAAAAGTTCACAGACTTCATCAGTCAATTTCTAAAACATCTGATGAAAATTCATCTGCACAGGAAAGTCAAACTTTGACTTTTGGTCAACTTTTTCAAGACAAAACCTTTTCCAACATCAAAATACTTCAAATGATCCATCATGATCATAAAAAATCAAAGAATTTGAAAAAAGTCAACAAAAAGTCAAAATTTCCAACACAGAAAAATTTTCAAGTGATGAAATTTTGTACTTTTTCCAAACTTCATGGCATTTTTTCACATAGTTCCACTTTGATTTGGAAAAAACTCAAAACATGAAAGTTGTAGCCCTTAAAACAAGCTTTCCAAAATGTCCAAGAACTCTCAAATCCATGGAGTCTACCTACACTTTTGAAATTGAAACATAAGGCTCCATAACCATGGATTTCAAGTCCAAAACTTCACAATTATAGGTCATTTTTGGATTTCTTCTTCTAGAACACATGCCACCTTGCCAAATTGGGATAAGAACTGATAAAAATCAGTGAGAAGTAATTATGACAAGTTTGGATCAAGTTGAATATTTTCACACATGGTTAAAAAAGGAAGTTTCCTTTTAAAGCAAAATGTATTTCTTGCCCTCTAAGGCAACTTTGAATTACCAATGCCAAAACTTTGTGCCTAACATTTCAGAATCCATGGCCTATAAATAGAGGCATCCTTTTCAAGTTCAAACACACCAAAGTAATGCCAAGACATGCTTTCTCTTTACTTTCTTGAAATTCAAGTAACATTGTGAAAATTGAGAAATCTTGCATTTTTAAAATTTGTGAAGAAACATTGAAATATTTGGTGTCTAACATGTTATAGGTATCACATGTAATTGGTTTGAAGTTTAAAATCAATCTAAAACAACTAAAAACAACTAAAAATCAGAATTGCATTTCCAATTTTCAAACTTGTACAAACTGCCTTATCTTTCGAAATCATGGTTTGGCTTGAACAAATTGAGTTCTAATCATCCAAACACCATACATGTACCTCATAGACATGATGCAGATCATAAACAACAACCTATAATACCTTTAACCCAGAATTCGAAGTTCATCTTCAAGCTTACGCAGGTTGACTTGGTTGGAATGATCCAGGGTGATTCGAAGCAAGCAGACCACTCATACACCTTCCACATAGGCCGTTGATGCTCAAACAATCATTAGAACACAACTGGAAACACTTAAACCCAGAATTCGATTCCAGCTTCAACAGGTAAGAACACGAAACTCAATCTCATGATTCTTTGATTCATTTTGAAAAAACTCTTGGCCGTTTTGTTTCTGCACCTCTCACGATCATTAACCCTCAATCAATTGGAAAAATCATCAACCATACACGATTTCAATTAGGATTTTCATTTCTAGGGTTCTTCGTGTTCATCAGAAATTTAACCATGTTAGACCAAAAATAAATGAAATTAACAACTACCATCATGTTCCTTGTTAAAAATCGTGCAAGTTTGATGTTTACATCATCCATTTTCATTGAGAAACGAAGAAATTGAGTTTGATCAAGGATTGAAGAAGAAGAGCAGGGCTTCGCGCGTGTTCTTGTTAATTTTCAAATTTAAAATTTCCAATATAATATAAACGCATGGTTTGGATTCAATACACGAATGCATTCTTACCCCAGTGGTTGCCAGCTCGCTCGTAAGTGTTTGTGCCACGTATGCCACCCACAGGTCCTGGGTTCAAACCTCCCATGGACCATTTTTTTTTCAAACTTTTCATGTTTTTTTCATATTTTTTACAAATTTTGACATTTTTTTAACCAATCAAAACTCCTCATTTTGAGGTGATTTTTTGTACACTTGTCAATTAATGTATCTATTTTATGATAGTGCAAAAATTTTCAGAAAAAACTTTCATCTGATTATGTTTTAATCGAGCCGAAAACGACACTTTGAGCACTTTTCAAAAACCACTTTAAAAGGTGAATTTTTCAAACTTTCGAATTCCGATTCTTTTCAAAACTTCTCATAAATGAACTTCACATTTCAAAACACTTTCAAAATAATTTCTTCAAAACTTTTCATCAAACTTACATCTTTTACCATGATCGATCTGATTTAAACGATAAAACCGAATTCGTTTTCTCTCGAATTTCTTGATCGATCATGGGCCTCCCTTACGGTGTAAGTCCCAACATTCTTTTATGTACATAATTATTTCTTTGTACATATCATACTCTCTTCAAGATACATACAATTTTTTATCTGTACATAATACAGATACTTTTTATACTCAAGTACAGACACACTTCGATCGTTTGTTTTCACTTCACTTGTGTATACGCAAACCCACATTCTTTTATGTACATACAGATTTTCCTTGTACATATCAAATTCTTTTTATATTCGTACAAATTTTTACCTGTACATAATACAGATACTTTTCACAGACAAACTTCGATCGTTCGTTTTCGTTTCATCTGTACATACAACTGAATACCATTGGTATTGAAAGGAGCATTATTCCCGGTGAAACTGCTTTTAAACCAATGGGCCACCCTTATGGTGTAAGTCCCAACCCTCCTATGTACATCCATTAATTCCTTGTACATAAATACTCGTTCGTGTACATATTTACTTTCTTGTACACAGTTCAAACTTGTAAATAATCAAGTTACGCTCATTTTAAAACGTCCGTTTCACAGACACTTGTTTATATTTCCTTCATAAACATCTTGTAAATAGACATCATGCATCTGTTTATATTTCCTTCATAAACTCCTGTGAATACATATCACACACACACACACACTTGTTTATACAACTGTCTAGTTATAACATAATAACTAATCTAACCAATAGGTTCCCCATAGTTATAGCCTCCTCTTGGGCTTTATACAAGATAACTCTCCCCACAGAGTTAGCCTCCTCTTAGGCTTCATATAAGAAAACTCATTCATCTGAGTTTAGCCTCCGCTTAGGCTTCATATAAGACAAACACTCCCCTACTGAGTCAGCCTCCTCTTGGGCTTCGTTCAAAAGAACTCCTCATTGAGTTTAGCCTTCTCTTGGGCATCATACAATGAAAGAGATAGGAAATCTCTTAACAGCCTCCTATTGGGCTTCCAATACAAAGAATCACCCGCGTTAGGATAGAACCATGAAAGTATAATTTCCCGGTGAAATTGCTCTAAATTCCAAAAGGATGGTTTCCCGGTGAAATCCCTTTTAAGCCAAAACCAGCCATACCCTATAGCTTCCTCTTGAGCTTCATACAAGGACCCTCGATGACCCTTGGAATGCCTCCTCTTGGGCTTACAATATAAGGACCCATGGGCTTCTTAAAAGCATCCCCCTAATTCAATCAATTTCTCCTCGAGATTCAGACATTTATCATCTCTATGGAAGAGGTATCTCATCTATTACATCACATACAGTCAAAAACTTTTCAAAATCTTTTCAAACTGTTTTTAAACAAAAACATCTCTTAATCGTAAGTGGTAACGCTTGTACACTCAAGCAAAACACCCAATGCTTACATTTAAAAGATTCAATCATCTTTTTCAAACATCTTTCTTAAACATGTAAGTGGTAACGCTTGTAAACTCAAGCAAAACACCTATAATTTACGATGAAAGATTTTAATCAGTCAAACTTTTCAAAAATGTATGTGATGAAATAGATTAGATACATTTTTCATGAAGATGACATTTGTCTGTCTCTTACTAACATCCCGTTGCTTTCCACTAGCATAAGTGGGAACTATGATTGCTCTGATTTTCTCAACATCCCTTTGAGAATACGTAGGCACAAGGTCTCATCCTTGCCGAGCAAATTTCTTTCTCCCTTAGACCAAACAAACCATAGATCCCTTTAGATCCGAGCTAAAATGCTCTGATTCCCACTAGGGGATATGTATGCAGAAGATCCACAGATCTTTGCGAGCACAATAATAACAAACACTAGGATCCCACATAATCTATCCTTCTTAAAATCCCAAAGGAGAAACTTCCCCAATCATAGAAATAGCAATTAAAACACACAAACATATCAAACGTATTCATATATAAAGCTATAGATAACTATATATATTTAGGGTGCTCCGTCTATTCCCTTTATATAACAAACCCCCTTACCCGGAATACTCCCCAATGCGTTGCGTCTAGTTTGCGCTAGTCGTTACGCATATCAAAATCAATTGAGGGTATTAACAGCTTTCCCCTTTTTCATAATCATTAAATCATCTTTTCTTGTGTTGAAAATAATAAAGCTTGATGCTCGCGGCATCTTTATAAACAAATCAAAAGAGTAAATCGTTTCGAGCCAGAGAATCTGAATTCATATTCAAATCCTCTAGCGCGTCACCTTTTAACGCGAACACTAAGAACGTTGCACCAGGAGATGTACTGGCAGTTTCAATGAAGATGAAGACCGAAAATGCTTTCCAAACTCCACATACAACACAGAGTAATCTATATCATGCGTATAAGATAGAGCGTAATACTCAACCTATTTAAGAATTTGTAGCGAATCAACTCTTGTGTGAAGAGGAGAAAACAAGTGTAGGGTTGGCTTTCAACGTTGAAGACGTGTTGCACCAGGGTAAGAGCTGGCAGTTTCAACACCAAAAAGAGCTAATGGACATATTGTGCTAAGAAAAAATGGGACACAATGGATTCCAAAGAGAGCTGCCACACACCGAAGAGAATAACCTTGCTAGGATTTTAGAGAGATACATGAATACCACCGAGGACAAAAGTTTATTATTCCTGGCTTATAATTCTAAGAAAATGCATGAATTTCCTTAGAAATAATGCAGATGCGATGATGCATGTTTGCAAAGAGCATAAAAACGAGCAATCGGTGACCGCAGGTCACCGAACCATCAAGTTCAAACCGGGAAGCTCCATCGGGAAAATAGCATTGGCAATCAACCAGAGATACGGCCAAGATGATAATTCAAAATAAGATCACTTAGAGAGATCGAATTCCATCAGGCCAACATGCTGAGGAGATGATATCATGGGAAACTTGTCCACTAAACAAAGATCCGCTGGGGAATAAAAGGGAATCCTTGAAGAAGAGCTTCCACCTTTACCCATCATGACCCCGATTGGGGATTAAAACGATGTGCCGACTCACGGGGGAAATCGGAAGATGTGTGCTTTAACTCCTACTTGGGGAAGAACCAAACTGGACTGTTATTCACACACTGGGGATATTAGGAAATACAAACCTGATGGGGGCGAACATTCGCGATCAAAGGTTCAGATATTGTCTCCACAGGGGATAAAAGAATTCAATCTTCTATCAAAGAACAATTGAGATTTTGATGAACATCCACTGGGGAACTCCAGCTGAAATGGACTGACGACTCGCACTGGGGATCTGTGCAATGCACTGTAGTAATAATCTTCGTCACAGCACTGGGGAGGAAAAGATAAACTCTATTGGGGATGATGAGAAGACACCCATCAATGATCCTTGGCACAAACGCTGGTTGACTTCACCGATCCAAGGGGAAATACATGTCAAACTTCTGGAGACCATTTCTGTCTAGGAACAGACCCATTGGGGAAGACTTCAGTTGATTTTCAACTTAGTGCATCTGGACATCTGCAAACAAAGATGAATTCCTGCAACACAGTATTAGTGGAGTGCCCCTGATATGATGCGACAAATCTGCCTACCATCCAGGTCACTAAATTTTTAGAATAATATTCAAAAGTTTCTGATCATGGTAAAACCAACAATGTTTATATATGCAAAATTTTACCACAAAAATTTGAACGTCATTCACAAACAAATCAGTAAACACAAGAAATTAATTGACAAGCAAAAACTCATTTTATTAATTGGGATTAGGCCTATAAATAGGGAAGTACAATAGGGGGCAATTCCTGAAATGAGGCAATTGCAAAAGCAAAATAAGAGGAAAACTAAAACGCATGGCAATGCGACAATGAATCCTCGTCGAGTTTCAACCCTGCTATCACTTTTATAACTCCAACTATCTCATCACTTTGCTTTTCCTGAAAAAGGTGATTGGATTGATCACTGCCCTTCGGAGTAGCTTGAGATGTTGCCACAAGATGCGACCGTTGATCCGATGTGGGACGTAGTCGCTGACCCTTATTTCTTTCTCAACTAAGCAAGTCTATGCATAGTATTTCTTGACTACGTCCGCGTTCATGGGTAGTGGAAAATCTTCTCCGTCCATCGTTGCTAGCATCATGGCACCACCTGAGAAAACTTTATTTACGACAAATGGCCCTTCGTAATTCGGCATCTACTTGCCCCGAGGATCACCCTGAGGAAGAATTATCCTCTTTAGTATGAGATCACCAGGCTTGTAATTTTGAGGTCGCACCCTCTTGTCATACGCTTTCTTCATCCTCTGTTGATAAACTTGTTCGTGATCGACAACTGCCAAACGTTTCTCGTCAATGAGGCACAACTGGTCTAAGCGATTCTGCACCCACTCATCTTCATCAAGCTTTGTGTCTTTCATGATTCTTAATGAAGGGATCTAAACTTCGATTGGAAGCATTGCTTCCATGCCATAAACGAGAGAAAACGAGGTTGCCCCAGTTGAAGTGCGAGCGGTAGTTCGGTAACCATGCAAAGAAAAAGGCAACATCTCATGCCAATCTTGATAGGTTACTACCATCTTCTGCACAATCTTCTTAATGTTCTTATTTGCCGCTTCAACAGCACCATTCATCTTCGGGCGATACAGGGACGAATTGTGATGCTTGATCTTAAAGGATTCACAAAGCTCCTTCATCATCTTGCTGTTAAGATTCGACCCATTATCCGTGATAATCTTGTTAGGAATCCCATAATGGCAGATGATGTTATGCTTGATAAACCGGGAAACACCTGTTTGGTGATGCTTGCATAGGATGCTGCTTCAACCCACTTGGTTAAATAGTCTATTACAACCAGAATGAAGCGATGTCCGTTGGACGCTGTCGGCTTAATCTTTTCGATCATATCAATGCCCCACATAGAAAATGTCCAAGGAGAGGTTAAAACATTCAAAGGCGATGGTGACACATGCACCTTGTCAGCTTATACTTGGCATTTGTAACAAACCCGTGCATAATTGAAACAATCGACCTCCATGGTAGACTAGTAATACCCAGCTCACAAGATCTTTTTAGCCATAGCATGCCCATTGGAATGAGTTCCAAATGAGCCCTCGTGCATCTCCTTGATGATCTTTGCAGCTTCATCTTTACCAACACCTATGAGCAACAGCCCACCATGATGTCTACAGTATAGCACACCGTTGTTGAGGAATAACTTCACCAAGAATCTTCTCAAGAACTTCTTATCTGTCACAGAAGATTCCTCTGGATACTCTTGAGTTTCAAGATATCGCTTGACTTCATAAAACAAAGGATTTCCATCTTTCTCTACTTCAATCTAAAAACATAAGGCTGACTCATCCAATCTCTGAATGCTTATCGAAGGCGCTTCATTAGCCTACTTAACTTTAAACATGGATGCTAAGGTGGCCAAAGCATCAGCCAGGTTGTTCTCTTCTCGTGAGATGTGATCGAAAGTGTTCTCCTCCAAGTAAGGAATAAATTTCATCACGTGCTCCCGATAAGGAATCAAATTCGAGTGACGAGTCTCCCAGTCACCGTTAATTTGGCTAATCACAAGTGCAGAGTCTCCATACACTTTCAGATTCTTAATTCTCAAGTCAATCGCCACCTCGATACCAAAAATACAAGCCTCGTATTCAGCCATGTTATTGGTGCAATCAAAGAAAATTTGGGTTGTGAATGGAATGTGATGACCGTTCGGAGTGGTAATTATCGCACCAACACCATTACCCAACGCATTAGAGGCTCCATCAAAAACCAAAGACCACTTGGAATCTGGTTCGCGCCCTTCCTCTGGACTAGAGATGTTACAATCCGGGACGTACATGATATGCTCATCAGGAAATTCAAATCTTATTGGTTGATAATCGTCTACAGGATGGTGAGCAACGTAATCTGCCAAGACACTACTCTTGATAGCTTTTTGAGTAGTATACTGGATGTCATACTCTGTTAAAATCATTTTCCATCTAGTAATCTGGCCTGTCAAAGTTGGCCTCTCAAATATGTACTTGATCGAATCCATCTTGGATACCAACAAGGTTGTGTGAGTCAATATATATTGTGTTAGTCGGCGAGCAGCCCACGCTAAAGCACAACAAGTTTTCTCGAGAAGTGAGTATTTTGTTTCACCGTCGGTAAACTTTTTGCTTAGGTAGTATATTGCATGCTCTTTTCGACCAGACTCGTCATGTTGTCCCAACATACACCCCATTGAGCCTTCGAGCACTGTCAAATACATGATCAGCGGCCTACCCTCCATGGGAGGCATGAGAGTCGGAGGTTCTTGTAGATACTCTTCATATCTTATCTAATGCGACTTGACAATCATCATTCCACCTGAACATTTGATCCTTTCTCAGTAATTTGAAAATAGATTCGCATGTGGCAGTCATGTGAGAGATGAATTTAGAGATGTAGTTTAACCTCCCTAGAAAGCCACATACCTCTTTCTCATTTCTTGGTTCAGGCATTTCTTGAATTGCTTTTACTTTAGCAAGATCAACCTTGATGCCTCTTTCACTTACAATGAAGCCTAACAACTTGCCAAATCGTAGGCCAAACATACACTTGTTCGGATTCAGCCTCAATTTGAATTTCCTCAACCTGTAAAACAACTTTTGTAAGTGTACCAGATGCTCTTCTTCATTTTGAGATTTAGCTATCATGTCGTCGGCATAAACTTCAATCTCTTTATGAATCATGTCGTGAAAAAGAGTTACCATTGCACGCTGGTACATTACCCCAACGTTTTTCAATCCGAAAGGCATCACTTTGTAGCAAAAAGTCCCCCATAGGGTGATAAAAGTTGTTTTAGCCATGTCTTCCGGTGCCATCTTGATCTGATTATACCCGGAGAAGCCATCCATGAACGAAAACACTTTTGAATGAGTTGTATTGTCCACCAATATATTGATATAGGGAAGTGGAAAGTCTTCTTTCGGACTGGCTCTATTCAGATCCCTATAATCCACATACATTCTAACCTTGTCATCCTTCTTGGGCACAAGAACAATGTTAGAAACCCATCGTGGATAAGAGATGAATTTCAAGAAGCCTACATCAAGCTGTTTCTAGACTTCCTCTTTAATCTTCTTAGACATATCAGGATGAGTTCTTCGAAGCTTTTGCTTAACAGGAGGATAGTCTTCTTTCAAAGGTAACTTGTGCACAACGATATTGGTATCCAACCCAAGCATATCTTCATAAGACCAGACGAAGATGTCTGAATACTCTCAGAGTAATTCAATCATTCTTTGCTTCACACTGTCTTCTAAAGCAGCCCCAACTTTAACCTCTCTAATCACATCAGAATTTCCCATATTCACCTTCTCAATCTCTTCTTGATGCGGTTGGATGACCTTTTCCTCTTGCTTTAACATTCTTGCTAGCTCTTCAGGGAGTTCACAATCTTTCTCACCTTCTTCTTCGACTTGGTTGATCGGATTATCAAAGTCATAAAGAGTGATAGCAGAGTCGTTATCGAAGGGATCCATTAAGAGTGTTGGATTATATTTGCATGATTGATTTTAATGCTTATTTTAGTTTTTTTTAGATGAAAAAAAGAACAATAAAGCATTTCCATTTTGCATTTCAAAATTGTGATGTAAAATTGAAGGAAAGGGAACAAAATATTTGAATGAAAATACGTTCTTTTATTTCATGGTAAAAAAGTTGCACATGCAAACATGGTGGCCCTACATATGATTTACTATGCCTTGGGCAGAGCACAAGCATTATTTGCATGATAACAAAAACCAAAGAAAATTACTCTTTGACCATCATGACTGGGATGCAGTCTTCTGAGGTCTAGTTATTTAACTCCACTCCAGGGACACTGGGGCGGATCCACTTGTGAATATCAAATTCTTTGTCTGAATCATCAACAACATTTTCTTGTCCGGGACTGATGTCGACGCTTGAAAACCTCACGGGAGTAGACAAGTTGGGTTCTTTAAGAATTTGACGGTGCAGAACGGGGTTAAAGCCCAACCCAAACTTATTAAACTTGGGTACTACCTCCATCACACTGCCCCAACCTTCAGGGCGTCCAGCCTCAACCACAACTTTAGCATCTTTCAGGGATGCCATGGAAGATTCCGACTTGTATTTCTTGATCTCCTTCTATTGAGGGGTCTTCAATATATGAACTATTTCAAAGCCTTGAAACAGAGTTTGATGAATCTCACCATCAATCTCAACATAGCGGAAGGAAGCAAGGTGGCTCACAATGTATTCCTCTTCAGCACAGACTGTGATTGATTTCCCGTTAACAGGGTATTTCAGCTTCTGGTGAATAGTAGATGTGACTGCTCCAGCTTTGTGAATCCATGGACGGCCCAAAAGGAAACAGTAGGCAACCTAGATGTCCATGACAAAAAATGTTGTAGTGAAAAACTGAGGGCCAATCTTGATGGCAGATCCAATTCTCCAAAGACAAAACGCTTGGAACCATCAAATTCTTTAACAATCAGATCACTAGGTTGGAGTTCAAGACCACCATAGTCGATCTTCATCAACGATGACTTGGGAATTACATTCAGAGAGGAACCAATATCCACCAACATACGGGATAGAGTAGTGCCCCGACACTCTATGGAGATATGCATTGCTCTATTTTGGTTTTGACCCTCTGGCGGAAGATCGCAATCAGTAAACCCCAATCCATTGTTAGCCGATATGCTTGCACACACATTCTCAAACTTCCCCACAGATATCTCTTGCGGCATGAAAGCGGTGCTCAACAGCTTCATTAAAGCATTCTTATGTGCTTTTGAGTCTCGCAGCAAAGAGAGGATAGAAATTTTGGGCGTCTGGGCAAGCTGATCAATCACCTGAAAATTACTCTTACAATGAACTTCATAATCTCCTCAACATCCTTATCAAGGTCAGGATTGGCGCTTTGTAATTCAGGTTGCTTCATGGGATGCTTGCCTTTAGCCTTAGCCAAAGCGTCTGCATTGGATTATGTCATAGTAGCAGAGAATATTCGACCACTTCTTGTCATACCGCCACTTCCAGCAAAGATATCAGTCTTAGCAACATCCAACACATCGTCTTTCTTAGAAGAGGAGGAGACATCTTCCTGTTTCACACCATGACAATAAACATCCGACCCATAATGCCATGGCACAACTTTGTCACTTTCATATGGCAAGGGACTGGGTTTAGTAATTGCCAACGGAACAGGTTTTGTTGGTGCAGATATAGCAATCGAAGAATAAGGGATAGTAATCACAGATACATCACGTATTCCAACCTTCTTATCCTTCTTAATCTGATCAAATTGCAATTGGAAACTAGTAATCAAATACTGAATACCATCCTCCAGGTTTGCACAACCGTTTGAACAATGTTCACACCTCTCACAACCAGCGAAAACACCTCTCTTAATCAAGTAATACTTAACAAAAGGTAGTGGTGTCTTTACCAGGTCAACATCCATTATCAAATTCAGGACCTCCCCATCTTCCATTACGGTTTGAACAACCCCACCGGCATGACACGACATCGAGTTCTGGGTGACATTAGGTCCAGCATTTTGCGGTTGAGCTTCCAATTCAATAGTTTTTTAGTCAATCAGGTCTTGCACTTTGCACTTGAATGCATAACAGTTCCCAATACTATGCCCCAATGTTCTAGAATGGAACTCACAGCTGGCATTGGCATCATAATTTCTAGGACGCTTGTCCAGAGGAGGAGGCGAAAATGCAGCATTCAGCACTACCAACTTGAGATCATTCAAACAGGCAAACAAATAAACATAACTCATCAGAATGGCATCAAACCTCCTAGGAGTGCGGTTCTCTTGCTGCCTCTAATTCTTTTGACGAGGTGCTTGTTGAGCTTGTGATTGAGAAGCAGATATAGTCACTGCATTCACCTGTGCTTTACTTCTGCCACCATATACAGCACTGGCTTCTCCCTTTTCTTTCTTGGGATGACCTCTGTATGCTTTCTTCATACTAGAGGAACTTCCTCCCTCAGAATAAGGGATTTTCCGAGATTTCAGCCCATTTTCGATTCGCTCACCATAACGAACCATCTCAGCAAAGCTTGTAGAAGTACTACATGCAACATAATAATGTCCAGATAGAGTGTTAGTGAACATATCAATCATCTCTCACTCTACCATGGGTGGTTGAACTCTTGCAGCAAGTTCTCTCCATTTCTGAGCATATTCCTTAAATGTCTGATCCGATTTCTAAGACAAACCCAACAACTGCGTACGGTTCAGAGCCACGTCAATGTTGAACTGGTATTGTTGGATAAAAGCATTCACTAGATTACGCCATGTCCTGATGTGACTTCTCTCAAGATGCATATACCATTCTAGAGATACTCCAGTCAAACTCTCATGGAAAAGTGCATGAAAAGCCTTTCATCTTTAGTATACACCGCCATCTTGCGGAAATATGTAGTAACATGAGTTTTCGGACAAGTCGCCCCATTGTACTTTTCAAACACGAGGACCTTGAACTTTGGAGGAAGCCTCACTCTAGGTGCCAACCCCAAATCAGATAAGTCCAAACCTGACATTTTCTCCCCCTCAGCAGTTTTCAACCTCTCTTCAAGCAAACGGTACCTTTGATCATCAACTGGGAAATCCACTTCACTTTGATCAACATCCGGACCTTGGGAACGAGGACGACCCCGAGTACAATTCCCCTACATCCCATCATTAAAGAAATAAGGCCCATGTGGTGGAGTAAGTGGTGGAGGCGGAAACCGACCATTGAGATGTAGACCCGCACCACGAAGGTGGTCGTTAACACCCAAATCAACATTATGTGTCTCATGCTCAACACATGGTTGTCCCACAGACGCGTCATCAAACGGATTGTGATGGTCATCCTCTAATAGGATCTCTCAACCAAAGCTCTCAACTCTTGTTGTCCCCGGTTCATGTTAGTGATAATCTCCATGAACTAAGTCATATGCGCCTCTATCTACGCTTTCATCGCTGCTAGTTCTACTTGAAGTTGTTCCATCTATCTTCGTGCGTTGCTCTGAGTCGGGTAACGATGGAAGTTTGCAATTTTCAGATAAATAAAAGCAGAAGTTGAGGATAAGAATTTCGCTCCAAACCTATTATGCATGGCATGTACATATACGAATGTTATGCATGTAATGTTATGCATGTAATGGCATATTTGAACATTTCCAGGATTCTTAACACTTTTATTCAAGTTTTAGGATTTAAACAAGATAATGGATACTGAAAAGTCTAATCATCATTAAATCCAAATCAAATAAGTTTACAAACATATGAGCATTTGTTTTGCAATTCACATCATAAAAGGAGTAATCCCATCAACAAGCCTGATGGTGATTTACCGCAAAATACAAATAAAGCATAAATCTAAAAATCAGACATAGGGAACCCTTCGGCATCTTGCATTCCCATTTGGATTTTGAGACGCTCCAACTCTTCAAACACGAAAGACAAACGAGCCTCCCTCTCCTTGAGTGGCGTTTCATGCACCAGCTTCTGATTGTGCATTTGCCTCTTTAACTCTGCTATCTGAGCTTTGTACTTCTTTTCCATTTTTTATTTTGAAACTTTAAGAGCTTCAAAGTCTCGACTTTTCTGCTTGTACCTCTCTTTGACTTCGAGGATGATTTTCTTAAGATCTGCGGCAGGAGTAGGATGATCTTCAACTCTTGATCTCTTTTATGCAGCATCGGAGGCTTCTCCTTTGAAGTATTTGAGCTCATGAGTTAGTTGATTCTTCTCTTGAGTAATCATGTGATGTTTTACTTTCAGAGTTTCATTTTCTTCTAGCAAACACCGATTCTGAGCATGTAGCAACTCATAATCCCCTTTTGGTACGACTTCAGACACTTCAGACTCTTGAGGATACAAAGGAGCTTGTATGACAAAAGGCCAACAACAATATTCATTCTTCTTCAGAATCTATTGGGTGTACGGTGCATATGCAGTAGGATCCTTTTTACCAAAGTAAGGCACCCCTTCAGTATGGATACTTCCCCAAGCTTGGATAGCTTTAAGCATCGCCCTTGTGTCATCGGTCATATTATAGTACAAAGTCTCTTTCATATGCCTTTCTTCAGGTGGATCCTTCAAGGGATACCCCAATTGTCTCCTGGAAAGAGTAGGATCATAGTTAATACATCCCCTTATGCCAATGAGAGGCACATTAGGGAAATCTCTGTATCGGGTAATCCCTTCTTTAAACTCAGCCTTGGATAAATCATCCTTATACCAATCAATATCTCTTGTAGAAAGTCCCATCAATCTTGGTAACCACGTTGAAGTATTTTGAGTGTCAACAAATCCACCGGTTTGAGTAAGAAGACCTCAAAACCAACAGTACAATAATGGTGCACAAAGATGAACAACCCCTCCTTGTCCCTTATAACTTCTTGAGTGGATGGAATGGTAGACATTCCCCCAAGAGTGTCGGTACATGGTTCTTACGAATGAACAAAGACATATCATTCTTGTCGACGAAATCGATCTCATTTGGAAACAAGACCAAACCGCAGATGCAATAGGCCAAGATAGCGTTGAACGCCTTCCATTCTTTCTTATCGGCTTTAGTATGAGCTTCTTTCAGCAAGAAACTCAAGTGGAAACCATCTACCTTTTCTTTACTAGCAACATGAGCTTTCACAACAGATTCTCCCAAATAAAGGGAAGCAACTATCTGACGATTATCAGTTTTTTCCATAGCAGGATGAAAAGGAACTTGATGTAGTATCAGAATATTCAGAATAGCAGAATACTCTTCTAATGTTAGTGCTAGGAGATAATTCGGGAACATGAAACACCTCAACTCGCGGTCATAAAACTGAAGCAATGCTAACAATCCATCTTTCCGATGCTCGGTGAGAGGAGACTTCAAACAAGATAAAATTCTTCCGTAGTCTTTTGCGAACATATCAAGGATCTCTGAAGTAGATCTCTTGACTAACAGGAAAAGACCATCAAGATTCGGCATGTGGAATTTGTAGACCACGTTATGACGATGATTATCTTTTCTCTCAGTATCCATCTTCCAAGAAACGACCCACAACTTGACTCAAAAGTTTAGACAATCCTAGAAATGAAACAAACATGCATGTTAAGAAAAATGAAATAAGAAAAGGAAAACATGAATGCAATGCACATAGGCCATCATGTATCATGTTTATTGAACCACTGCGTTGCGGATAACAAAACCAGACCAAGTTATAACACGGTCAAAGTTTCGGCCCAAATCTGAGCATCATGAGTAACATCAGAAAATACCATATATCCAGAAAATACTCACGGCCGGGCTGAATACGGATAATATGGGTAGCATCAGAAAACACCATATATCCAGAAAATACCAGAGGTCATGGAACACGGAACCAAGTAAAACGGAACCAGTATCGGAACAATGTAAATGTGATAATGATTTTCCCATCCCTACTTCACAGGTAATTCTAAATAGAATTGGTGGTCCCTAAGTGGCACCCAGAGTCGATAATCCTCCATTTAATACCTTGCCCATGCATAAGGGATGCAGAACAGTGGTAGTGTCGGGAGAATTTAGGCTGAATATGGTACTTCATGTGTCCTCACACGCGTCACAGGAACGCGGGATTTCACATGAACATTCTGTTGCACCCCAAAATTTGCCCTCCTATCTCGATTTTATCTGGCTTAGGCTTCACATTTATCTGCATACACTTCCATTAGGTCATCGGCATTAAACAGTCATTCATTCACTGCATATGCATCATTTCGTCATATTTAAATTGACCAAAAGTTAGTTTAAATCGACATGTGCATCGTTTTATAGTTATAAAATACCCGATATTTCACTTCATTCATTTTTATCTCCTTACCTGTTTATTGTATCGTTTTAAGTTGATTATGTGTTGATAATATTGATATTTTGGGTTGACAAACAGACTGTTAAAAGCGATTCGACACTGTACGAAAATTAGCGGGAAAAATATTTCAAGTTTTCGCCTCTAACTCACTGCTTTATGAATCTACGTGTCGCGTGGATCATGAAAATGTGATCTCTCTAATTTTTCGATACATTTTCGAAGTTTTGTTTTTAACCGTAAGTGTTTTAAAATCAGGTATTCTTTATTATCGTTTTATTTCGATTTTAAATATTTCGTTAATTTTTCTTAATGTTTGATACCCGTAATTTATTTTAATATGTTTATTTTATTTTTTCGGATAAATTATTGTCTGAACTTTTATCATTTTTAACAATTTTAAGTGTCTAATTTTTATCTCTAAAAGTCAAACAAAAAATACTATTGGGCTTGTTAATTTTTACCCAACCCAATTTTGTGTCCCATTTAATCATGAGGATATTTTCGGTATTATCAAAAATTGCTAAACCTAATTCTATGTGTATATATATGTTATGTTATAATTGAAGCAAGGGGAGAGCCAAATTTAAAAACAAAAATGTGAGAAAAGGAGGCGGAGGCAGTTTGGTTTTGGGATCTGAGAAAAATGAGTTAATTTTCTCTTCATTTTCCAAATAGAACGCTCCCTTCAATCTTCCAAAACTCACACCCACCTTCATTCCCTTTCTTCTTCGACACCACTGTCAGCTCAAAACAACAACAACCTTCACCATCCTCTTCATCTCATACTCCCCTCCGTTAACCCATTCAACTGCCGGAAACCCCCTATACTCTCCACCAACCGTCACTCTCAATAGCCACCATTGTAACCATCATCATCTTGTTCACCTTCATTCAACTTACAGAAACCTCTTTCTAATCTCCATTCACCATAACCTCACTCTCCGCGGCTACATCCTCACTTCCCTCGTCTCTCGAACCATAACTCTCCATCTCCGAACCATCACACCCCCTCCGTTAACCTCCCTTCTTCTCACCGTAACCTCCTTCTCCATTCCAACCACACTCCTTCCTTGTCTCTCTCGCATCACCCCCTTTGTCACCATTGCAACCTTCATACCTCTGCTTCATCCCTCAACGAAAACCCCCTTCCTTTACTTTATCTTCAACCCTCGCCGATTCCTCCTTCATCATCTTCGCCGTCTCCATCCGTCTCTCACTCTCACTGCTACTCAACCTTTCCTCTCCTTCATTCCTCCAACAAAACAACACATTCCATCAGAAACCCTCTTCAATAATCTTCAACCACCGTTTCAAAAAAAACCGTAGCTCCCTCCGAACTCCAACATCCAAATCGGAAAACCTCTATAAACCGTTAAACATCCAAACCGAAATACACCTTTCATTCTGTATCTCAACTAGTCCAAACCGTGAAACCCAACGACACTCCTCTATGTCTGCTTGCCATCTCCTTTCGGCTAGCACTTTTTCTTCGTTTTAATCATATCTCACAACTTCAACTCTCACCGCTTCTCTCGTCAACATCAAAGTGACCCAGCCGTGAGAAACATCGAGTCACTATTCAGCTCTTCCAACTCTTTTCAAAAACACCTAACAGCTTGTTCTGCGTTTCGGCCGAAATGGGAAGGTGGTTGCTCACGAGTTCCATGACTCTATACGCGGGAAGACATTCAACAAAACCAAAGGATAGTTTCGGCTCCTGGTCAACCTACAGTTAAGGATCTGTTGCATCTATACAATTTCAAACAATCATCAACCTTCGATTCATCCGTTCCAACAAGAATCAACCGACATCAACTTCACTGTAAACCATCATTCAACATCAACAGCAGCAACGTTCCGGCAGCACGACTTCTGTTGATTTTCCAACGTTTCGGTAAGATCTAGTTTCTTTTAAATCTGTTAAACTGAACCTTTGTCGAGTTTTGATGATGAATGTTTGCAATAATACCAATATGAATTGATACAACTGTGTGTGAAAGAACATTTGAGTTCCTGTGTTGAAAACAAGATGGATATATGTTCATGCTTGAATTTCTGAATCTGTGATAACTGCTGAGAAGCAGTGTGTATTTGTGATTATTGATTTGTTAAGTTAGAAAGTCTGTTGCTGAAAGAAACTATGTCATGATGTTAGTTTCAGTACTCACACAATGGGGGTTCGTTTTCATTTTGATTTATGTTCAAATTCGGGTTTAGTTTCGATGATGGTTAACAATGATGCCGCATTTAATTGTGCGCGATCTGGCCGAGAAACTGTCATGGGCAGCCATGTCATTTTTGTTTTCTTTTGAATTTGTGATAAGGATTTCACTTTTATTTTCGATGATGGTTTAATGATAATGCCGCGTTTACTCGCGTGTATATCTAACCGAGAAAACTATAATTGTATATTGTTACATTTTCCATCGTGTTGCGATTTCGAAACTTGAAGTAAATTTGAATGTCGAAAACCACATGAACACATATATTCGGAGCATTCGGTTTGGTTTGTGATGCTTGCATTTTGTCGATTTCTATGGTAATTAAGTTGATTGAGGACTCCATGTAAGTTTCAATGATGGTTTAAATGTCTATGTTGCGTATATTCGCGTAGATTATGGCCGAGAAACTTTTGGGGCAGCGTGCCGTATCTTTTATATTGAATTTGAGCAAGAAAAGTCGTTTTATCTTGAGTTAAATTGATGGATTAGCGGCTGCCCGACTTTGTTTTGTTTGAATTGTAATCAATTTTCTACGCACAAGTGTACATGGCTGTCCGGATTCTAATAGCATGTTTTGTTCCCTCTTCGAATTTAATTGAAAACCATGAGTTTGTTTATACTTGTTATCAATGTTGATTGCGTCTTGATGTTTAAGCCATTTGAAAGTTGATTTTTGATGATGTTTTGAGTTTATCTCAATTCATAAGTTTTGTGCTTGATGTCGTGGAATCACCGTAAGGTTAGAACCTCTTTGAACCTCTTTGAGATGATTTTCTTGAGCAGTTTTGTATATGCATAGTTGCTGCCCGTTTTGGTAAGTGGTTGAGATGCGCAAGTTAGTTGATGATTTGTGGTTGATTAAGTTTGTCTTAACACTTGTTTGCCTTTGAGTTTATGTGGTTTTGATCGATATTTTGAGTGTTTTCTTAAGATAATAGATGCTGCCCGTTCCCGGTTCATGTGGTTTAAATGGGTTTAGAACTCAATTTTCCATGTTTCGATTGATTAATAGCATGAGTTCTTTGGTTAGTCCATTTGTGAATCGATAATGATGAATAATTTCTTGATTCTTGAATTGTTCATTCATTCATATAAGTTGCATTCGATTTTAAGTTCTTGCTTATTAACCATGTTTATCTTATTGCCATTTCATCTTATTTTATCACACTTATGCTACTAACCAATTTGTTTGTTGTGAAGGCATTCAAGAAAAGTCCGATCATCATTTCCTCTTAGCATATATACTTTTCTTCTTCCAATTACATTCTTATTATTGTTGTTCCATTATTAATATCTAGTATTGTCATTTTTATTTTTGTAAATATAAAATACATAATATTTTTGTTATTATAATTAGTATGTAAATATACATATTATTTTTATTCTTATAACTTTATTCATATCCATTTGTAAATAAATTCAATTACATTGTAATGATCTTTGTGTTGCAATTTGGAATTTAATTCAACCTTCGAATGAATTTGAATGCAAATGTATCTATTCTAACTAATCTAACAAAATACAAACTTGAGCATTGCAACATTCTCCGCATAGTTTTTGTTTGTATCTTGAATGATGTAGGGATCTTCATTTGGTATTCATCTGATGCGTCAACCCTTATTCGATCTTGAAGACTACTTGGAGCTCAACTCTTGCGCCGCATAAAAGCTATTTATTTATTCAAACTAATTCGATTTGGTTGTATATATCTCTGTTCATGAACATGCACCTTCACTCTCGCATAGATTGTAATTCCTTGTGTTCTAATTACCATTTAATTATGCGTTTATCATATTAGAACACATAGCCTCCCCTTGGGCTCTTCATCAAGAAGTAGGTAAACATACACAATGCACACTTGCACACATTTATAGTTTGGTCCTGGGCTTTTCTACAGCGACAACTATTCGATCGATTGTTCCAATCAGTCGTTTAGAATACTAGTGTCACGCTAGTCCCACTTTTAGGAGCATACATAAAGCCACTTTGTATGGGCTCGCTTGTTTTCCTAATAACCCCTAAAACACTTTCAAATTAAAATAATTAATTGAACTTGTTTTCTTTAAATCAATTTTTCTACAAAACAAAAAAAACATGGTGCTATGGTATTTAAGTAAATCGTTAGAGGATAGCCCGACGATTTAATTAAAATGTAAAGTATTTGGGCCATTAGAGGGTAACCCAATGACTTAAATACTTTATTCCATACACTTAATAAAAGTGAACTTTGTTTCACCTCACTCTTTTCATAATAAAGATTTTGGATGAGAGATGATCGGTTGACCTCAATCACCAATCTCGAGTATTGAATCGTTAGAGGATAACCCAACGTTTTGGTACTTGTCATCTACGATTAAAATCAATTCAACCCATTCAAATTCCTTTTCGGCACATACGCGGTCATCGAAAACATTTCAATTAAAATCAATACAACCAATTCAAACATTTTCAACAAGAACTACGGAGTTTTGACTTTCCCATTGCACGAGGGAATACGTAGGCACGCGGTTTCGAAACTGTGTCAAACTCAAAATAATAACAAACAAACCCCTTTTCTTATTTCTTATTCATGACTTAGAAATTAGCGATTACACACACAAACACATTTTGAACTAAATGGGTCCCATCGAGTACGATGGACGTAAGAGGTGCTAATACCTTCCTCTTGCGTAACCGACTCCCGAATCCATCCTTTTTGGTCTTGTAGACCGCCTCATCCGATTTTTGTGGGTTTTATCTATATTTCCCCGTTCTTTCTAGAACAAATAAAATTAGGTGGCGATTTTATTGTTTTGAAAATTCATTTAAATGATTTTTGAAAATCGAGTTGCTTCAGTTGGCGACTTCACTGGGGAAAGATTTTAAAAAACTTTTTTGACTAAGCGAGTCAACCCTAGTTTAGTTCTTCGCATGTTTGTGTGTTTGTTTATCGCTTTCTTCTTTATGCTTATCTATTGTTTATTGATTATTATTCTCCTTACACTTTATGTATATTATTTTGTTGATATATTATTGTGATGGGAATTCATGGGCATTGATACATAGATAAGCCCACTACCCAGGCTTCTAGGTCACCTTTTTAGGAATAGAGGGGTTGCGTGGCGTGGGTCCACGACTCCATTGTCTTGTTGGCCGGCGAAGACTCCGACTTAGAGTTGGTTGTTTTAAGGAGATTGTTGGCCCGCGATAGCGGGACATCAATCTTTGGACAAATGACCTATAACTCTAAGTTTGTTCATGTTGTCTAACCGAGACCAAGCGCTCAAATTTTGGATTTGAGCATCCCGTTAAACCGTTTCTTGGGGTATACTTTTACAAATACTATCGCCACGTAGGCCTCTCGCGCGATGATAATATTTGTTAAAAGGGGATCTGAGACTCCGAGAAACATTTAGCAAAAAAAACATTAAAACTACCTTGCTCGAGATTATTGGGTAGAAACCTAGAGCTATCATATCGTAGGAGCCCACCTAAATAAGTTGTTATAGTTACCAATACCATCCCTGATTCACGTCTCTGTGAACCTGTTATTATCATCATGTTGCATTCCATTTGCATCAATCATCAAAAGAGTTTATTTCTCTCATCATTCATGCATCATCATGCATTTCATTCATTTCAACCAGAAGACTCATTTCAACCTGGCTTCTTATTCAGAATCTCAAGACTGCAAGACTGATTTCCTGGCATCGTCATCTTCATGGATCAACTTCAAGCAAGTGTGGCTGCGATGAATACTCATATAGATACCCAGATGGATCAATTCATGGAGATTATCCAAAACCTCGCCATTGGACAAGAAGAGTTAAAGCAAGTTGTTCAGAGGTCTGAAGTTGTTACTATTGATCATGTTAATCCACCAGGTGTTAATCTTAACCACAAGGAGGTCCTTTCAAGTCAAAATGTCAAAAGCACCGTTCAGATGCATGTCAATGGAACTCCTCACTGTGAGGACATCTTCGAGTCTTCGTTTGACACCTTCAGGTTTCCGATTGAAGAGACTGAATCTGAGAAAAAGCTTCATCTCCTTGAGAAAAGGATGAAAGCTATTGAGGGTCGTTTTTCCCTTGGTTTAGACGCTCCTAGTTTGTGCTTGGTGCCTGGTATCAAAATTCCTGCAAAGTTCAAAGTTCCCACTTTCGAGATGTATAAGGGCACCTCTTGTCCGATTACTCACATCAAAGCCTACTGCAATAAGATGGCTCCCTATGCGGAAAATGACAAGCTCCTCATGCACTTTTTTCAAGATAGCCTCAGTGGAGCATTTCTCGAGTGGTACACTCAGCTTGAACGAACTCACATCCAAACTTGGAAAGATTTGGCTGAAGCTTTTGTCAATCAGTACGACTATAATAGGGACATGGCTCCCACGAATTCAACTCAAGGTTTAACTCAAAAGTGAAGAATCTTTCAAAGAGTATGTGAGAGATGGAAAATTAGCGCTAGAGTTCAACCTCCTCTTTTGGAAGGAGAACTCATTGAGATATTCTCCAATACCTTGCAGGGTCCCTATCTGATTGATGGATGTACTTCTACATTTTCACACCTAGTTGTTGTAGGGAAACGAATTGAGCGTGGTCTCAAGATGGGTAATAGTCAGGATGTTGCTATTATTTCTGAATTTCTAGAGAAAATCGATCAAGAGGCAAGTACAATTTTCGAGGATGAGGAAGAAGCTCCTGTTTACCCTCCTTTTCAGATGCCTAATCAAGTAACAAAAGCTAATTCAATTCTGTGTGCTCCACAAATCTGTGCTGCAACTATCTGTCAAACACCAGTTCAGTATGCTCCCCAACAGCAGAACGCTCCTCTACAACAAACTTATCGACAAAATCGTCAACAACGAGGTGGGAAGAATCTGATAAGGCCAAGAAAAGTGCATGATCCAATCCCTATGCCTCATAGTGAGTTGCTCTCTCGTTTACTCCAACATTCTTTGGTGGAGTTAAAGGAGCTTGGGACACCTCCTTTTCTGTATCCTTTGGGATATGATCCTGATGCCTACTGTGAGTTCCATTATGGGGCACCTGGCCATACAATTGAAGGATGTAATCTTTTCAAAGGCACGGTTCAGAAACTCATTGATTCCAAAGCAATCACGTTCACTCCAGAGGGCCTACGCATCAATTGGACTCTCTTTTGACTCAGTAAACGCCAAGACTACGAAGTGCATCTTCTGAAGCAAGAAATCCATACGAAGACTAGTCTCCTAAACATGGAGATTTCTAGTTTCATGTTGCATGCTCATTTGTAATTTTTCTTGTTTTGTTCAGTACTTTCTTGTATGCAAAACTTGCTTATTTTTGAATACTAATCATAATGCATTCAATATGTTTGTCTTGAATTGATCCATTCGTATTCACTCTTATTTGTTTTACTATGCTTTTGATATTCAACTCTTATTAATAAAGCAACACCTCTGTAGGGAGGATGACGAATAATTTACCAAGAATCTCAAACAGTATGCTTTCGAGTAAAAACCTTGCTAACGATGTACAGGCCTTGTTTCAAATTCCCAAACACCGGAGATATAAGGGAGTGAAACCCTCGTTAACCCCTTTTGAGCCTCAAAGTAGGAGTTTCTTTTCTATTAAAAAAAACCCTCATTTTTTAACCTGGGGCAGGGTAGTGTTCAGTTAACCTGATCGAGCGTTCAAAACTCGTCAAGAGTGCGCATCCAAGGATACAATAGTGGTTATCCTTTAAAAGGTCGAGGAAAGTTAAAACCGCAATAGTCAATCTTCACCTATCAACAATGTGCATCGAAAGAGAATGATACCATAATGGTTATCTCTCGCACACCCAGAAATCAACAGATGACGATACCACAATCGTTATCTCTCATCCGCCAAGGATTCAAGCAGTCACAATCACCTCCAATCAAACAAGGGTGCAAGATCACACGACTTGTTCAAAAGAAAAAGTGATATAAAAAAGTGATAAAAAGCCCGCTAAGTCGAAACTTCATAATAAGTCGCTTAGGCAAAAATGGCAAAAGAAAAAAAAGAAGAATTACCAAACAAAAAAAATCCTCAGCAAAAGAACAAAGTCGTATGATCAGACACCAAAAGCAAAAGGTGAGTGACTGTCGTGTCCAAGAAACCTCAATGGTTCCTCAACCGCATCATAAACTTCTCTCAAGAGATGAATGCTCGCATCAAGTTATCTGAACCTAGGATTGGAGAACATCACGGAGAATGGGAGGGCACCAAATATTCTGAGCCTAAAAAACTTTTTTCTAAAAAACCGTGAACCAAGCCACGTTACAACCCTTGAAAGTCCTAATTGAAGCATGGGTTAATTCGAAAGCAAAATTGTTACAAGAATACGGTAACCTGACTCCTAGGAGGCTTGCTAAACATTTGAGTTGGTATCACTCAATCTTTTACAAAAAATTTCGATGTTTCGACATCCTTTCAATAAAAGATTTTTAAACTTCAAGACAAACATGAACTTTGCATTAGAATTATCATTCGTAGAATAAAACATTCTTTGCATATAGATTAGTGCTTAAACATCAAGTGAGCTTTCATTTTGAGCATCAGACGAATAATTTGATTGTCCTGAAGGACATATTGCTTCAAGTATTTGATTGAGCACAAAGCAACTCGAGTTGAGAAGTAAGGTTGTGAAGTAGCCTAATTTCAAGATGTAAATAAACCACCCTGAGTAGGTGATGTCTTCTAATTTCAGTCAATCTGGGGCATTCATGTCGAGATTCGAAGAATCTCTCAAAAAGCTGAGCAATCAGGGGCATTTATCCGAGCAAGGTTGAAACCCTCTTTACCTTTGGTTAGTCAGGGGCAGTGTTTCCAAGTTTATAATATTGGGGAAAATTATCTTGATGGTACAGATCTCAGAAAGCCTTCTCGAGACTATTTTCTTCAAAATCCCTACAGACCGGGGAAAAGCATTATGCAGAGGCATTCCTCCACCTCATAATTAATCAGGTCAAGTCCAGGCGCAAGCTAAACAATCGTTGAGTTTGAATGGCATGTCGGGAAGTCAGGATTGTTATCCTCAGCTCATTAGAGAATCGAAGTGTGTGTTGGATTTTCTCCATCAGAAGTTCAGGATCTTTACCTCTAACTCAAGTCAGGATTGTCATCTTCATCAGAGATCGGGATTTAATTCCTGGTTATTGGCTTCCTTCAACGAAAGTCAGAAAGCGGGATTCTATCCTTTGAGTTCCAATAGATGTCTTTGCTTCGACACATTGCATATAGTAATCATCATTGCAGTGTTTCACATTTTCTGCAGATTTTTGTTATCCAAAGATTTTAGGATGAGAGGGCATGACGCACCTAAGCTTTGGTCACCGACAAAGTTTCTTTCTCTCCAACAAGGGTTATCTATGGCATATGTGTGCCCTTGGATGTTATCACTCTTTCGCCGACGCTGAAGATCGCAAAGAACGGTTTACACCAGCAAGATCATTTTCAAAGGCTCACTTGTGCCGGAAGATGTTGTCAACCCGTCTTATGCAAAAGCCCGTAATCCAGAGTTATTGAAATCAGGAACTCTACACAACATAATTGTCATCCCAAATGAATGTTAATCTCTAGGAGTTACTTCCCCAGTGATGTTGATCATTGAAAGTTGACACTTCTATTCTGCAATCCCCCTGTCATGGTCCAGACTATCATCTCTTTGATAAAGACAAGTTGATTTATATCCAATTCAGGGATGGTTGATGTTTCCTCGGCAGCTCACAATTGCCTTTAGTCCCGGACGAAATATTAAAACATGCATCATTGCATTACATAGCATCCTCAAAAGCACGTAGCATTTCCATTGGTATATGGAGCATTACGCTAAAAAAAAAATAATCTCAAACATGCATCTAAGCATAAGCCAGTGAGTCTGCTTCAGTCGGTCTCATTCTTGCGTATGTCTAATATGTATATTCGATCCTTATGTGTCCAATATCCTTACCGGGCATGTATATTTCGAAACCTTTGTTAGAGTCGTCTTCGGTCGGTCTCTTTCTGGTGTATGTCTAATATCCTTACCTGACATATGCTTCCTATATGTGTTCAATATCCTTACCGAACATGTATATTCGATCTTTATGTGTCCAATATCCTTACCGGGCATGTATATTTCGAAACCTTTGTTAGAGTCGTCTTCGGTCGGTCTCTTTCTGGTGTATGTCTAATATCCTAACCTGACATATGCTTCCTATATGTATTCAATATCCTTACCGAACATGTATATTCGATCTTTATGTGTCCAATATCCTTACGGGCATGTATATTTGAAACCTTTGTTAGAGTCGTCTTGATCAGTCTCTTTCCGGTGTATGTCTAATATCTTTACGACATATGCTTCCTATATGTGTTCAATATCCTTACGAACATGTATATTCGATCTTTATGTGTCCAATATCCTTACGGGCATGTATATTTGAAACCTTTATTAGAGTCGTCTTGATCGGTCTCTTTCGGTGTATGTCTAATATCCTTACGACATATGCTCCTATATGTGTTCAATATCCTTACCGAACATGTATATTCGATCTTTATGTGTCCAATATCCTTACGGGCATGTATATTTGAAACCTTTGTTAGAGTCGTCTTGATCGGTCTCTTTCGGTGTATGTCTAATATCCTTACGACATATGCTCCTATATGTGTTCAATATCCTTACCGAACATGTATATTCGATCTTTATGTCCAATATCCTTACGGGCATGTATATTTGAAACCTTTGTTAGAGTCGTCTTGATCGGTCTCTTTCCGGTGTATGTCTAATATCCTTACCTGACATATGCTCACTATATGTGTTCAATATCCTTACCGAACATGTATATTCGATCTTTATGTGTCCAATATCCTTACCGGGCATGTATATTTCGAAACCTTTGTTAGAGTCGTCGTCGGTCGGTCTCTTTCGATGTATGTCTAATATCCTTACGACCTATGCTCCTATATGTGTTCAATATCCTTACGAACATGTATATTTGATCTTTATGTGTCCAATATCCTTACCGGGCATGTATATTTCGAAACCTTTGTTAGAGTCGTCTTCGGTCGGTCTCTTTCCAGTGTATGTCTAATATCCTTACTTGACATATGCTTCTGTATGTGTTCAATATCCTTACGAACATGTATATTCGATCTTTATGTGTCCAATATCCTTACGGGCATGTATATTTGAAACCTTTGTTAGAGTCGTCTTGATCGGTCTCTTTCGGTGTATGTCTAATATCCTTACGACATATGCTTCCTATATGTGTTCAATATCCTTACCGAACATGTATATTCGATCTTTATGTGTCCAAGATCCTTACGGGCATATATATTTGAAACCTTTGTTAGAGTCGTCTTGATCGGTCTCTTCCGTGTATGTCTAATATCCTTACGACATATGCTTCCTATATGTGTTCAATATCCTTACCGAACATGTATATTCGATCTTTATGTGTCCAATATCCTTACGGGCATGTATATTTGAAACCTTTGTTAGAGTCGTCTTGATCGGTCTCTTTCCGTATGTCTAATATCCTTACGACATATGCTCCTATCGTGTTCAATATCCTTACCGAACATGTATATTCGATCTTTATGTGTCAATATCCTTCCGGGCATGTATATTTGAAACTTTTGTTAGAGTCGTCTTGATCGGTATCTTTCCGGTGTATGTCTAATATCCTTACCTGACATATGCTCCCTATATGTGTTCAATATCCTTACCGAACATGTATATTTGATCTTTATGTGTCCAATATCCTTATCGGGCATATATATTTCGAAACTTTTGTTAGAGTCGTCTTCGGTCGGTCTCTTTCCGGTGTATGTCTAATATCCTTACCTGACATATGCTCCCTATATGTGTTCGATATCCTTACCGAACATGTATATTCGATCTTTATGTGTCCAATATCCTTACCGGGCTTGTATTATTTCGAAAGCTTTGTTAGAATCGTCTTCGGTCGGTCTCTTTCCGGTGTATGTCTAATTTCCTTACCTGACATACCAGAATTTTTGTTCCCAATCCCACTATTAAAAAAAAAAACACAAAAAGTATATAAAAAAAAATCAATCAAAAAAAATTGAAAATACGGAAAACAAAAATCTTTCTACTTGTTCTTCGGAGCGCAAATTTTAGGGTTCTTTTAGTATTTAATCTTCTTCTACCTTGAAAGTTCAAAAGGCTATCGCCAATTTCACTTTCAGGTTTAAGACGATTAAATAGGGGCAGCTGTTGCACCCCAAAATTTGCCCTCCTATCTCGATTTTATCTGGCTTAGGCTTCACATTTATCTGCATACACTTCCATTAGGTCATCGGCATTAAACAGTCATTCATTCACTGCATATGCATCATTTCGTCATATTTAAATTGACCAAAAGTTAGTTTAAATCGACATGTGCATCGTTTTATAGTTATAAAATACCCGATATTTCACTTCATTCATTTTTATCTCCTTACCTGTTTATTGTATCGTTTTAAGTTGATTATGTGTTGATAATATTGATATTTTGGGTTTACAAGCATTGTTAAAAGCGATTCGACCTTTTAAAATTAGCGGGAAAAATATTTCAAGTTTTAGCCTCTAACTCCTGCTTTAAATCTCTCGTGTCGTGGATCATTTTGAAAATGTGATCTCTTTAATTTTTCGATTTTAAATGTTTTTAATTTTTGTTTTTTATTCTTTTAATTTTTAAAATTTTGGGTAATTTTTTTATCACTATTTTTGTTAATTTTAAATTAATTTTATTTTAATCATTATTTCGGTATTATCAAAATTGCTAACCTAATTCTATGTGTGTTATGATTGGCAAGGGAGAGCCAAATTTAAAAAAAAAAAGTGAGAGAAGGAGGCGGAGGCAGTTTGGTTTTGGGATCTGAGAAAAATGAGTTAATTTTCTCTTCATTTTCCAAATAGAACACTCCCTTCAATCTTCCAAAACTCACACCCACCTTCATTCCCTTTCTTCTTCGACACCACTGTCAGCTTAAAACAACAACAACCTTCACCATCCTCTTCATCTCATACTCCCCTCCTATAACCCATTCAACCGCCGGAAACCCCCTATACTCTCCACCAACCGTCACTCTCAATAGCCACCATTGTAACCATCATCATCTTGTTCACCTTCATTCAACTCACAGAAACCTCTTTCTAATCTCCATTCACCGTAACCTCACTCTCCGCGGCTACATCCTCACTTCCCTCGTCTCTCGAACCATAACTCTCCATCTCCGAACCATCACACCCCCTCCGTTAACCTCCCTTCTGTTCACCGTAACCTCCTTCTCCATTCCAACCACACTCCTTCCTTGTCTCTCTCGCATCACCCTCTTTTGTCACCATTGCAACCTTCATACCTCTGCTTCATCCCTCAACGAAAACCCCCTTCCTTTACTTTATCTTCAACCCTCGCCGATTCCTCCTTCATCATCTTCGCCGTCTCCATCCGTCTCTCACTCTCACTGCTACTCAACCTTTCCTCTCCTTCATTCCTCCAACAAAACAACACATTCCATCAGAAACCCTCTTCAATAATCTTCAACCACCGAACTCCAAACTCCAACATCCAAATCGGAAAACCTCTATAAACCGTTAAACATCCAAACCGAAATACACCTTTCATTTTGTATCTCAACTAGTCCAAACCGTGAAACCCAACGACACTCCTCTGTGTCTGCTTGCCATCTCCTTTCTGCTAGCACTTTTTCTTCGTTTTAATCATATCTCACAACTTCAACTCTCACCGCTTCTCTCGTCAACATCACAGTGACCCGGCCGTGAGAAACATCGAGTCACTATTCAGCTCTTCCAAATCTTTTCAAAAACACCTAACAGCTTGTTCTGCGTTTCGGCCGAAATGGGAAGGTGGTTGCTCACGAGTTCCATGACTCTATACGCGGGAAGACATTAAACAAAACCAAAGGATAGTTTCGGCTCCTGGTCAACCTACAGTTAAGGATCTGTTGCATCTATACAATTTCAAACAATCATCAACCTTCGATTCATCCGTTCCAACAAGAATCAACCGACATCAACTTCACTGTAAACCATCATTCAACATCAACAGCAGCAACGTTCTGGCAGCACGACTTCTGTTGATTTTCCAACGTTTCGGTAAGATCTAGTTTCTTTTAAATCTGTTAAAATGAACCTTTGTCGAGTTTTGATGATGAATGTTTGCAATAATACCAATATGAATTGATACAACTGTGTGTGAAAGAACATTTGAGTTCCTGTGTTGAAAACAAGATGGATATATGTTCATGCTTGAATTTCTGAATCTGTGATAACTGCTGAGAAGCAGTGTGTATTTGTGATTATTGATTTGTTAAGTTAGAAAGTCTGTTGCTGAAAGAAACTATGTCATGATGTTAGTTTCAGTACTCACACAATGGGGGTTCGTTTTCATTTTGATTTATGTTCAAATTCGGGTTTAGTTTCGATGATGGTTAACAATGATGCCGCATTTAATTGTGCGCGATCTGGCCGAGAAACTGTCATGGGCAGCCATGTCATTTTTGTTTTCTTTTGAATTTGTGATAAGGATTTCACTTTTATTTTCGATGATGGTTTAATGATAATGTCGCGTTTACTCGCGTGTATATCTAACCGAGAAAACTATAATTGTATATTGTTACATTTTCCATCGTGTTGCGATTTCGAAACTTGAAGTAAATTTGAATGTCGAAAACCACATGAACACATATATTCGGAGCATTCGGTTTAGTTTGTGATGCTTGCATTTTGTCAATTTCTATGGTAATTAAGTTGATTGAGGACTCCATGTAAGTTTCAATGATGGTTTAAATGTCTATGTTGCGTATATTCGCGTAGATTATGGCCGAGAAACTTTTGGGGCAGCGTGCCGTATCTTTTATATTGAATTTGAGCAAGAAAAGTCGTTTTATCTTGAGTTAAATTGATGGATTAGCGGCTGCCCGACTTTGTTTTGTTTGAATTGTAATCAATTTTCTACGCACAAGTGTACATGGCTGTCCGGATTCTAATAGCATGTTTTGTTCCCTCTTCGAATTTAATTGAAAACCATGAGTTTGTTTATACTTGTAATCAATGTTGATTGCGTCTTGATGTTTAAGCCATTTGAAATTTGATTTTTGATGATGTTTCGAGTTTATCTCAATTCATAAGTTTTGTGCTTGATGTCGTGGAATCACTGTAAGGTTAGAACCTCTTTGAACCTCTTTGAGATGATTTTCTTGAGCAGTTTGGTATATGCATAGTTGCTGCCCGTTTTGGTAAGTGGTTGAGATGCGCAAGTTAGTTGATGATTTGTGGTTGATTAAGTTTGTCTTAACACTTGTTTGCCTTTGAGTTTATGTGGTTTTGATCGATATTTTGAGTGTTTTCTTAAGATAATAGATGCTGCCCGTTCCCGATATTTTGAGTGTCCTCTTAGCATATATACTTTTCTTCTTCCAATTACATTCTTATTATTGTTGTTCCATTATTAATATCTAGTAATGTCATTTTTATTTTTGTAAATATAAAATACATAATATTTTTGTTATTATATTTAGTATGTAAATATACATATTATTTTTATTCTTATAACTTTATTCATATGCATTTGTAAATAAATTCAATTACATTGTAATGATCTTTGTGTTGCAATTTGGAATTTAATTCAACCTTCGAATGAATTTGAATGCAAATGTATCTATTCTAACTAATCTAACAAAATACATACTTGAGCATTGCAACATTCTCCGCAGAGTTTTTGTTTGTATCTTGAATGATGTAGGGATCTTCATTTGGTATTCATCTGATGCGTCAAGCCTTATTCGATCTTGAAGACTACTTGGAGCTCAACTCTTGCGCCGCATAAAAGCTATTTATTTATTCAAACTAATTCGATTTGGTTGTATATATCTCCGTTCATGAACATGCACCTCCACTCTCGCATAGATTGTAATTCCTTGTGTTCTAATTACCATTTAATTATGCGTTTATCATATTAGAACACATAGCCTCCCCTTGGGCTCTTCATCAAGAAGTAGGTAAACATACACAATGCACACTTGCACACATTTATAGTTTGGTCCTGGGCTTTTCTACAGCGACAACTATTCGATCGATTGTTCCAATCGGTCGTTTAGAATACTAGTGTCATGCTAGTCCCACTTTTAGGAGCATACATAAAGCCACTTTGTATGGGCTCGCTTGTTTTCCTAATAACCCCTAAAACACTTTCAAATTAAAATAATTAATTGAACTTGTTTTCTTTAAATCAATTTTTCTACAAAACAAAAAAAAACATGGTGCTATGGTATTTAAGTAAATCGTTAGAGGATAGCCCGACGATTTAATTAAAATGTAAAGTATTTGGGCCATTAGAGGGTAACCCAATGACTTAAATACTTTATTCCATACACTTAATAAAAGTGAACTTTGTTTCACCTCACTCTTTTCATAATAAAGATTTTGGATGAGAGATGATCGGTTGACCTCAATCACCAATCTCGAGTATTGAATCGTTAGAGGATAACCCAACGTTTTGGTACTTGTCATCTACGATTAAAATCAATTCAACCCATTCAAATTCCTTTTCGGCACATACGCGGTCATCGAAAACATTTCAATTAAAATCAATACAACCAATTCAAACATTTTCAACAAGAACTACGGAGTTTTGACTTTCCCATTGCACGAGGGAATACGTAGGCACGCGGTTTCGAAACTGTGTCAAACTCAAAATAATAACAAACAAACCCCTTTTCTTATTTCTTATTCATGACTTAGAAATTAGCGATTACACACACAAACACATTTTGAACTAAATGGGTCCCATCGAGTACGATGGACGTAAGAGGTGCTAATACCTTCCTCTTGCGTAACCGACTCCCGAATCCATCCTTTTTGGTCTTGTAGACCGCCTCATCCGATTTTTGTGGGTTTTATCTATATTTCCCCGTTCTTTCTAGAACAAATAAAATTAGGTGGCGATTTCATTGTTTTGAAAATTCATTTAAATGATTTTTGAAAATCGATTTGCTTCACATTCGTCTACCCTATATGTCTCTGGCCTGGGTAATGGGCCTTTTAACTCTTGTAACACCCGCCCTAGAATATCACGGCACAGTAGTAGACAATGTACAGGATATATGAAAGCGATAAAAATGCCACATAGAATGAAATGCAATGCATACAAAGGATGATACGATAAAGAGAGTAAATAGATAAACACCCAATAGACATGAAAATAAAAGCTAGGATCAACTCCTGAACGGACCAACAATATGTCAACTATCCCTAGTGGAGTCGCCAGCTGAAACCACCTGGCCGAACATCCGACTGATAGGGGTGTATCAATGAACGTCTTTTATCTCACGACGTAGAAAGGAAAACATCGAGTAAACCTGAAGGGGAGAAATCGCGGTCTTTCGACCGAGAGATCGAGAGAATCTAGGTAAGGGAGTTAGTTACGCGAGAGGAAGGGATTAGCACCCCACACGCGCGTAGTACTCTACGGTATCCACTTCTATTTTCTAGCTAAAAGGTGTGTTATATATATCTATGCTCAAAAGCTACAATGCATGCAAAAGAAAAGAGAAAATAAAGAAACCACGGGGAAAAGAAGGAAGTATTTACAAGTTGTGCTCGATCGAGCCCCGTGACAAGATACCTAGGTATTCTCGCATGCAATGGGAAAGTCAGAGCACCGTAGTTCGACTCACTTGTTTTGGTGGGTTTTTTGTTTTTTACTTGTGAAAAAGGTTTTAAACACAAATGAAAAGCGCACAAAGGCAGAAAGAGTTTGTCTTGGTTGGTTGCTTTTACCTTGAAAAAGGAGTTCAAACCATTATTAAATTTTTTTTTCCAAAAGAAAAAGAAAGCAAGTTTTATTTTTAATTACATACGAGGACGCAAAAAGAAACAAGCAAAACAAAAGGGAGACTAACTAGTACTAGCCCTAATGTTGTCATGCAAAGATTGGACCTATGGTTGAGGATGTAAGGAAATCTCTACCTATGTCAACATGCAAAGGATATAAGTCTTAATGTCTAGGCTCGAGAATATATCCTAACCGAGCGGTCCTAAGGGAAAGCTATCCTATATCCGTCTTGGTTGTAGAACCAACGTATGCAAAGGGATGAAGCAACAAGTGCTTTGGCAGAAGCACACAAACAATGCATTGCGCAAACAAATGTGAAGCAATTTGCAAGCATAGCCTACGGAGAAAATGATGTGAGTTATGTAGTGAATGCGAACCCCAAGAATGACTGGAGAGTCAGAATAGGGGACTCTAGACACTTTTGTAATCGACTCAATAGGAATAGTAACATGACTCGCGTGCACCATACAAGACACGGACTAGAACTATGGGGGACGACTGCCGATGTGACACCCCAAATTAATTCAACTATTTAATAATTAGAAAGTTAATTATTAATTTAATTAAAGGTTTAATTATTTGCATTTTTGAATTCATGGATTTAATTAATTAATTAAATAAATGGATGTGTTGGGGGTGTGAAGTAAATTTGGGAGGTGTGTAGAGTAAAAGGCTCTAATTAATCTAATTTATTTATTTATATTATTTGGAAAGTAAAAAGGAATAAATAAAGGGAAAAAGTGAGAAGAGGAATTAGGATTCATTCTACGTGCTTTTGGAAAAGAGAAGAGAAAGAGGAGAGAAAGCCAAATCGTCAGAATGCGAAGATTCACCGCGAGGTAAGGGGTGATTTGATCTGATTATTATGCCTTATAGGTTTTGATGATCAATAGAATAATTTAATCTATTAGGAATCTCGAATTAGGATTCTAGGTTGTGCCCTAACGTTATCATCCGACGTAATAATTCGATTAGAATTGATAAGAACGATTAATGGATGAAGAATGAATCTAGGCTAATTAGAAAACATGATTCTGTGGTCAATTGGATGTAAAAACGCATTAATAAATTATGTCCTGGTGTATTGCAAAGTTTGGTGATGAATGGAACCCATGGGAATTGGAAACAGTGAAGAGATAAACCAATTTTATGGAAAAACAGCAGTATGGGTCGACACATGGCATTATGAATCGATGCAAGTAGTAGAAATTTAGAAAACCAGAGGCGTGGAAAACGTATGCATCGACTCACAGAGTCATGCATCGACTCATAGGAAGAAAATCAAAGCTATGCATAGACACATACTGAACCAAATTTGAAAAATGCAGAATTTTTAAAGCTATGTATCGATGCATACGACACATGAGTCGGCACAAGCAGATTATGTATTGACACATGAGGTTTTGTGTCGATACATGTTGTGTAGAAACAGAAGGTGATTTTCTGAAAAATTATTTTGGTCATATCTTTTCGACTGTAACTCCGATTTAGGCATAGTTGGTATCGTTGGAAAGCTTAGAACGAGTACTATCTATTAAAAACATTTTCAAAACCAGTAATTAGGATCTTGAAGGATTGTTTTGGCTTCCTTAGGAAGAATTCGTTATAATTCGTAAATTATTCTTTGAGTATACTGTTGTATGTTAATTCAATATGTTGTAATTAATGATATATGTTCATGAATTGCTGTTATCATGTGTTGTTGTTGTTATTGGTTATGAGTGGAATAGTGTTGTGTGATCATATTCCGTATTTGGATTGTTGCATGCTTCTGATGTGCATCCATAAGCATTCTGGAGATGGTTCATTCCCATTGTGTGGAATTGAACTTGTAGAGCCAATAACCGTACCCAATGGATAGTGGTGGTGAGCCTAGATTCTTGACCCAGTGGTGTATGGGCGAATCGTTGATTGACGCTGTTTTCCAAGGTGTAAACGGAACAGGTTGTGAACTTGGTTCACGTTTGGTACCACATGCATTGAGTCTGTATTGCATATGTAATTATAACATGTTAGGATGATTTACAGTGTTATACTTGCATTGATTGTTCTTATGTGCATAGTGAACTGTATGGCATCGTATTTGTGGATTGTTATCTGGTTATGCTAATGCGGATGGAATAATGTATTGATTGTTTTATTGTTTTAAAGAAATGTATAATGCATTTTAATTTTTGATGAAATCTCACCCTTACATTGATGATTTCAGATTGAAGTGATTAGCTGCTCAGAGATTTGGTGAGGATGGCTTATATAGCTATGCTATTTAGATAGTCTGCGTGTCAGTGTCATGCTCTGGTAGTTATAACACTGGGGGACGATCATTTGGGAATTTTACGAATTTAACTTGTTTCTTTGGTTTATGATTGGAATAATTATGATTTGAATTTATTCCAGATTTTATGTTCTTTCTACTGTGTAAAACATAATCATTGGTTTGAATTATATTTAATAAGTTCTTCAGTAAAAGCATGATTACTGTTGTGGTGTTTTATATTTTAAAATTTTAAAATTGTGACGCCCTTTCGTTATGTTAAAACTCTGATTAATTATATAATTCGCAGGGAAATTAGAAGGGTTGTTACAATAGTGGTATTAAAGCATAGTCGGTCGTGTCTTAGTGTCGTTATCCCTTTTGTATGCGACTAGTGCAAGGTAACACTGTCGATACTGGTGTTCTAATGTGATTTTTTTGTAATGTTACAGAATAATGGCCGGAAGAGGTAACGGAAGAGACGATCCTGCTATTGCTGAAGCTTTGGGAATGTTAGCTGGAGTGCTCGGAGGGAATCAACTGGGAGCTGGTATTAGTGATGATAGGCAGTTGGGAAACTTTCAGAGGAGAAATCCTCCATTGTTCAAAGGCACTCATGATCCTGAAGGTGCTCAAAGATGGTTGAAGGAGATCGAGAGGATCTTTAGAGTGATTGATTGTGCGGAAGAGCAGAAAGTGAGATATGGTACTCACATGCTGGCAGAGGAAGCTGATGACTGGTGGGTTTCAACCAGGACTGAAATGGAGCAAGATGGTATTGCACTAAATTGGGCTGTGTTCAGGAGAGCTTTTCTGAGGAGATACTTTCCTGAAGATATTCGGGGCAAGAAGGAGATTGAATTTCTGGAGCTCAAGCAGGGCAATAAGATTGTGAGTGAGTATGCTTCAAAATTTACTGAGTTGGCGAAGTACTATGCTCATTACACTAATGATGCAGATGGAGAATTTTCCAAATGTATCAAATTTGAGAATGGTCTTCGTGATGAGATCAAGCAAGGTATCAGGTATCAGCGTACCCGTAGGTTTTCTGATTTGGTAGACTGTAGTAGGATTCTAGAAGAGGATCTTGCTAATACTCGGACAAATGCTCGAGGGTATGTGGATCGGAAAGGTAAGCAACAGATGGATCGTGGGAAACCTTATGATAAGAATAATCAAAAATCCGGTGGTTGGAAGAAGCCTAGTGGGGGATATTCTGATTCTTCCATTAAGTGCTATAGATGTGGTGAAATGGGGCATCGAGCTAACGAATGCAGGAATGATGCGAAGAAGTGCAACAACTGTGGAAGATTTGGTCATGTAACTACCGAATGCAGAGCAAGAAAGGTAACTTGTTACAACTGTGGCGAACAGGGTCATACTCGTCCGCAGTGTACTAAGCCAAAGAAAGAACAAGCTGGTGGTAAAGTGTTCGCTTTGTCAGGATCAGAGACTAAGCCAGATGATCGGTTGATTAAAGGTACATGTTTTATTAATGGCATACCTTTAATTGCGATTGTTGATACTGGAGCGACACATTCTTTTATTGCTTTTGATTGTGCTAAAAGATTGAAATTATATATTTCTAATATGGATGGAAGTATGGTTATTGACACTCCTGCGTCGGGTTCAGTGACTACTTCATATGTTTGTTGGAATTGTCCTATTGTGATTTTTGGTAGAGGTTTCGGTATGGATTTAGTGTGCCTGCCGTTAGAACAACTTGATATCATCCTTGGAATGAACTGGTTGGAATTCAACCAGGTTCATAGCAACTGTTTTGAGAAGACGGTTATTTTTCTTGAAGAGGTTAGTGTCGAAGATGTGACTATGTCGGTTAAGCAGATGAATTCAGCTGTTAAGGATGGTGCTGTAGTGTTTATGTTGTATTCTTCGACGGAAGTGAGAGGAAAAGCTAAGCGTGATGAATTGCCAGTGGTGAATGAATTTCCAGAAGTGTTTCCGGAAGATGTTAGTGAATTGCCACCTGAGAGAGAAATGGAGTTTACTATAGATTTAATTCTTGGAACTAGTCCGGTGTCGATGGCGCCTTATCGCATATCGGCATCTGAATTGTCTGAGTTAAAGAAGCAGTTGGAAGAATTACTTGAGAAGTTTATTTGGCCGAGTGTTTCGCCGTGGGGTGCTCCTGTGTTGTTGGTTAAGAAGAAAGAGGGTTCAATGAGACTGTTTGTGGATTACCGGCAGTTGAACAAATTTACAATCAAGAATCGGTATCCATTACCGAGGATTGATGATTTGATGGATCAGTTAGTTGGAGCTTGTGTATTCAGCAAGATTGATTTGAGATCTGGATATCATCAGATTCGTGTGAAGACAGAAGATATTTAGAAAACTGCATTTAGAACGAGGTATGGACATTATGAGTATTCTGTTATGCCGTTTGGAGTTACTAATGCACCTGGTGTTTTCATGGAGTATATGAACAGAATATTTCATCCGTATCTTGATAAATTCGTGGTAGTATTTATTGACGATATACTGATCTATTCGAAGAATGATGAAGAGCATGCAGAACATCTTAGAATTGTGTTGGAACTGTTGAAGGAGAAGAAGCTCTATGCGAAGTTGTCTAAGTGTGAATTCTGGTTAAGTGAAGTAAGTTTTCTTGGTCATGTGATTTCCAAGAATGGCATTGATGTTGATCCTACGAAGGTAGAAGCGGTATCTCAGTGGGAAGCGCCGAAGAATGCTTCTGAAATCCGTAGTTTTCTTGGTCTTGTAGGTTACTACAGAAAGTTCATTGAGGGATTTTTGAAGTTGGCTTTACCGTTGACTAAGTTGACAAGAAAGGGTCAAGTGTTTGTTTGGGATGCTGAATGTGAGAAAGGATTCCAAGATCTGAAGAAGAGATTGACTAGTGCCCTGATTCTGATTTTGCTGAATCCGGCAGAATCTTGTGTTGTGTATTATGATGCGTCCTTGATGGGATTAGGTGGTGTTTTGATGCAAGATAAGCAGGTTGTGGCTTATTCTTCGAGACAATTGAAAGTTCATGAAAGGAATTATCCGACTCATGATCTAGAGCTGGCAGCAGTGGTTTTTGTTTTGAAATTATGGAGGCATTACTTGTATGGTTCTCGATTCGAAGTATTCAACGATCATAGGAGTTTGGAGTATCTCTTTGATCAGAAAGAGTTGAATATGAGGCAGAGGAGATGGTTGGAATTCCTGAAGGATTATGATTTTGGTTTGAATTACCATCCTGGTAAGGCAAACGTGGTTGCAGATGCATTGAGTAGGAAGTCCTTACATATGTCAATGTTGATGGTTCGTGAATTGGAATTGGTTGAGAAGTTCAGAGACTTGAGTTTGGTATGCGAGACTACTTCTGATTGCGTTAAATTGGGAATGTTGAAGTTGACTAGTGGTATTCTTGAGGAAATTCAAACAGGAAAAAAATCTGATGTTGGTTTGGTGGAACTTCGGAAGAGTATTTTGGAAGAAGGACATCATAGTGGATTGAGTATTCATCCTGGTGCTACTAAGATGTACCATGACTTGAAAAAGTTATTCTGGTGGCCTGGAATGAAGAAGGCAATTGCTGAGTTTGTTTATGCTAGTTTGATTTGTCAGAAGTCGAAAATTGAACATCAGAAACCGTCAGGATTGATGGAACCGTTGTTTGTTCCAAAATGGAAATGGGATGGAATTTCTATGGATTTTGTATCTGGTTTTCCAAGGACAGCGAAGAATTGTGATTCTATTTGGGTTATTGTTGATCGGTTGACGAAATCCGCTCACTTTATTCCGATAAGAATGGATTATCCTATGGAGAGGTTGGTAGAATTGTATGTTGAGAAGATTGTAACGAAATTTTTGAAATTTTGGCATTGGTCCCATCTCGTTTTGATAAAATTCGAGCGAGATATGATTTTTCAAACTTCGCGTATCAGATGAAAATTGTTCAGTTCAGCTCAAAATCAACTCCAAAGAATAAAATTCTGGTATTGATAGATGAGGAATCAGCTCTTGAGTTGCAAATAAAATTCAAAGATAATTTCAATACGGAATTTTAGACACCGGCCCCGCTCAGTTTCCATTTTCCATCTCGAAACTACGAACATTTCATTGCACTAAGCGCACGGTACAACACAAAAATTCAGTTTAAACCACTTGAGAAATCAATTTTTTCGGGGATTTTCCTCACGTAATTTGCCTCCAACTTTCAAATGAAAGTTGTAGATAATAATGAAAGAGAATTTCTGGTATAAAATAATCAAAATATACCCGACGCGCTTAGAGATACGCCTTCTGGAGTGCCCGAAACGCATTGAAAACCCAAAATTCACTTTATTGAGAAATAAGCGAATAAATTCTTTTCTTTTGACGAAATGGCCTCCGATCTGAACAAATAAATTGGAGAACAAATTTAAATGATGCCAAAGCTTATGGAACCACATCAAAATATCTTTCTGACCAGAATACGTTGTATTGAGCACGCGAATCGAAGAATATCGATATCGAACTCAAAGTGATCTGAGATAACCGAAACACGCCATTTCTTTCACCACTTGGGATACCTTGAACTTGGTAACCTCATGATCAATGCTATGTAGGCGACTACATGTATGTTTATGCAATCGAATTATAAGCTAGAAATACGAGAAAGAAGAGGGTAAATTTTGGGGTACAACACCAGTGCAATCTCAACAAGACAATACGCGTAGGCAGAATGCGCCAAGAAGACAGTTTACGATTATTAACATGTCATTGTCTCAATCATTACAACACATGTTAAAAGCAGAGCTGATTACTTTAAGGGATCCTCCTCAACACGTCAACACCTCCTCTCCGAAGTACAATCTTAATGCAAGGTGTGCATACCACTCCAATAGCCCAGGGCACGACACCAATAACTGTTGGGCCTTGAAGAACAAGATTCAAGATATGATTGAAGCCCAGGAAATTGAATTCGACCCTTCTGTCAAAACTCCGAATGTGATCAACGCACCAATGCCTGACCATGGTAAAAGTTCTGATGCCATTGACAATGACTTTTATGTCTTTGATGTGAATGAGCTGACCATTTCCCTGATGACTGTCAAGAAGGATTTGTTGCAAGCCGGTTTATTTCCAGGATGTCCTGACAACTGCCGTTGGTGCGCATCTGAATCCAATGGATTTGTTTGGTTGAAGAGACGTGTTCAACACATGATGGACAACCGAGAAGTGTTATTCCTAAAAGCTCTGTCTATAGAGAGTCTATGCAAAGATGTTTCTAAAAGTCTGAAGATTGAAGACGTAAGCGAAGCCGTACCAAAAGTCTGGGATACCTTGGGGAAGCCAAGTGGGAAGTTTGATTTTAGGGTGAAATATACCGCCCCTGAGAGCTACAAGATTGCAATTGAAGACATCAAGGCAACTAGATGGGGAGATGATTATCCCAAAGAATATGCCAACATCAACACAATAAATATTACCTCTGATCCTGCGCCTAGAGTAGCACCTCTGATTATTACCTCGCCCAGATCAATTCCATATTCCTCTAACAAAGCTATACCTTGGAATTATGGGGCTGAAGTTTACTATTATAACGTCAAGCAAGAGCCGTTAACCATCGAAGATAGTACGATTGAAGCTACCAGTACTGATGTTGACAATATCACCGGATCAAGCAAAGTAACTAGGACCGGAAGAGTGTTTTCTCCAGATATCTCTCTATTCTACCCCAAAATTCGCCCTTTTCATTTTTTTAATAAATAATGGGCTTACATTTAATCAATAGGTGCATTACATACATATCATTCATGCATTAACCATGGGTTCGAGATTATCTAAATCGTATTGAACCTGTACAATTCTGAAGAAGAGGTTTGGTTCCAAAAGATGAATATCTGAAGTTCTGTTATTTCAAGCGTCATCTCAATACGCAAGATATGTGTGTCCAGAAGTTTCTGATTATCTCTCAAAGATTGAGGTTTTGAGGTTCTGATTGCTTATCATGTGGATATTGATTTAGGCTCGAGCTACAGTGTGTTGTGATCGAATATATGAGCCCGAAATAATTCTATGGCCTTCTGTGAGTCTTGAAGTATCTGCATATGGTTTATCGATCCATGCGATTCATCAGAAAATCAAGAACGGTCGGATAAAATGATATTTGAGTGTGTGTACTAAAAAGTCAACAAAAGTCAATGTTTGACCGAGTGGAATTTCTGGTACAAATTATCGTCAAAAGTTGACATTTGAGAAACTATGATCATTTGTTGAGAAAAGTCGGAAGGATCGGGTGAAAATGAGGTTTCTTGCATTTTAAGTAATCTTGGACTTAGAAAAAATTTATGTTTTAAGCACTTTGTGTTCACGGAGCCATGTTGTCGACTCTCTATCTCACTCGTCTGCAATCGAAAGTTTGTGAAATGGTAGTCATTAGAAAGAGCGCATTTCGTACTCCAAATTTGTCCTTGTGAAGATTTCTCCAGAAATGCCCAAATTTCGAGTTATGAGGCTCCGAAGTTTAATGTTCATAACTTTTGAAGTTTACACTTAGTGAAATTTTAAGTGTTTTGCAATGTGTTCAAGTGCTCGACTTTGCAGATATTTTACATATGTTTTGAGGCGTCGATTCGAGTTGAGTTCAAAATCAAAGTTATTCATCTCGCAGCAATCTACAACTTTGTTGAAGGAATCGAATTCATTCGGGACTCAGATCGGAAATTATGAGGTTCAGAAGTTATGGATTCTTTATTAAAATAGTTGTCGCGTGCATGTTTGAGGCTATTTTTCTCGTCGATTCAGACGCCGAACAGAAAAACTCTGAACATGAAAGTTGGAGTTTGCCATGAAATGTACAAGTTTCGTTTAGGAATTATTTCATTTCGGACGTCGAAGCGGAAAATATGAAGCGTCGTAGTTGACAGTTTGGAATTGCCAAAATACGAGATGGTGCATGCATTTTTGCCATGCGTGCGGAAGCATTTTATCGAACAGTTGTTGTGCATATGTTTGAGGCTGTTTTATTATCGATTCGGTCTCCGCACAGAGAAACTCCGAACATGAAAGTTGGAGTTTGTCATGGAGTTTGTCATGTACTCTACGAGTTCCGTTTAGAAATTATTTCTTTCGGACGTCGGAGCAAAAAATATGAAGTGCCGTAGTTGATATTTTCAAGTTGGAAAATTGCTAGATGTCATGCTTGGAATTTGCCCATCCCAGCCAGGACTTTCATCGAACAGTCGTGTGGCAAAGTTCAAACACTTTTTATTCGGCGATTAAGGTTTCGTTTGGATTTTTTTCGAACTACAGAGTTGTTCTATCACACGCGATCTTTCCAATGGCATCGATTTTGCATCGTTTGGTCGAGTATCGAAAGAGTTACAGGGTTTTAAAGTAGCGCGTTTGTTTTGAAAAATGGTCGGCCATATTGAGGAAATGCCACGATGGTGAGATCAGTGGTGATGCCACAACTTCGAGGCTATTTTCGAGTATGCTACGAACACCGATTCGAAACGTTTTCAACAGTAAAGTTGTTCGTGAAATTTTGTTCTCCGACTTTGGTCTTTGTATTTTTTTCCAAAGAGTGTTATATCTCGACTTTCCAAGTGCAAAAGGGATGTGTGACTTCTTTTCTTGATTATCGGCCAAGCAAGTTATGAAAAGAAGAAGTTGGCAACGCAATTGTGACACTCTCTATACTGGCTGTAACAGAAACTCTCACTCTCTTTTTCGGTTGTTTTTTTCGCTCTTGCTAAGAGCACTCTCTTCTCTCCACAAAACTAACAGAAACAGAACCTCTTTTGACTCTCTTGTTTTTTCTCCCTCCTCCTTCTCTCTCACGCCTTCCAACTCCCACTCTCTTTTGTCTCGAAAAAACACCTTCATCTTTCTCAACTCACAACCTCATCCTCATCATTTATCATTTGTCTTCACCATCCTTTTCTAACAACCTGAGAAAAACAGTTACTGTAATTAAACCGCCACCTTGCTTCATCTAACAAACTCTTCTTGATTATGCCCATAATGATCTCTCTTTCTCTCCAACAATAGAACCACATCACCATGGCCATTCCCTCTCCTTATTTCTCACCACCATAACCTCTCCATCTTCAACCTTTATTTTTTCTGGAACCTTTTTTTTCTTTGATTCTCACGCAACCCTTCCCCCCACTCGTTTTCTCTCATTTTTAACCATCGTAACAAACTCTCCTCAGGTCCCTCAATAGCAGAACCTCTACCCTCTCTTCTTCCTTGTGTATCACCGTAACAAAAACGGGAAATAACCTTCATCATCACGTTCTTCCACCTTCGATTCTGACCGACCACCAATCTGTTACCTGTTTCTTATCTTCACTCCATAACCGCCTTCACGCTTTTTCTTCTTTCCACCATTATAACGGAAATCCATCAACGAACTCACAAAGACAGTTAACCAAAACCTCCCTCTCTTTCTCGATTTTCATTATCATCGACTGGAAATTCCTCTTTGAATTCTTGATCATCTGAAGCAATCTTGAGTTCTTCGCCTTCCACCATACGAGAGCTTCCTTTTGTGTGCATTCACTTGGCCTGAGAAGCGTCCTAAGAGATCTCGTTTCTTTCTTTCTTCGTGATTTCTGGATGATACAATCGGGATAAGTAAGACAATATGAATAGTTTAACAACCATGACCAATTGATATGAATACATGTAACATAATAATAAAAACGTGACATGTGAAAGAATTTGAATAATTGTTTTGTTTGGATAATAGGCTTATGCATAAAACATAAAGACGGGCTTGGAGACAATGTGACACTGGGCCTAGCGCGGATTCAGTATTATACCCTCATCCTGGACTTATTTCTAGCATAATAACTAGACTCAGTTTAAGTAGGGATTCAGTTTTGCACCCCCATGTCCATACAAAGGAATTTCCATACATATGCAATTTGCTTCCGATTTCGATTCGATCGACTTATAAAAATGTAAAAAAGTAGTTTCTGACATTTTAGGGTCTTAGAATATTTTTGATATTTTTTGTGAATTTTTTGCAATTAATTTCTTTTAATTTTTAATCAATTTTCGATAATATGTTTAGAAGCAATTTCTCCATGATACCTTGCACGTTTAGATATGGTTTCCCATCGTTTCTCAACAATAAAAATGTTCCTGACTTTAGAGGTTCCTAGTATTTTTTTCCATCCTTTTTTGGGAATTTTTGTAGTTGTATTTCAATTCTATTTTAATTGTTTTCAATAACATGTTTAAAGACGATTTTTCCTATAATGCTTCACATATAGATTCAAATTTTGATCGTTCCTTAATCACAAAAATTCTTAAAATTGATATGCTGGTTCCATTACATGTTAGTAGCCTCTAGGAATTTTTCTCATATTTTTTAGGTTTTTTATTCGATTTTCCTTTTGCATGATACAAACATAGATAATTGTTGGCTAGTTCACCTAATTAGGAATCGATTTCTTTGCATATGATGTCTAATCCTTGTTCTAACCTTCAATTGACTTTTAATTAACATTTTGACATGTTTAGGTTTCTGTTATCTTGACTTAGAAAGCATGGTTGAGTCATATGATTAGGGTATCATGCTAGTTAACCCTTAAAGCGATAATTAATCGTTTTAACTTCGTTTTGTGCATAAAATTGCTTTAGGCATGATTTTTCTTGTGAATTTCATTTGAGATCATTTAAAATGAATTATATACTGACTTGTATAATTTTACATCTATTTTAATTCAATAGTTTCTTAATTCTCAAGTTTCGATTAACTTGTAATGTTTAGAAGCATGTTTCTCCTTTGTCGTTTGAATTGACTAATTTTAGGAGTATAATACCATGTATTTCTTAGAAACTTTAGGTTAATTTTCTAACATCTAATTGTAGTTAAATGTAAACCTTATCTTAGGATTGTACATAAAATTTCAAAGCTAACCTTTAATAGTTCGATTCATAGGAACTAGTTTGATAATTGTATAGTTTTTCTAGCTGTCTTTCGCATGTTTAGTTTGTAGTTTTTTCCTCTATTTGTTTAAATGTTTATGAAAGCTTTAAAGAGTTTAGTTTCTGCCATTTATTAAGAATTTACCTTTCATGCTTAGATTTCATTGTGAATAATGCATTTTAAATCATTTTAGTGTAGATTTTTTATTTCTAACTACTCTAGGTCTCTAACTTTGTTTAGCATTGCATTTGAGAACTATTGTGATGGACTTCACTCGATTTTGATATCATTCATGGGTTATTTTTCATTATGTGTGCGTTGCTGCCCGGTTTTCCATTCTTATGTTTCTATACACATTTACATTCCATTTCTTCACCTTTGGATCATATTTTGACATGTGATGTGAATATGCAATTATATTCTCGCTTCCTTGTTATTTTTGACATGTTTGTTGACTTGTGCAAGGTACATTGAGGATGTTTTGGTTAGGTACCTAATTTTGGTACACTAACATACCACTTTTCCCATGGTTCTGTTTGTGTTTTAAACGCATTATGCTTTGTGTTTTCTCATATTACGAGAAACACATATTTTGTTGTTTTGTCTGGATATGTACCTTTGTGTAGGTGTTCCGGTTGTTATGAGAACTTGTTTGCTACACGCACATGTTGCACGATATCACCTTGTGGATTATATTGATCGAGCTGTTTCTTATTATTGCTTTGTTGATGACAGTTTACTCGAAGTTTTCTGGAGTACTTCTTAGCTTGTAGTGCTCTTCGGATTATTATCCGTTTGGTATGTATTTTACTTTGTTTACCGTATTCTTTTACCGCTTTTCTAGAGAGCATGAGAAGTAGGTTTTTACCACTTTCCTTGCCATGAGAAGTAGGAATAGAGATGTATGAAGGGGCTTCCGTAGTTGGAGCATGTTCAGGAACCTCTCTGGTTTATTTAAAGACCCATTTAGGGCGCTTCTGTTTTCTAATTGTGTTTGGTTTGTTTAAAATCCTCCATCGTGCATAGGGAGGTAATTCTCAGTAAGTGTTTATATTTGTGCTTGCATAGGTCAAGAGTGGTTAGGACACCCGACGTGGCACCACCAAGCAAAGTCCCACTTTTTATATTTCCTGCTATCGAGCCATGATGATATGATGGGCTAGCGGAAAAGGTCCGCAATCGACCCCCGCACAGTTCTAGTACGTGTCAGCTCAGCACACGCGAATTGTGCTGCTTCTTTTATCGAATCAATGATAATAAAGTGGCAAGAGTTCCCTATTCTAACTCTCCACACTTTCCTGGGGTTCGCATTTATTGCAGAGCTCGCATTATTTGCTCTTCACACTTGAAAATTCATGTCGTGCGGTGATACCATTCACATGAATTGGATGTGTCGGCTCCTAGTTGACTCACAATATGCTTGTTACAGTTCGAGGCTATGGGACTTTCTCCTTTTCATGCGCTTGTGTGACATTTGTTTGTTTGCATTGCATTGTTTGTGTGCTTCTGCCAAAGCACTTGTTTGCTTCATCCCTTTTTGTCATATTCGACTCTACATTAGGTAGTGATTCGAGATGGACATAGACTTAGGTTATAAACCTTTTCCATCCCTTTTTGTCATATTCGACTCTACTTTAGTTAGCGATTCGAGATAGACATAGATTTAGGTTGTAAACCTTTGCCATGTTCCCTTAGGATTCTCTTGAATCTACCTTAGTTAGCGATTCGAGTTAGACCTTAGGTTGTAATCCATGCATGATAACATTAGGGATAGAGTTAGATAGTTTCCCTTGATTGTTTTCTAGTATACTTTGCACCCATGCATGTAATAAAACTAAAACTTGTTTTCTTAATCTTTTGCAAACCAAAACACTTAATAATGGTTCAAACTCCTTTTTCAAAGATAAAAGCAACCAACCAATGCAAACCTTTTTGCCTACGGGTTTTTTTTTGTGTTTAAAACTCTTTTTTTTCATAAGTAAAAAACACATAACCCACCAAAATAAGTGAGCCGAACTTCGGCGCTCTGACTTTCCCATTGCACGAGGGAATACATAGGCATCTTGTCACGGGGCTCGATCGAGCAAACTTTGTAAATACTTCTTTCTTTTCCCCGTGTTTTCTTTATTTTTCTTTTCTTCCACATGCATTCTCTTTTAGCATATAGATGTAGCAATTAAGCAGTAAATAGATACAAACACACCCATTAGATAGAAAATAGAAGTGGATACCGTAGAGTACTACGGGCGTGTGGGGTGCTAATACCTTCCCTTCGCGTAATAGATTCTCTTATCCTATCTCTCGGTTGCAAGACCGTGTCTTATCCCTTTTAGGTTTTCGCGATGCGTTTACCTTTCTCCCTTTCCGAGATAAAAAAAGTTTGATGGCGACTTCATTGATATAGTTATCGGATGATGTTCAGCCGGTTGTTTCACTCTCCTCCAAAAGACATTGTCGCACCATTCCGTACTCTTGCTATTGAACCAACTCCTGAGGCTCGAGGGAAAGAGAAAGTGACTCAAACTGCTTAGATAGAAGTACCAAAGGAAGTTGCTGAAGGCGCCTCAAAACAAGATATGGAGGAAATTCTGAAGATCATTAAGAAGAGCGACGTCAATGTAGTGGAGCAGTTGGGATAAACCTCATCCAAGATTTCCATGCTAGCTCTGTTATTGTGCTCTGAGGCTCATGCTAAAGCCTTGGTGAAGTTTATGAAGAATGCTCACATACCGCAAGACACTTCTTCTGACCAATTCAAAAGTTGTATTGCTAGCCTGACTGCAGACAATGGTTTGGGCTTTTCTAATGCTGATTTGACTCCTACCGAAAGGAAACACAACAAAGCCTTACACATTTCTATAGAGTGTAAGGGCACTACATTGTCTCATGTATTGGTGGATACTGGCTCTGCTTTGAATGTCCTGCCGAAGAGCACTCTCGACCGGCTTAATGCTGAAGAAGTGGTCATGAAGCCCAGTAACATAATCGTAAGAGCTTTTGATGGTCCGAAGAGAACAGTACTTAGAGAGCTCAATCTGCCGATCAAAGTAGGTTCCCAGACTTTTGACTCTACTTTCTTTGTGATGGATATTCGTCCAACTTATTCTTGCCTACTTGGACGCCCATTGATACATGGGGCAGGCGCTGTTACCTCTACCCTGCATCAGAAGTTGAAGTACCCAGTGATGGGGAGAATTGTTACAGTATGCGTAGAAGAATATATGGTAAACCATATCCAGTCATTCCGATACATTGAAATGGAAGGTGAATTTATCAAAACTCCCTGTCAAGCTTTCTAAGTAGTTCCACGAGTCATGCCTGCCGACTCTCCATTCACTCCTAAGGTTACTAGAGATCCACTGAAGATGGCCTCACTGAAAGATGCCAAAGTTGTAGTTGAAGAAGAAGGTTGCACTATTTGGGGTCAACTACCCAATTTTTCATTTAAATTTGACAAGACTGGTTTAGGCTTCACTACCTAAGGTCAGAAGATGATATGCTGCGAACGTGCCGGTGGACCTCTGTTCCGCATCAACAAAGACGAAGTTCATGCTATAAAAGACAGAGGTCAATTTCGTCCAAGACTTGATTGCACAAGATTGAGGCAAATTTGGAAACTTTTGATGCAAACTTGAATGTTTGAAAAATCAAATATTTTCTCATCAATGCCATATGTTTTCTTCACATCTCTTGACCTAATTTTCTTCTACTATATATGTACAAGGTTTCCAGATGCCAAGGAGACGTGTTTGCAGCCTCAAGAACCCTAGAAAAGCTTGAAAAAATCGTGCTATACAAGCAACATGTAGGTCAGGATTTCCATCAAAAGCTGGGTGTTCTATGATTCATCCCAAGCCATTACAAATTATCAAAAGTTCTTGAAACGTAAGAACACAGTTTCGATTTCCTCATATATTCTTAACTTTCGATTTCATATTTACATGAGTTTTTAACATGAATTGTTAACATATTTGTGTTCCTAACATGATTTTGATGTTGTCCATATAGTTTGATTTGAGTTTTAGTACAAATACACGAATCTACCATTGCTAGGGTTTAACGATTCGAATTAGGGCTTCCGGATTTAGGAAAAATTTGACCAAATGAATGGTACCATTGAACTCAGGAAGCAATTTCCAGTCGAACCATGGCTTCATCTAAAATTTATATTTCATATTTGTGATTTTTGAAAGTTGCAGGGATATAGCTACGGAAAAGCGTCGTTGGTTATGTTTACCCACAGAAAAGCCGTGGGTAATATTCGTGGGAAATTCATATCGAGGAAGACGAAGCCAGCGCGCGCTTTTGGTTTGAAAATATTTTTCAGAAAACATTTTTCAGAAAACATTTTTCCTTATATTCTATTTGTTTCATTATACTAACACAAAAACACCACAACTCAAATGACAGGGAGGACGCGCTGTGACCTTTAGAACCATGATTCGATCCCTAGTTCTATCATATATTTTGCTATTTTTCCAAAACTAACATATTTTTCTTATTTTCTAATTTCTTTTCTATTTTATTTAATTCTTTTAAACTATTTTCTAAAATACCACAAAAAACCACAAATATTTTTCCTTCTAGATTTAGGTTTTAAAAATACATATTTAATTTTTGACACAAAAAAAGTTCTTTTTTTTTTCTTTTACTTTAATTAATTGTTTAATTAACCATAAAATTAAACTTTAATTATTTTTCTCAAATAAAATCAATCCAAAAAATACAAAAAAAAAATACTTTTCTTATTTAAATTAGGTTTCCTACTAACCTTAAACATTTTCTACTAACATCAAAATTCTTTTACTAATATTATTTTCTCTTATTTCAGTTTAATCCTTTCTGCGATATTTCTCCGATTATTGTAACTGCTCACAAGTTGTAATAGCTAGGGCTTATTTTCTCGCGCATTTTTACTATTTTGTAACTACTCATGGGATGTAATAGTTTAACTAGGGCTTTACTTTCCGCAATTTACTTTCCGCACCTATATTATGTAATTGCCCCAAAGCCATGTAATAGCGTAGGACATTTACTTTCTGCATTTTATTTTACTGCGAATATTAAACTTCTTAGATGTATCCTAAATAGGGTTTGTATGGAAAGATAAAATCAATCTTAGATCACCCTAATTCGAAGATAACATATCTGAATCAAACACACTCTTTCACACATGCACCCCCTTAGGGTAACCTCTCTTGTTGCCTTTCGAATACAATGGTCATGTCCCTCGAACATAGGGGTACCATTAGCAAAGACACTTACGAATAACATCATCATAGTCCCTTAGATATAAAGATCATAGTCCCTCAATGACCCTCGATGTTGCCTACGAATATATGATCTCGTCCCTCGATTATTGCCTACGAATAAGTGATGATCGTCCCTTTGAATTGTTAAGGCATCCTTACGATGTTGCCTTCAATGACCATACGATGACCCTACGATTGTCCCTTCACATCCAACGGATAGAGTTACCTACCAACTAATGGTATGCATAGCACTATCCTAAAGGAGAAGGAAAATAACAAGAAAAGATCATTCTGAGTAGGTAAATAAGACTCTATTGCTTGCTCCATTCAAAAATAGTTTTCACACCTCACACTATTTTCAAAAACTTTTCCAAACAAACACTTTGTATACATTTCAGCGAGAATCATTACAAAGTTAAACATTTCCCAAACAAATATTTCCAAACACTTCGTATACATTCCAACGAGAATCATTACAAATTCAAAGTGAAATATTTTTCAAATACTTATCAAAAATAATTTTCAAAACGCAGACACAGAAAGCAATTTTTCAAAAGTGAGCTAAGCAATTAAGAGCCTGTAGATAACTAAGGATGAAAAGGGTTCTAATACCTTCCCTTTTCATAACTACCTCCCTTACTCAGAATCTAACAAAGGTTTTTTCCTGTTCTTTTCACCTCCCATTTATTGGATAAAATAAAAGCCGGTGGCGACTCTTGCTATCCGCAACATTTGCGATAAAACAGAAAACAAACAAGTAAGTTCTCCCACTGTGTTACAAGTTCATTCAGGTTGTTACAGACACTTGAATTCCAAGAAGACATGACTTTTTACACTCATTCTGATGCAAGTAGTTCAAAATGTAGATAGATATCCAGCTCCTGTCAAGATATTTACCATCATTTGTATGCACATTTTCATCAGAGAACCATATCTTCATAGGAGATGATGCTGCCACTCATCATGAATTTGTGAAGATTAACATAGTTTCAATTGTTCTTTGAATAATAACATTCATAACATAATCATACAATTACTCAACTCCTGATAGAGTATTAGCAGATAGTCATATTTATATTTTTATCACCGAAAAGCATTTTCTTCACAGTTTCTTCTAAAAAGGATGGATTTTAGCCACCTCCTCACAATGTTGATCAATACCAGCACAACTGGTAGACATATAAGATATCCAGCCACATATCACTCCAGATTTGGTCAGTGATACTACACTCCACCTTGGCCAAAACAACCTTCCTCTATAAAAGAGACATGAAATTGAGATGATGTTTCAACATCCATTTTGTTAGTGTTTTAAGTTGGCATCAATTTTGGTAAAACTAGGCTTTAACAATGTCATGATGGATGTCATGACATTCAGAGATTGAAGATAAATCCTACTGGACAAGGATGGTAAAAGTATTTCGGCGGGAAGCTAAAGTCAGTCTGGAAATTCTGAAGCATCGATGTCATGGCGGATGTTATGACATTCGATGTGACATTCTGCTGCAGAATCGCTTTTTCTGAGATTTTCGGGAAGTTTGTTGAGCATTTTATTTATGTTTTTCATTATTAGAAAGCATGCTCACGTGGCTGCTAGGTTAATCTTAATTAAACCTAAATTGGTTGTTGAACAAACCATGTTTTAGGAGAGAATTAAGTAAACCCTAGCTATCTTTATGGAAGCCCAAAATCAAGATTCAGGATCGCTTCTATAGAAATCAACCCTTACAATCAGTGACCTCTGGATTTCATTGAAGACATTGAAGGCTTTGTTGTGTGTCATTAAGGTTAGTGATTGTTATTGTGTAATTCTAGTTTCTCTTATGAGCCAAGCAACTATCAATTGAATAGTGCATTGGACTAGGATTTCTTGTAAGGTAGTTTATCACTCAAAGCTTTGAAGCACAGTGTTTGTCTCTTGATTGTAAGCTTTGCGAGATCAAGATAGTGTATTGAAGTGTGTCTTCACAATTCAATTAAACAATAGGTTGATATCAACGCGGTGATTGAGGGGGTGAGTAGGAACTCATATCTAAGTAGTACTTAGGTAAAAGTGTCATTGGGTAGTGATTAAGTGAGAAGGTCATCAACCGTGAGTTGGCTGTAGGGTCTTTGAATTGATACTACTAATAGTGAACTTTATCCCGGCTTGGTAGCCTGCACGTAGGTTTGTTAGAACCGAACGGGTGAACAACTTATTGTGTTATTTATCGCTTTCTATATTTATGTGTAAATTAACAAAGCGATGTCGAATCTTGTGTCATAACATTCTCTGTGACATCAAGTATCTAAATTTCAATTGGCATCGGAGGGCACCACCTTGTTATTCTGGGTGAGATCTAGGGATTATAGTTTCGGCTTAATGGATAAGGAAACAGGATTTGGAGGTAGACCACCTATTCTGGATGGGTCTAATTATGAGTACTGGAAGCCTCGTATGGTTGCCTTCCTAAGATCAGTGGATATCAAGGCTTGGAGAGCTGCGATAAAGGATGGAAACATCCAACCAAGGTTGAGAAAGATGGGACTCCGTCTTGAAACACGAGGAAGAATGGAGCAAAGAGGAAGAGGAGCTTGCCACAGGGAATTCTAAAGCCTTGAATGCTTTATTTAATGGTATTGATGAAACATCTTGATTGGTTCATCAATGTGAACTAGCCAAGGATGTTTGGGACACCCTCAAAACCACTCATGAGGGAACATCCAAGGTAAAGATGTCAAGACTTCAGATGCTCACTACCAAATTTGAGAATTTGAAGATGAAGGAAGATGAGACTATTCATGAGTTTCACATGAATGTTTTGGAGATTGCCAATACCTCAGGAGCTCTTGGTGAAAAGATGTCAGAGGAGAAGCTAGTGAGGAAAATTCTCAGATCCTTGCCTAAAAGATTTGCAATGAAAGTAACTGCAATAGAGGAGGCACAGGACATCGCAACCCTGAAAGTTGAAGAGCTTATTGGATCTCTTATGACTTTTGAGATGGGAATCAGTGAAACTGTTGACAGGAAGAACAAAAGCATAGCACTTGTATCCAATACTGAAGAAGGATGCAAGGTGGAAGATGAGGAGAAGATATCTGAAGCTATAGCTATGCTTGGAAGACAGTTCAACAAACTCATCAAGAGGATTGATCCAAAGTCAAGGTCAAATGTCAAGGACATTTCATCGATCATCAGATCTTATGACTCAGCAGAAGATCCGTGTCAAGAAAAAGGAAGTCAAAGCGAGGAGTCCAATGTCATGAATGTGAAGGATATGGACACATTAAAGTGAATGTCCCACCTTTCTTAAGAAACAAAAGAAAGGAATGGGTACTTGAGTCCGATTCAGAAGTGAATCGAGGAAGAAGCGACTAATCTTGTCCCGCATCTTGGAAGTTGTAATTCGATAATAACTCGATGATGAGGAAGTGACCTTTGAAGAACTTCTTGATACTTACAAGAAACCGTATATGAGTGGTGAAATGTCACCGAATGAAAAGCAGAAAAAGGCGATTGAGAAGTTGGAGGAGAAAATGTGAAGTGGAAGCGAAAGAAGGAGAATACAAACACTATAAGACATCTCAACAGTGAAATTACAGTGTTAAATTCCAAGCTTGATCAGATGACTAAATCTGTCAAAATGCTGACCTCTGGAACAGAAAAATTGGAAGAAATTCTTCAGCTTGGGCAAAATGCTGGAAACAAGCATGGTCTAGGATATGTAGCTGCAAAGGAACCTGTTAGTGACAAGAAAAAGAAGAGGCCTAGGAAATCAAAGTCAAGGCAGATGTCACAACATTGGAATCAACATCAGGATCAGAGAAACATGAAGAAGAAGTTTCAAAGATGGAGATGTCATCATTGTGGAAGGTTTGGACACATAAACCCTTATGTTATAGGCTACATGGATACCCTAATCAGACTCCCTATGTTAAGCCTAAAAACATCAAAGTACCATACACTCAAAAGTGGAAGAAGAGGACTGAAGCAATGATTGCTCACACTTCTCTTAGAGTGTCTGCCAAAGAAGATTGGTACTTTGACAGTGGGTGTTCTAAGCATATGACTGGAATAAAAAACCTACTGAATAATGTCAAACCTCATTCCACCAGCTTTGTTACCTTTGGAGATGGAGCTAAAGGAGAAATCAAAGGTGTTGAAAACTTAGACGCTCTCCGGTTCCAAATCTAAGTGGAGTCTTCTGGTAAAAGGATTGATGCTAACCTCATAAGCATAAGTCACCTATGTGATATGGGATTCAAAGTTAACTTCACTAGATCGAATGTCTTGTAATCAATGATCAACAAGAAGTAGTTATGAGAGGAATCGGATCAAAGACAAGCGTTACATGTGGAATCGAGAACACCATCCTCTCATCTGTATGTTCCACGACAAAGATGAAAAGGAGGTCAAGTTGTGGCACCAAAACTAGGACATCGCATCTCGGAGGAATGAAAAGATCATCTCAATGGAGGTCATCGGAGGGATACCAAGACTTCACATTGATGAAGGAAGGGTGTGTGGTGAGTGCAGGTTGGAAAGCAAACCGAATGTCACACCCAATGTCTAGACATCGACCACATCTAAAGTCTGGAGCCTTGCACATGGACTTGATGGGGCCTATGAGTTGAAAGCCTTGGTGGAAAAGATATGCCTATGTTGTTGTGGATGACTTCTCAGTTACCTGGATAAACTTCATCAAAGAAAAATCTGAAGTGTTTGATGTCTTTAAGGAGTTGTGCAAAAGACTTCAGAGAGAGAAGGAAAGTTGTATTGTCAGAATAAGAAGTGACCATGGAAAAGAATTTGAGAATAGCAAGTTTGATGAATTACATTCCTCGAAAGGATCAACCATGAGTTCTCTTCTCCTATAACACCACAAGAAAATGGGGTTGTGGAAAGAAAGAATAGGACTATCAGAATCTGCGAGCAATGATTCATGCTAAGAAACTTCCTATTCATTTTGAAATGAAGCTATGAATACAGCTTGCTATGTTCACAACAGGGTTACCTTAAGAAAGGGAACTGTCTCCACCCTGTATGAGCTATGGAAAGGAAGAAAACCAACTGTGAAATACTTTCATGTGTTTGGGAGCAAATGCTATATTCTGACAGATCGTGACCAAAGGAGAAAAATGGATTCTAAGAGTGATGAAGGTATTTTTCCGGGATACTCCAAACAAGAGCATATAGGGTTTTCAACTCCGAACCTGTGTTATGATGGAGTCTATTAATGTCATTGTTGATGATCATTATCGAGCACAATGTCCCATATGATGTTGAAACATGGTTTGAGACATCACCTCAAGTATCGATAAGGAAAATGTTCCTACTCTACTTCACCTAAATCGAACACGAGGAAGCAAACAAAGATCCCTCAATCGATTCAGAAAGATCATCCAAAGGATCTCATCATTGGAGACCCAACCAAAGGTGTTGTTACAAGATCCGAGCTGCTTCAAACTCCCGCCCGTGTCAAAATAGAGCCAAAGAGTGTCAACGAAGCTCTATGTGATGAATTTTGGATTGGAGCAATGCAAGAGGAATTGAACAGTTCAAGCAACATGAAGTATGGGAATTAGTTCCTAGACCGAAGGAACCAACATCATTGGCACTAAGTGGATCTACAAGAATAAGTCGATGCGATGGTGTCACGGGGAATAAAGCAAGACTTGTTGCTCGTGGTTACACTCAAGTGGAGGAATTGACTTTGATGAGACCTTTGCACAGTGGCTAGATCGGAATCAATCAGCTTCTACTAGAGTTGCTGCATTCAAATTCAAATTATTTCGGATGGATGTGAAAAGTGCCTTCCTAAATGGCTATTTAAATGAGGAAGTATATGTAGAACCCTAAGGGATTTGTGGATCCAAGTTTTCCTAAACATGTCTGATTAAGGAAAGCCCTATATGGTCTAAAACAAGCCCTAGGGCCTGTATGAAAGGTGACCAAGTTTCTTCTGGACAAAGGATACAGGAAAGGAGGATTGGATAAAACTCTCTTGTCAAGAATGAAGGTGGAAAGGTTATGGTGGCTCAAATCTATGTTGATGACATAGTATTTGGAGGAATGTCGAGACAATGGTGAAACAATTTGCCAATCAAATGCAAGCGAGTTTGAAATGAGTCTCATGGGAGAGTTAACTTACTTCCTTGGGTTGCAAGTCACACAGATGGAAGATTCAACATTTCTTTCACAAAGCAAGTATGCAAGGAATATTGTCAAGAAGTTTGGAATGGAGAATGCCAGCCATAAAAGGACTCCTGCTCCTACACATTTGAAGTTGACCAAGGATGCAAGTGGAGAAAAGGTTGATCAAAGTTTATATAGAAGCATGATAGGGAGCTTGTTGTACCTAACAGCCAGCAGACCTGACATTGTTTATGCAGTTGGGGTATGTGCAAGATATCAAGCTGAGCCTAAAGTAAGTCACATTAACCAAGTGAAAAGAATCCTGAAATATGTGTGTGGAACTTGCAATTATGGTATCCTATATTCCCATGGATGTGAACCAATTCATCGGATCTTGTGATCTTGTTGGGGAGTCTTGATGATGAAAAGTACCTCGGAGGATGCTTCTTCTTGGGAAACAATCTTGTTTCTTGGTTTAGCAAAAGCAAAATTGTGTCCCTATCCTTCTGAAGGCTGAATACATAGCGGTGGTAGCGTTGTTCTCAAATGGTCGGATGAAGCATATCTTTGTCGAGTACAATGTCACACAGATGTCATGACATTGTCTTGTGACAATCTGAGTGCTATTAATATATCAAAGAATCCTATACAACACGGTGGGACTAAGCACATAGACATCGACATCACTTCATCGAGAACTTGTGGAGGAGAAGGTGATTAAATTGGATCATGTAGTCACAGAACTTCAATGGTGACATTTTTACCAAGGCTCTTGATGCTAGTCAATTTGAAAACTTAAGGAGCAAAGCGGGCATTTGTCAAGATGAGGAATTGTAGCAATTAAGATTGCCTCCAAGAAAGGGAAGAGACCATTTATTAATTATAAGTGGGTCATTGATTATTTGCCTTCTATTTTATAGGGTTCAAGAATGTGAAAAGACTCCTCCATATAATAGCATTTTCATTTGAAAGTATCATATCTTCTCCATCCAATGATACTCTCAATCATGTGTCACTCTTGGTCTCGATTCTCAACCTTTCCTGAGAATATGTCTTCCTCATCCTCCTCAGTTCATGCTCATCTCCCACCATGGCTGAGATTAGGGCATTTGCTGAAGCCATGGATATTGAACCTGTGAAGGTCTCCCCTCAGCGTTCAATGGCAACTGATTCCCAGAATCAGCATGCATAGAAGGATCAAGGTTCATCGCTCTCTTGGTAAGACTACGCTCTTCTTCCCTTGAGATAAGAAATAGGGAAGGTACCAAGTATGTAGAGGAAGCCATTGCTAGGATAGTCACCAGAATCCTAGATGAACATCACTCTGTTCCTGGAATTTCAGTTCCCCTTAATCAAAGACCTGCTAGCCCTAGTTTAGCAGATGATCCAGATGTCACAAAGAATGTCATGACATCTGATGATCACGTCCAGGCAACTCATGTGAACCCTGATTCTTCTGATTTCCTTGTCAAAGCAAAGGGAGGTATTCCTGGTTCTCAAGTTGAGCAAATAACCAGAACTGAAACTTCCTCAAAGAAGTATAGAGCAAAATTTGCTGGTTGTTCAAAATGCAAAAGGACACCAATGGTCAAGAAAAGGAAAGCTCCTGAACCTGCAAAGCCTGAACAAGCTTCTGATAAGGCAGATGATGCTGATGCTGCTGACAAAGAAGATGCCTCTTCAGCAGAGGAGAGCAACTAATTAAGTTGTTGTGTTGTTTTCTTTATTTGTTTTGTATTCTGTCTTTTTCCTATTCTTCGTTATTTGTAGTACATTACGTTTTGTGTCCATTTGTTCTTCCTTTTGGATGACTGCAAACATTGTCCTGACTGTGATGTATCCCTGTTATACTTGCTGGTACTAAATTACTTGCTGGTATATTTCTCTTGTTGTTGACATTGTTAAAAAGTTCTGGGGAGCTTGAAGTGTTTTGCCTTTGGCCCTTTATGGCTAAAAAGGGGGAGAAGAAATACTAATACTGTGGGAAGTATTAATGTTTGGGAAGTTGTATGGGGGAATTGTATGGCCTGAAATTTTATGGCCTGTTTGTTTGTGGGCAATTGTATTTGGGGCAACTATGGGAAAATGTGGGATATTTGTATGGGTAGAATTTATCTTCTATTAGTTCTAGGTACTTAAAGCTTAGGAAAGCTTAGAGAAATTTAGAACTAGGTAAATAGTCTTCTGCTGCATTTGTACTCTGATAGGTCTAGATGTTTTAGCCAAAATGTGCCAAAGGGAGTTTGTTAGTGTTTAAGTTGGCATCAATTTTGGTAAAACTAGTTTTAACAATGTCATGATGGATGTCATGACATTCGATTGAAGATAAATCCTCTTGGACAAGGATGGTAAAAGTACACAGCGGGAAGCTAAAGGCGTCTTGGAAATTCGAAAGCAGTGATGTCATGACAGATGTTATGACATTCAGTGTGACATTCTGCTCTGCAGAATCAGTTTTTCCTGAGATTTTTCAGGAAGTTTGTTGAGCATTTTATTTATGTTTTTCTGTTATTAGAAAGCATGCTCACGTGGCTGCTAGGTTAATCTTAATTAAACCTAAATTGGTTGTTGAACAAACCATGTTTTTAGGAGAGAATTAAGTAAACCCTAGCTATCTTTATGGAAGCCCAAAACTGAAGATTCAGGACTGCTTCTATATAAAGAAATCAACCCTTACAATCTGACGCCTCGATTTCATTGAAGACATTGAAGGCTTTTGTTTGTGTCTTGTTAAGGTTAATGTGATTGTTATTGTGTAATTCTAGTTTCTCTTATGAGCCAAGCAACTATCAATTGAATAGTGCATTGGACTAGGATTTGCTGTAAGGGTAGTTTATCACTCAAAGCTTTGAAGCCGCAGTGTTTGTCTCTTGATTGTAAGCTTTGAGCGAGATCAAGATAGTGTATTGAAGTGTGTCTTCACAATTCAATTAAACAATAGGTTGATATCATGCGGTGATTGAGGGGAGTGAGTAGGAACTCATATCTAAGTAGTACTTAGGTAAAAGTGTCATTGGGTAGTGATTAAGTGAGAAGGTCACAGCGTGAGTTGGCTGTAGGGTCTTTAATTGATACTACTAATAGTGAACTTTATCCACGGCTTGGTAGCCTCAGACGTAGGTTTGTTAGAACCGAATCGGGTGAACAACTTATTGTGTTATTCACTGCTTTCTATATTTACTGTGTAAATTAACAAAGCAGTGTCAGATACTGTGTCATAACATTCTCTGTGACATCAAGTATCTGCTGCCAGAAATTTCACATTTTGACATCACCCTAAAATACACGGGCTTACCATATCCATGGTAGTCCGTACATAAATGTTGTAGAGGACACAAGAGAATACAGGTGTAGTAGGTTAACCTTCACGATTGGGCCATGAATACATGCAGGATCCTTCACATTGCACACTTTAGGAGCCTTCTTCAAATAAACATAATAATTAGGCCTTCATAAATCTAGATCCTTTAATTTGAATGACTTCCAAGGGAAAATGTGTGGACCAGAGACAAGCTAATCTAATTAGACCCAGTATAATCTCTCAGAGGCCTCCTCTTCCAGACTATGATAGGTTCGAAACACATGTGTTTATTTCACATTTGTTCAGCACCCAGAGCATCTGATATACAACAAGAATCTTCATTTGCTGACATGATGTCCTAACATCTAGTAGTTCATTGATTCCCTTCTTCTGGGACACACTACATTGACTTTGATTTTAAAGCTATACTTGCTTCTTGAACACATAATACACTCCTTGATCATAACATCAATTTCATGCGCATATTTCATGACAAAGGATACACTTGTTGAGGAGACAACAAAACACACCAATGAAGATCATGTCAACCAGGGTTATAACAGATACCATGCAGTGGAACACATAGTACTAGCTCCTCAAAAATATTCAAGCATAACACAATACCCTCTGCATAAACACATCAGGTGCTTTGGTGAGATTTGAAAATGAGTCAAACTCTAAATATAGTTGGATCTTTATCACCAAGACTTCACACCAAAGAAACAACGGACAGATCTAATACATGTCATGTGATTAATGGTCCATCTGTCACTTCTAGGGACTGTTCAAACATTAACTTTCCAAGTTCAAACAGTTTTTCAGCACCAAGCTTCTACCTTGCATATTTAACCAGAAAGTATCGCCCATGGATCTCATCCAGAACATGATGCTTGCTCTGATACCAATTGAAATTCTGGTATAGCAGACTCAGATGTCTCATAAGGATGTCGAGACATCTAGTCTGACATAAACACATAGGCAAGGTAAATCAGTACATAAAACATAAATAACAGAAGCAAAATATTTACGCAGTTTGGTGCATAACACCTACATATGGAGGCTACCAAGCCAGGGATGAAATCCACTATCAGCAGTATCAATTTAGAGCTAAACTCCCCGGTTTACAGTTCCTTACTTAATCACTACCCAATGCAATTTCTACCTAAGAACCTATTAGATATGAGACCCCTCTCACTCCCCCTCAATCACACAGAATGATAAACAATAACAAAATATAGAAGACACACCTCAAATAAAACCTAACTAAGTTCTAAAGCAGTTTGCTTCTAACTTATAACACACCTTGGAGTTGCTTCATTCCTTCCTCCAAGTATAATACATATTTCCTCTTACCTACAGGTTTCAAGGAGTATGGTGACCATCCCACAAGTCGGGTGGTTCACTATATTTATTACTAATGATTACATCCTTACTAATTTCGGCTAGCTCACTAAACTAGGTTATAAGTCCTTATTTTATAACCTACACCCAACTGGATTTGGGCCTTTAAACTACAACATATCATCTGTAAACTGCATAAACTTCTGCTACAAGTCATTCTTGAATTTTTAGTTTCCTAAATAATCTCCTTATTTAGGGATTCTTCATTCTCCTTAATTTGAGCTTGAATCTTCTAGACCGTTAATTATGCCTGTAAATATGCGCTACACATGATGCATAATAATCTATTAATATTCTGCATAATTTAAATAAGAACCAAATCTCATTATTAAGTTCACCAGGAATGATGTGGAATGCTCCTTCATAGGACATCTTTTTTGACATTTTATTCTAGTTGTTGAATAAGTTCAATACAACATGTTTTGACATTTCAATAGGAATTCTTGTTGTACATGTTCTTTTTATTCAAGTATACATCCTATTGTACATTACATTATTTCCTCTATTATTTTTTACAAAAATTAATGTCAATCCTCAAAACTAAGGAACTTACACCATGCGAGGAAGATCAACATACTTAATACCCCTCCCGAGAAATAGTTTGATGATCTTCTACACCCTACATGGTTGAGAGATTTTACCCTCTGTGGATATAGCATGGTCAACTAAGGGATGATCAACACTTTTGTAGAGAGGTGACACCATGAGACGACGTTGTTTCATCTACCACATGGAAATATGACGATCACACTCGATGACGTCGTGTGTCTACTTCACCTGCCAATCAGAGGGGCATTTCTGGATCATCAGAAATTGGAGAAAGACGTGGCCATTAATTTTTTGGTTGAGAGGCTAGAAGTTACTATAGACAGTGCGTGAAGGAGGTTGATAAGACACGTGGTTGCCACGCAAGAAATAGCTGGTTGAAGGAGGTTTTTACAGATGAGCTTGCGCGTGCTACAGCTGTTGATGGTGATTCCGAGCAGGTTACCCTTCACAGGGGGTATGCCATGAGAGCATACCTCATGTATCTTGTTGGCACACATATACTTGTGGACACCAATGCCACTTACACTAACATAATGTAGCTTAAGTACTTTGGTGATTTTGAGGCAATTAGTGGATGGAACTAGGGGGCTTCCTGCTTGGTGTATTTGTATAGCAAGTTGGATGAGGGGATTAAGGGGAATATGAGGCAGATGATCGGCAGCATGTCACTCGTGACGGTATAAATTCTTTCTCTTAGTTGTCTTTGTTAATAGTTCTGATTGTAATTCTAACTATTTAATTTTGTTATTTCAGGGATGGATCCTACAGCACTTCCCTCGCATTTCAAGATGGTCACTTGTTGAAGTTTATGTTGAGGATATGTCGTGTTCATGTGCATACAATCCGCTTAGAGAGAACCGGGCGATACTCTCGTTTCGGGTTTACTTAGACCAGATAGTGCATGAGGAAATTCACTTCAGTGCCTACGCCGACCACCGTGAGATGATAAAATTTGATGAGGTTTTTCTATTTACATGTTGGGTGGCCTGCAGGACTCGCAAGACTGCTCCTTATATGCCTCAACAGGTGATGCGTTAATTCGGGTTTACCCAGACCATTCCTCAGGATCCTTTTGTATGTGCTCTTTCGACAGTGAAGAGGAGGGACATGGATGCTCTGTTTGATGATTTCAAGAATCATCTTGTTCCTGATGAGGCCAGGAGTACTGTAGCACCAGAAGAATGGAGTTGCGAGTATGGTTACATGATATGGTTCTTCAGGGTGTCTGATCCACACATGATAGAGGATGCTCCAGGGAACCCATCTGGGCTACTTCATCAGGAGATCCTAGAGGAGGAGCAGGCGATGAGGGATCTCTCTCATAACGTGTTTCCTAGGTGTCGCTGTATCATGGAGCTTGCTAGGGATGGCATTGATAGAGGGTTATTTCCTAACGCATCCAATGTCAGAGGAGTTTTGGAGGCCATCATGGCGGAGGCTCAGGGTGCCCGGTCATACAGTAGTTTAGGTTGCTCATCCACTTGGATTTTAATTTTAATTTTTTATTTTGTATTGTATCGAATTTGTATTTTGGATAGCATTATATTGAAATTCATTTTGGATAATATTTTTGGTCTTTTGTTCGATTTATAATTTGTATAATTTGTATAATTTTTAATTTGTATAATAATTCCAATTATTGCTTTTGTTCAATACTCTGCAAACTGTCATGCCCAGAACCGAAAATATACACTCGGTATGGAACCGTAAGTATACTTCCAATTTTAACACAAAGATTTCAAAAAATTGTGCGCACCATAAGTATACTTCTGATTTTACAGGGACATTTTTGAAAATGCATAAGGTTTAATTCCACCCCATGGAGTTGGTTAAGAAATTCTTAATAATTTTTATTCTCAAGTTTTAAAATTTCACAAGCATCATAATTTATCTCTACTATATTTTTAACTAAAGTATTAAAAATATTAATTGCTCTCTAACGAAAAAATGCACAATCTTCTTTTAAGGAATCAAATGCACTATTAAGATCATTAATGTTCTTTTCAAATTCTGAAATAAACTTTCTTTGTTTAGAAATTTTGACAAAAACACCTAATTCAGGAGTTTTAATACTTAAATAGTGAATTTTGTTAGTGATTTTAATATCAGAATAAATTTGCGATTAATTGAGGAGTTTAATAGTTAAGTGGTAAATTATGTAAGTATTTTTAAGATCGGAATAAATAGCAATGGAAAATAAAACATGTGAACTAATTAACATAAAACAAAATATAAGGGTTTCAGAGATGGAACAAGAGATTTTTCCAAGTTTGCCCAAGCATCGGTCTAATCAAATCTCAAAGAGATCTTCTTTAAATTTGACTATAATATTGAGCATTTATAGCTTATGTCTACAAAACTTTGATACAAGCAAATCAAGAGATTGAAGGTACAAGAAACACATGAAAGGAGAGTTTGAATTGCGTTTTAAGGATTAAAATATTTTCTACCCAACACAAAAGTCAACGAAACAAGAACAAAAATAAATAAACATAATAACTTTTATACTGGTTCTCTGCTAACAAAGCTATTATAGTCTACCCGCCAAGGTGATTTCTCCTTCTCAATAAGGACTTAATCCACTATAACCAAACTGATTACCAACCACAAATACTACTCCTCAATGTTTTCTTAAATTTTTTTTTACTATACCCAAGTCTATCAAGGAACAATGAACTCAAAAGTTGACATACAAAGATTTATCGTATTTGTTGTAGGTGTAATCCTTAAAAATGTATTTTTAATTATCATATCCACAGGGATTGGTGTTGTATCATAGTCTTTCAATAGTGAAGCGTATTTTAAGATTAAGTGACACAAGGGTTTGTTTCCTAAACTACTAGTATCATGAGTTTCAAGCAAACAACTTTAAAATCCTTTTCAAAGAGAGTTTTATGTTTGGATTCAAGAGAGTTTGGGTTTGTTTTCAAATGATGGAAACATGTGAAGATTAGTTTCATTAACCTAATTTCATATATATTCTATTAACCAAGTGATGAACTAGTTGATGATTGCTATAAATACGTATCCTCTCAATCTTGTTGATTTCTCACCAAGATTGTGAGTTTTATCATGAAAATCTTTGAATGATTTCTCACCACAACTATTGACATGATAAATATGAAGCTCAATACTTGTAAACACTAACTAACAAATCTATTTATAGCATTTGTTCATTAGTGGAAGAATATCCTAGGTCAACTTTGAAGCATCCTGTCATACCCCAATTTTTGACCTAATATACCACCTTACATTTGCATCATTGCATCACTAACAGTTCAGAACAGAATTAATCGGGTGTAGCTTCTACAGGTCAAAATTAGGGTTTCATCAATTTTTCATCTGATTCAAGAGGTAAGCAATTAGGGTTTGAGTTTCACTCACCACAATTGATCTATCTTAATCAAATCATCAACCTCTGATCTTCAGATATCCAACTTTTTCTCATGATCTATCGAGGATCGACCAATTAGGGTTTTTATCGAGGATAAGCAATCACTGATTTTCTGATCAATGAATGACTTTTTTTCTTGGAGATTGATCTTCATATCTTCAAAACAACATCTTGACCTAATTTCTGGATTCAAAACATCACAGAAGTTCACAAAATTCATCAGTCAATTTCTGGATCATCTGATGAAATTTCATCTGCACTAAAAAGTCAAACTTTGACTTTTGGTCAACTTTTTCAAGATAAAACTTTTCCAATCATCAAAATACTTCAAATGATCCATCATGATCATAAAAAATCAAGAAATTTGGAAAGGTCAACAAAAAGTCAAAATTTTCAACAGTAGGAAAAATTTTCAAGTGTTAAAATTTCACATTTTTTCCAAACTTCATGGCATTTTTTCACATAGTTCCATTTGGAATTAGAAAAAACTTAAAACATGAAAGTTGTAGCCCTTGAAATAAGCTTTCCAAAATGTCCAAGAACTTGCAAATCCATGGTGTCTAGCTATACTTTTGATTTTGAAACATAGAGCTCTAAAACCATGGATTTTCAAGTACAACTTTCAAAATTACAAGTCATTTTTGATTTTCTTTCTTTCTAGAAGCCATGCCACCTAGCCAAGAGGGATAGAGCTGATAAAAATCAGATGGGAAGTAATTATGATGGGATAAGATCAAGTTGAATTATTTAACCATGGTTAAAAGGAAGCTTCCTTTGCATTTATGGCAAAAATGACTTTCTTGCCCTCTAAGGCAAGTTGTCCAAATCCAAGCCAATCTCTTTTGCTTGCCATTCAGAAATATTGACCTATAAATAGAGTTCATGTTTTCCATTCAAAAATACACCAAAGCTATGCCAAAACAAGCTTTCTCATTTCTTTCTTAAAATTCAAGTAACATAGTTAAAATTGAGAATCCTTGCATTTTTCAAAACTTGTGAAAAACTATGAAAGATTTGGTGTCTAACATGTCATAAACATCATTTAGAACTGGTTTGAAACTTAAAATCAATCTAAGAATCACTAAAAACCAGATTTGCATTTCATGTTTCCAAAGCTTGCAAAAACTGCCTTATCATTCAAACAGTCAATTGGCTCGAGCTAACCTTGGTTTTTTGACTCAAACATCATCAACATACTCCATATGGATGATGCAGATCATTAACCTTGACCTGTAACACCTCTAACATCGAATTCAAGTTTCACTTTGAAGCATGTGCAGTTGGACTTGGTTGGAATGATCTAGGCAATTTCAAAGTGAGCAGACCATCCTCACACGATCCTTGAAGTCCACTGGTGCTATAGCAATCATTAAAATAGCTCTGGCAACACTCCATTGAAGATTCCGATCTCAGCTTCAAGAGGTATGTAACTCAACTTCGAACTCCTTGATTTCTTGCTTCCAGTTCAAAAAGCTCTTGGTCGTTTTGTTTCTGAACCATCACTGAAGCTTAACCCTCAATCAATTGCTTAATTCCATAACCATACACGATTTCAATTTAATTTTAAGGAATTAGGGTTCTTCGTGTTTTCTGGAAATTTAATCATGTTAAGCTAAAAATAAATGAAATTAAACCATATCATCATGTTCCTGGTTCAATTTCGATCAAGTTTGATGTTTACATCGAGCAATTTCGTTGAGAAACAAAGAAACCATGGCTGATTGAAGGATCGGGGAAGAAGAAGATGAGTGCGCGCGTTTTTTCAAATTCAAATGTCCAGTTTGTAATATAACTAATTGATTTGAACTCAATACACGGATGTATTGCCGCCCCAGCGGTTTCCAGCTCATTCTTAAGTCATTCCCTTGCCATGCCTTGCCTAATGGTCCCGGGTTTGAGTAGCCTTGGGACCATTTTTGCCAAACTTTTTCATTTTTACTTCATATTTTTTTCAAACTTTGACTCTTTCAAAACCCAATCAAAACTCCTCATTTTTAGGTGATTTTTTGTACACTTATCAATTAACATGTCTATTTTAAGATAGTGTCAAAAAAATTCAAAAATACTTTCGTCTGATTATATTTTTATCGAGCCGAAAATGATACTTTTGAGTACTTTTCAAAGCACTTTAAAAGGCGTTTTTTTCAAACTTTCGAAGCCCGATTCTTTTCCAAACTTCTCACAAGTATATTTCACTTTTCAAAAACACTTTCAAGATCATTTTTCAAAACTTTTCATCAAACTTACATCTTTTTCCATGATCGATCCGATTTGACGATAAAACTGAAGTCGTTTTTCCTCGAATTTCTTAACCGATCATGGGCCTCCCTTACGGTGTAAGTCCCAAAATTCTTTTTATGTACATATATATTTTCTTGTACATATTCAAATTCTTTTATGTACATACCAATTTTACTTGTACATAATACAGATACCTTTGTAAATACCAAGTACAGACAAACTTCGTCCGTTTGTTTTCATTTCGCTTGTATATACACGAATACCATTGGTATTAAAAGGAGCATTATTCCCGGTGAAACTGCTTTTAAACCAATGGGCCTCCCTTATGGTGTAAGTCCCAACCATCCTATGTACATCCATATCTCCTCGTACATAAATACTCGTTCGTGTACATATTTACTTTCTTGTACACATTCAAACTTGTAAATAATCAAGTTACGCTCGTTTTAAACGTTCGTTTTACACACACTTGTTTATATTTCCTTCATAAACTCTTGTAAATAAACATCATGCATCTGTTTATATTTCCTTCATAAACTCCTGTGAATAAACTTCATACACTTGTTTATACAACTGTCTAGTTATAACATAACAACTAGTCTAACCACTAGGCTCCTCACAATGTTAGCCTCCTCTTGGGCTTTGTGCAAGGTAACTCATTTCATCTGAGTTCAGCCTCCTCTTAGGCTTCATATAAGAAAACTCATTCATCTGAGTTTAGCCTCCATTTAGGCTTCATATAAGACAACACTCCTCTGCTGAGTTAGCCTCCTCTTGGGCTTCGTTCAAAAGAACTCCTCATTGAGTTTAGCCTTCTCTTGGGCATCAAACAAAGAAAGAGACCAGGAAATCTCTTAACAACCTCCTATTGGGCTTCCAATACAAAGAATCACCCGCGCTAGGATAGAACCCAGAGAGTATAATTTCCCGGTGAAATTGCTCTTAATCCTAAGAGGATGGTTTCCCGGTGAAACCCCTTTTAAAGCCAAAGCCAGCCATACCCTATAGCTTCCTCTTGAGCTTCAAACAAGGACCCTCGATGACCCTCGATGACCCTCGGAATGCCTCCTCTTGGGCTAACAATACAAGGACCCATGGGCTTCTTAAAAGCATCCCCTAATCCAATCAATTTCTCCTCGAGATTTAGACATTTATCATCTCTATGGAAGAAGTATCTCATCTATCACATCACATACAATCAAAAACTTTTCAAACTCTTTTCAAACAAAAACATCTCTTAATCATAAGTGGTAACGCTTGTACACTCAAGCAAAACACCCAATGCTTACAATTAAAAGATTCAATCATCTTTTTCAAACATCTTTCTTAAACTCGTAAGTGGTAACGCTTGTACACTCAAGCAAAACACCTATAACTTACGACGAAAGATTTAATCAATCAACCCTTCAAAATGTATGTGATGAAATAGATTAGATACATTTTTTCGTTAAGATGACATTCGTCTCTGTCTCTTAATAACATCTTGTTGCTTCCACTAGCATAAGTGGGAACTACGTTTGCTCTGACGTTCTCAACATCCTTTTGAGAATACGTAGGCACAAGGTCTCATCCTTGGCGAGCAAATTTCTTTCTCCCTCAAACCAAACAAACCATAGATCCCTTTAGATCCGAGCTACAAATGCTCTGATTCCCATTAAGGGATATGTATGCAGGAAGATCCAATGATCTTTGCGAGCACAATAATAACAAAATCTAGGATCCCACATAATCTATCTTAAAATCCCAAAGGAGAAACTTTCCCAATCATAGAAATAGCAATTAAAACACACAAACATATCAAACATATTCATATATAAAGCTATAGATAACTATATATATTTAGGGTGCTCCATCTATTCCCTTTATATAACAAACCCCCTTGCCCGGAATCTCCCCAATACGTTACGTCTAGTTTACGCTAGTCATGATGCATATCATATCAATTGAGGGTATTAACAGCTTTCCCCTTTTTCATAATCATTTTTCTTGTGTTGAAAATAATAAAGCTTGATGCTCGCGGCATCTTTCAAAAGAGTAAATCGTTTCGAGCCAGAGAATCCGAATTCAGATTCGATTCCCTTGCGCGTCACTTTTTAACGCGAACACATCCTTTTTCAATCATGATTCAAAGCATAAAAAGATAGAAGAACAAAGATATTCAACATATACAAATCATCAACCATGTTCGTACATAAAGAGATTAAAAGAAATACATACTAGTTATGTCAACTACCCATAATCTTGACACAAAAAGAGCTTAGCTACTCATTTTCATTGTTGCTTTGCTTATAAGATTGTTGGAGAAGATGATGAACATGGAAGAAAATCAACAAGAACAATGTTTTTGTTTTCCTTTTCTATGCCCTCAATTACAACAATGATGAATGAATAAAGAAGAAGTGATGCCCCCCTTTTTCTCCCTCAGAAAAGTCAGTCAAATCATAGAGTGGGTGAGCCAAAAAGGTGAAAGCATGGGTCTGTCCTTTTTCTGATTTTCGCAAACCGCGCTTAGCCCGGTTACCCGCGCTAAGCGCACTCATGCTGCAACCACGTTGAGCGTGACCTGAAGCATGCTTCTTCTTCCAAAAATTTCTTCAAAAAGAAACATCCCAAGAGCTCTTCAAGTTTCCTTGAATCCAAGCTTGAGGGAATCAATATTAAAAACCTACAATTCAAATGTAAACTAAGTTAAATAATATATTATAAACGAAAACTAAATAAAAACATAACTAAACCAAAATACTATATTAAATACTATTAATTAATTAAAAGGCATTGTAAAGGACCACAAAATCATCTACAAAATATCCACAATTTGGTCCTTAACAACTCTCCCCAACTTACTTCTTTGTTTGTCCTCAAACAAAAGTCAAAAACTCACAAAGCAAGAAAAATTAAAATATAAGCATGTAACTCAACACAAGAAGGATGGTTCGAACTCAACATACCCGGCATAGATACACATTAATTGCTTCTTAGAAACAAAACATGGATATGAATTAAGTTCTAAACACAATATATCGATACATGTAGACAAAACAAAAGACATGTTCACACTTGAATCACCTAAAGATTTCTTCAATATACCTTGAAGAACAACATGAAATATTTACAAAGGACTAAACACTCTCACTAATAGTCATGCACAACCAGAATAATTCATGCATTCACCAAAACAAGTTAAATGAACAAAATGGAAACAAAGATCACTAAGGACTTTCAAGGGTTGTAACTTGGCTTGGGTTAAAAAAGGGATATTTAAGTACAAAGCCATTGAAACAAATTTGGGCAAAGATGATGAAGAGCATTTCCAAAAATCATTCCCACTTCCTTCTTATTAATCACAACTACTTTTCTAATTTTTCATACAATGATCCTCCTTTTCTTTTCTTTTTCTATCCATATACTTTTTTTTTTCTTTTGTATTTTTCTTTTCTCTTTTTTTTTTCTTTAGGATCATTGTGTCATCAATTCAAGGTTCTTTTTGATCAACCTCCCCAACTTGAATTTATCAATCCTTTTTATTTAAGAACATGCTCTTCAAAAGGTTAATCAACAAAAGGGTTGGTGTTCACAAACAAGAAAAATTCATAGAATGAATCATCATTAAATTTTCATAGATTATCAACAACTATTAAGTGGCCTACTTAACAATTAGTTGATTTGATATATTCATTCCACAAATTCGATTTTTAAGCTCAAAAGGGTTCACAAAGATTCACTCACTCACGGTTACTTGAAGCCCTTTTGGAATTGATGGTTTTTCTCGTAATGCACAAAAAATTGCCTTGATCCTCTCTAAGTTTCCACAATTTCCAAAACAAATTAAGATTAAACATGAATCACACGAGTTAACATAACTACTAGACACTCAATATTTGGTATAAGGTGGAAAGCTTCTCACCTTTGTGGTTTAAGTCCTAATGATTCGAATGTGAACACAAATTTTTTTATGTACATGCCAAGATATTTTGCATAAAGCACAAATTTCATAGACATGTTAATATTCTACAAAACAATTAAAAATGTATCTTAATTGAGGATTGAGTTGAGAATTATATCATCACCATCACTTTTGGTGAAACACACTTACTTGCTTTCGAGTACCGTTGAAAAATCGGGACAAAACAAAAGAAGTACAATTTAAATTAAATAACATAATCTTAAATTAAAATAAAGCAAAATAAATAAAAAGGACACCCCAAAATGGTGTTTCAAAATAAAAATAGTACTTAGGCACTTTGCCTACAAAATGGAAGTTTGGAATTACAAACACATTCTAAAAAGGATGGCAACCAACAAAATTCACTAAGTCCTAAGGAACTAAAACAAAAACAAAAACTAAAAACTAAAAAGTACTAAAATAAAAACAAAGGAAATAAAAGAAAATCAGTCTGAAGCCTCTAGGATGGAATCTCTCGGAGTATCAAAAGCAGAATCAGAGTCACCATTATCATCATCCTCTTCTTCCTCATCACCATCAGCATCTGCTACCTCCTCCTCTGCATTTGGCCTGACCCCGGGCCAACTGGCATAAGCACTCAACTGCTGGCTCGTACGAGTGTAATGATCCACTCCCGGCTCTCTTATCTACAACGCCAGTTGCTCCATACTCTCGTGCATGAAAATAAATGCTCGCTGATGAGAAAAATGCATCTGCCGGTTCCACTCTTCTCCTGGACCGGCTTGAGGAAGGGCAGCAGCAACAGGTACATCCCAGGATGCAGGGTTAGCATCAGAGGCCCTACAATAGCGATCACAATAATAATCATCAATGAACCCGTCTATCGTGAGGTGCCTAAAAGTAGGAAAAACAACCCTCGCCCTCTTCAGAAGTCCCATGATCAAACCAGGATAAGTAAGGGCACATTTTATACGCTCCCCCTGGAGGTATAGCTTAATGCAACGCTTTTCAGTTCATTTGCAATCAACCGGCCAAAGTCGATTTGTGCTTCATCAAGCATGTAGGCAATGAGGCCGGTGTGATACGGTGAACTGACTTTGTAGGATTTTTGTATCCAAATGTGCGGATAGCAAGAGTCGCCACCGACTTTTATTTTTATCCAATTAAGGGAAGGTAAAAGTAACAGAAAAGACCTTCGTTAGATTCGAGTTCGGAGAATGGTTATGAAAAGGAAGGTATTAGCACCCCTTTCCATCCGCAGTTTATTCTACGGGCTCTTAGTTGCTCTAGATCACTTTTTAAAATTGCTTTCTGTGTGTTTGACAAAGATGTTTTGAAAAGGCATTTCGCTTTGACTTTGTAATGACTCATGTAGGAGTGTATACAAAGTGTTCGGAAATGTTTTGTTTTGAAAAGAATTTGAACTTTGAAAAAGAGTGTGGTGTGAAAAGCATTTGATAGAGCGAGCAACTAAAGACTTATTTACCCACTCAGAATTGGTCGTTTTGTTGTACTTCTACATTCCTTTAGAATAGCGCTAGCCATACCATTAGTTAGTAGGTAGCTCCATTCGTTGGATGTAAGCGGGACATTCGAAGGGACATCGGATGGTCATAGAAAGCAACTTGTAGGAAGTATCCTAGCACATTCGAAGGGACTATCATCATTTTTCGTAGGCGACAATCGAGGGTCAAGATCATGTATTCGGAGGCGACATCGTGGGTCTATGATCTTTGTATCGAAGGGACTATGATGATTTGTTTGAAAGGCAACGGTGCTAGAATACCTCTACGTTCGAGGGACATGACCATTTGAAATCGAAAGGCATCGAGAGAGAATTACCCTAAGGGGTGCGTGTGTGAAAGAAGTGTGTCAAATTCAGATATTTTATCTTGAAGATTAGTGTGAGCTATGTTCATTTTTATCTTGCCATACACGCCTAATTACTAGCAATTGATAAGGGTGCGGAAAGTAAAATGCGGAATGTAAAGTGCAGAAAGATAAACCTACGCTATTACATGGCTTTGGGGCAGATACATAATTAGGAGTGCGGAAAGTAAAAGCCTAATTTAAACTATTACATCCCATGAGCAGTTACATTATTGGAAAAAACAGAATGATAAAAAGAAAAACGTCCGAAACGGAGCAACCTGTGAAAGAATAAGAAAATCGGGAAATATGATGAAATTGAAATAAGAGAAGATGTTAGAAAAAATGCAATTTTTAATATGAGAAAATTTATGCATGCTGGAAATAAGATAAATAAGCTATAATAATTTTTTGGGATTTTTTGGAAAAGATTTAATAATTAAAATGCAATTTATAATGATTTAAATGCTAAAATAAAAATAAAATAAATATGCATAAAAATTATATTTTTAATTTATTAAATTAAATAAAGATTTTGTGAAAATAATGCAAAAGAAAAAATGTTTTGGTGATTTTTAATGCGAAATAAAAATATGAAAAGAAATTAAAATAATGCAAAATATTGAAATAATGTGAAAATATAGAAAATATGAGTTTTGGAAAAGTGTAAAAAGGTTGGTCTTGCGGATTGAACGGAGACCTTGTGTTCAAACTTGAATTCCTTGCCTTCACCATCGAGCTAGCACGCATCAATGTTTGGAAATTAGAGTTAGTGGATTATACGCGTCGCCTTCCCATTGGTTCCTCCTTCGCGCGGACTTCATCTTTTCAATTTGAATTTTTGAACACATAGCGTCGGCCTCAGTGCGACGCTATAGCCTTTACCCACGGATTCTTTTCGTAGCTACATCCCTGCGAAATCAAAAGTCCAGAAATACATAATATAAATTTGTTATGAGGACCCAGATCGATTGCTTTCGACCTCCTGAGTACGAATATGGCTTCGGTTTTGGCCAATTTTTCCTGAATCGTCTGATCCCAATTCAGAGCTCAGAAAACCTAACCATGGCAGATCACGATTCTGGTACTTAAAATCAAATCGGCTTATACAGAAACACTCTAAACATCAACACGAACAAGAATATGTAATCAAAATGTATTTACAATGCATGAATCATAGAAATCGAGTTTTGACAAAAGTGATGCAAACCGTGATTGTTCTTTCGCGATTCTTGATGAAATTGTGATCTGTGAGGGTCTGGGATGAATCAATGGACCTCCAGGAAGCGATGGGCAGGCTTAGAATTGGTTGAATCGAAACAAAAACAAGAATGCAAGTGTCATGTAACCACGGTTTTTCTTGAGTTAGGTTAGGGTTTGTAGAGCAATTCTTCTGTCCTTAATCATGTGCTATGCATTGTGTATTTATATTGGATGGAATTGGAGCTGATTTGAGGAAGAAATCATCATCAATCAATGCAAATCAAATTTGATTTTGTACATAATCAAATTTTCAAATTTTGATTAATTTTCAATCCAATCTTGCCATATCAATCCAATTTTCGAAATTTGCTGGCTTTGTTGAGTTACTTGGATGCCAAGGAAAAGAGAAAAATCAATTTGCAATTAATTTTTGATTTTATACTTTATTTTTGAATTTAATTTGTATTTAAATGAATAAATTCCAAATTAAATAGAAAAATAAAATAAAAATTCGTGGCTTTGGGCTTTGATGTTCCAAATTGTATGAGGAACAAGTTTGGATGAAGAAAAGTAGGCCCATTTGCAAAGTTTTTGATTTTTGAAGTATCTCTTTGTGCATTCTTCCAAAATTGCCCAACTTGTAGATGGTGTAACTTGCTCAATTTTCCACATTTTTGAGTGTTCTTGGACTTTTTGGAAAGCTCTAAGAGTCCTCTAAACAATGTCTTTGGTCTCATCTCAATTGGAGTTACCATGCTCAAAATATCTTCAAAACAAAAGTTGACTTTTGTTGACTTTGAAAATGACTGTAATGTTTTGAGCTATACCTCTCAAATGAAGCATTTTTTGGACATTCTTGTGAGACATGAAGTTGTAGAGAATTGAATTTCCTTCAAAACAAGAGGTGGTGGAAAAATTTCTGAGAAAGTATGAGAAAGTTATGATCAGTCAAAGTTCAGTTGACTTTTCATCTAGAAACCCTAATTTAGAAAGTCTGACTTTTGGGCAAATCTTGAGTTTTCTTGATGAATCATGATCAACCCTTGATCAAATGATGAATGTAACTTCAAAATGAGGATGTTGACCAAAAATCAGAAGTTTTGACTGTATGTTGACCACAATTGACTTTTTGTCCAATACACTCAATTTTCAACCATCTGAGCAATTGTCTGAGGAAACTTGACATGGAGAATCTTTGAAGCATATGAGGAGGCATGAAGGCCATTGGAGATGTTGGAAATCCATCTTGACTTGAGAGATACCAAACCCTAGTTTGGGTTGATTGTCTAGGAGAGAGTTTGTCTGATCAACTCTTGAGGAATCCTTGAGTATGGATGTATGAAATCTCTTGAGAAGATGGAGGGCAAATTTTGGGGTATGACAGCTGCCCCTGTTCAATCTTCTTGTACTGGAAGGGTTAGATTGACACGTTTGTCTTTCGTGACCTGGAGGTAGAAGATGATTGAACACCGAGTACACCTGAAAATTTGCACTCGCCGTTGGTGGATGATGCGGGAATGGGCTTACAGATGCCATTTGGAGAAGTTGGAGACTTCGCTGGGGAACGAGTCGTACGCTAGACTCGAGGTTGTTAATAGGAGAGCTGACGGAGATGGGCTTAAGATGCCATCTAGAAAGGTCGATGCTGGGGAGTGAGTCGTATGTTAGACTCTGTAGATGTTCCTAGAACGGAGAGAAGATGGGCTTAAGATGCCATCCGAAGGGAGTCGTACGTTAGACTTCGTGTTCACTTTGAATGAAGTTATTGGTCTATATTGATTTTTAACCATATATGCAGCATTCTGATAGTGAAGAGATGTTGACAAATAGTCGGAGATGGGCTTAAGATGCCATCCAAGGCAACTGAGTCGTACGCTAGACTCTGTAGTTGTTGATAATCAGAATAAATCTTCGCGCTGATTACTCTGGGAGAGATTGTAGTTGGCAAGAATGTGGATAGCTTCCCTGTTGTGCATCGGGTGTTGATCCATTGCCTGTTATCGGAGGATAACCAGAGGTGGTCTTTCGGATAGTTTTCCCGTCGGTTCGGGGCTTAATCCTGGACCTGTCGTCGGAGGCGGTCTTTCAGATAGTTTTCCCGTCGGCTCGGGGCTTAATCCTGGACCTGTTTGTGTCAGAAGTGACTATTACCTGTTTTGGAGAAAACAAGAAAAACTTTGATAGAATATTTGTTAGTCTTATGCAAAGTATGATGCATGACAGTGTATATGAAATGACATATGCATGAACTATGACTTTTATGAGAAATGTATGAATGATGAATGTTGTGGTATTTCAAAACATATCCATCTTGAAGAAGATGCGGATATTCTGTTTGAAGATTTCTAACTTCTGCCTGGGGAATTGAGTAGGTGAGAACCCCGCTTTTGAAGGAGAAGAAAGATACCCTGGATTCCTCCGATGCACTATCTGACCAAGTCTTGGGCCTAGATATTGTTGAGGAAGGTAGAGATTTGAGAGGCTCGTTGTTGGAGATCTCATATATAGACTCTGCTGAGGAGAATCTGGGAGGCGATCCGTTGGGGACCTTGTATGTAGATCCTGCTGAGGAAATTTAGGAGGTGCTCTACTGGGGATTCTAAGTGTAGATCTCGCCGGAGAGCATTTGATGGTTGCTGAGAGACCGGGCTTGAAAAGTCTAGAGTCCGTTGTAATCTCTGGCTGGGGAATAAAAGGTGTATGTCTTCTCCGATGCACTATCTGACCAAGTTTTGAGTCTGGATACCGCTGCCGGGGAGAAGGGGGAGGATTGAGAAATATCCGTCGGGGATGAAGTGTTACTGCTTAGAGACTGATGTAACGTTGCTCGATTGAGTGGAATTGCTGCTCGTGGATTCCCTTATACTCCGCTGGGGAAGGTGTGTTGTGAGTGACACCTTTGTGCTCTGTGGGGAACTATTCGTTGACTTTCGTCGTCATCCCAATTCCCGGAACCTGTAGTAAGTACTTTTGCATATTCACTTTTCGTATGTTTGTGATCAGATTCTTATTGTCAAATGCGTATAGTCATTCAAAGCAAACGTTGGACTTATTGCAAATAACAACAACAGAAATTGTAAAGAGAAAGAAGCTGTATTATTTTTTTGAAAGGTGGCGTATGGCCAAGTAGTTTGTACACAAGAAAGGTAAAAAGCTATGCGGAAACAATCTCGTTAAGTCCAACTATGCTAGTACTCATATATTTCAACTATCTCATCTCCTTGCTGTCGGTAGAAAGTGAGTAGACTGATCTTCGCCATTTGAATCTTGAATGCTGATAGTAGTCTGGAAGCAGGTGATCTGGAAGAGACATAGTCGTACGCTTAAATCCCTAACTTTTGCCTAGACCGCCTTTCGGTTTTCGTCTACCGATACCCTTTTTGCCCAAGCCTTTTCGGTTTTCGACTTGTCGGTGTACATGTTTTGTATATATCCTTTATTTTGCCCGAACCTTTTGGTTCGCCAGGATGCCCTTATTTTTGCCTAGGCCAGTCGACCTAGCGGGTCTCTTTTATGCGTAGTATTTTTTGACTATGTCTGCGTTCACAGGGTGTGGGAAGTCTTCACCATCCATGGTGCTAAGTATCATAGCTCCACCGGAAAACACTGTCTTGACTACAAATGGTCCCTCAGGTGGGAGTCCATTTGCCCCAGGATCACCTTGTGGAAGAATGATGCGCTTGACTACTAGATCACCGACTTGGTAGACTCGGTGCTTGACCTTCTTGTTAAATGCTCTGATCATTCGTTTCTGATAAATCTGTCCATGGCAGATGGACGCGAGTCGTTTCTCATCGATCAAGTTAATCTGGTCAAGGCGAGTCTGAACCCAATCGTCTTCGCTTAACTCTGCCTCCTGGAGGACTCTGGTTGAGGGTATCTGAACCTCGATGGGTAAGACGGCTTCCATACCGTATACGAGAGAGAAGGGGGTTACCCCTGTGGATGTTCGTGCGGTAGTGCGATAACCATGAAGAGCAAATGGTAACATCTCATGCCAATCTTTGTAAGTCACTGTCATCTTCTGTATAATCTTCTTAATGTTCTTGTTGGCGGCTTCCACTGCGCCATTCATCTTAGGCCGATAAGGAGAAGAGTTGTGATGCTTGATCTTGAACTGCGTGCAGAGTTCAGTGATCATCTTGTTGTTGAGATTGGAACCGTTATCTGTGATAATCCTTTCAGGAGTGCCATACCGACAGATAAGATTATGCTTGATGAATCGAGCCACTACATTCTTGGTAACAGATGCATACGAGGCTGCTTCTACCCATTTGGTGAAATAGTCAATTGCCACAAGGATGAAACGATGTCCATTGGAAGCTGTGGGCTTAATCTCTCCAATCATGTCAATGCCCCACATTGCGAAAGGCCACGGAGAAGTTAAAACATTCAGAGGTACTGGAGGTAATGTACTTTGTCGGCATAAATCTGGCATTTGTGACAAGATCGAGCATAGCGGTGACAATCAGCTTCCATGGTGGACCAATAGTAACCTGTTCTCAAAATCTTCTTAGCCATAGTGTGTTTGAGGCTCCATCAAAGACCATAGTCCATCGGGATCCTTGTTCAGGTCCTTCATCCGGGCCTGGTTCTTCGCAATCAGTGACTAGTAGAACATCTTCGTCGGAAATTGAACGCATAGACGATAGTCATCTACGGCCTGATGAGCAAATGATCGGCTACTACACTTCCTTTGATCGCTTTCTGAGAAGTGTACTGGATGTCATACTCGGTCAAGATCATTTGCCATCTTGCTATTCTTCCGGAGAGAGCTGGTTTCTCAAAGATGTATTTTATCGGATCCATCTTAGAAATCAACAAGGTAGTGTGAGTCAACATATACTGTCTTAGTCGGTGAAGCCAGCAAAGCGTTGCAAGTTTTCTCAAGCTGCGAGTATCTTGTTTCACAGTCGGTAAACTTTTTGCTAAGGTAGTATATTGCGTGCTCTTTTCGACCAGACTCGTCATGTTGCCCCAACACACACCCCATTGAGTTCTCTAACACTGTCAAGTACATGATAAGAGGTCTTCCTTCGGCAGGTGGCATCAGGATAGGAGGATTCTGTAGGTACTCCTTGATTTTGTCAAAAGCGATCTGGCAATCGTTGTTCCATTCCACTACTTGATCTTTCTTAAGTAACTTGAAGATTGGCTCACAAGTAGCAGTTAGGTGTGCAATGAATCTGGAAATGTAGTTCAATCGGCCCAAGAAACCTCTGACTTCCTTCTCGGTGCGGGGAGCTGGCATCTCTTGAATAGCTTTAACCTTCGCAGGGTCAACCTCAATACCTCTTCCACTGACTACAAACCCTAGGAGTTTTCCGGATCGACTCCAAAGGTGCACTTGTTGGGATTAAGTCTCAGTCTGTACTTCTTCAATCTATCAAACAGTTTCTGCAAATGATCGAGATGTTCTTCTTCAGTCTGTGACCGAGCTATCATGTCGTCGACGTAAACCTCTATCTCGTGATGAATCATGTCATGAAATAATGTTACCATAGCACGCTGATAAGTGGCGCCTGCGTTCTTCAGTCCAAACGGCATAACCTTGTAGCAAAAAGTGCCCCACTGTGTAACGAAAGTAGTCTTTTCCATGTCTTCAGGAGCCATTTTGATCTGATTGTAACCGGAGAAACCATCCATGAAGGAGAAAACCTTATGCTGAGCGGTATTGTCGACCAGAACATTAATATGAGGAAGTGGGAAATCGTCTTTCGGACTCGCTTTGTTCAGATCTCTGTAATCCACACACATTCGCACCTTGCCATCCTTCTTAGGTACGGGTACCACATTTGCAACCCATGGGATAAGAGGTGACACTAAGAAACCAGTTGAACGCTTCATAACTTCGGCTTTGATTTTCTCGACATCTCGGGACGCGACGAACCTTCTTTTCACCGAGAAAACCTTCCTTTGTCGGCAATCGATGTACCACAATATCAATGTCTAAAGCATGTCTTCGTATGACCAAGCAAAAACCTCAACATAATCTCGTAGCATCTGAACCAACCTTTCTTTAACACTGTTCTCAAGACCCGCTCCTATCTTGATCTCTTTCTTGTCTTCGTCAGTACCCAAATTCACAACCTCAACTTGCTCTTCGTGTGGCTGTATAACTCGCTCTTCTTCTGTAGCGGGCAAGTTCTCCGGCACTTCACAATCTTCCTCACTTTCGTCTTGGCTTGGTAGATCGGATTATCAAAGTCATATTTAGCACTAGCATAGCTGTTATTAACGAGATTCGGAGTGATTGCAGTGTATCACGGTGTGTGTAAGAACACATAGCTTTTGAAGGGTGATAAAGTAAAGAAAAAACAAACAATTGAATGCAAAAGTCCAACGAATTTATTGAATGAAAATACGCAAACGACAGATAATAACCCGAACGAGCCATGGTGCCCGGCAAGGCACTAGGCTTTCAAAGTTTATTGTTCAAACATAAAGTACGAAAAGCAAAATAAAACAAAGCAATTACTCCGGCTAAAGGAGATTGGTATGACGTCTTGATCTTCCAATTCTTGAGCCCATGATCGGAGTTGGGAAGATCCACTTGCGATGTCGAAGTCGTTGTCGTCGTCTTCTATAGCATGGATTCCACTCGGCGATGCGGAAAGGAAGTTGGCCACGCGCGGCGTATCATCTTCGACCCTTGATAGTGAAGCCTAAACCGTCTTGTCAAATTTGAAAGGAAGATCGGAGCGACCCCAAATAGTACTACCTTCTTCAACAGCAGCTTGAGCATCTTTCGGTGAGGCCATCCTAGGCGGAACTTGTGTAACTTGGAGTGACGGGAGAGTCAACAGCACGACTGGTATTGTTTCAAAAGCTTGACAGGAGTCTCAAGAATTCCCTCCATCTCGAGATAGCGGAATGACGTAGATGGTGACCATATACTCTTCTTCACCACACACGTGACAACCTTCCCTTTCACCGGTACTTCAATTTCGATGCAAGGTAGAGGTACGCCTGCCCATGTATCCAAGGGCGTCCAAGTAGGCAAGAATAAGTGGACGGATGTCCATGACAAAGAAAGTGGAATCAAAAGTCGGGAACCGACTTTAACAGCGAGTGAGCTCTCCAATCTGTGCGCTTAGAACCATCAAAAGCTCTCACGATAATGTCATTGGGTCTCGAACCAACCCTTCGACATCAAGTCGATCAAAAGCGATCTTGGTAGGATATTCAGAGCGAACCGGTGTCAACCAAAACATGAGATAGGTAACGCCTTGCATTCAAGAGATGTGCAAGGCCTTGTTGTGTTTCTTTCGGAAGGAGTCAAATCGACATCGAGAATCTAGGCCGTTGTTGGCAGCCAGGCTAGCAATACAAACTTGAATTGATCGGTAGTAGTGTCTTGCGGCACATGAGCATTCTTCGAAACTTCACCAAGGCATTAGCATGAGCCTCGAGCACAAAAAGAGCAAGCATGGAGATCTTGGACGAGTCTGTCCCAACTGTTCCACAACATTGTAGTCACTCTTCTTGATAATTTCGAATTTCCTCCATTTCTTGTTTGGAGGTGTCTTCAACTTCCTTTGGTACTTCTAGTGAGCGGGATGAGTCTTGGTTCTTTCCTCTAGCGGGATATTGATTGAGTAGCTGGAATGCGAGTTGAGTCAGTGTCTTTTGGAGGAGAGATCGGAGAGAATACCCTTCCGTTCGGTCACCTTCTGGATCCGTGATGTTGTCAATGTCGAATAGAAACTTCAGCATTAAGATCTTCAATAGTCATAGGGTCTTGCTTGACACCATGATAGTAAACATCAGCTCCATAATTCCAAGGGATAGCCTTGTCAGAGGAATATGGCACTGGTCTTGGAGAAGTGATAATGAGAGGTGCCACCCTAGGCACAGGATCAGCAGAGGAAATCCTTATAGTGTTAACATCAGCATAGTCTTCAGGGAAATCGTCACCCCATCCGGTCGCCTTAACATCTTCAATAGGAATCTTGTAACTATCAGGGACAGTGTACTTCACCATGTAATCATATTTTCCACTTGGCTGCCCCAAGGTATCCCACACAGATGGTATAGTTTCGTTTGCATTGTCAATCCTCAACTTAGACATTTCTTCACACAACTTCTGCACAGGTGGTTTCAGAAATAGTATCTCACGGTTATCCATCATGCACTGAACACGTCTTCTCAACCAAGCACAACCATCGCAGAGGGCACCAACGACAATCCTCGGGCATCCGGATTGACACCGCTTGCAACAAATTCTTCTTAACGGTCATCGGAGGAATGGTCAAGTCATCTATGTTGAAAACATAAGTATCGTCACCAAAGATTGGAACCCTTGTCATGGTTAGGCATAGGCGCGTTGATCACATTCGAGTCTCAACAGGAGGGTCAAACTCAATGCTTAGCTTCAATCATATCTTGAATCTTGTTTTGAGCCCAACAATTGTCGTGTCGTGCCCGGCTATTGGAATGGTAAGCACACTTAGCATTAGGATTGTATCTCGGAGAGGAAGTGTTGACATTCTGAGGAGGATCCCTCAAGGTAATCAGCTCTGCGTTCAACATGTGTTGCAAGGCTTGCGACAATGGCATGTTGATCTTCGAAATCTTCGGGCGCGTTACGCGTTGTCTCGTGAGGTTGTCTTGATGTAGGATTGGAGATCACAACTGCCCCACAGATTGAGCGGTCGGTCTTGGCTCGGCTTTTCGACCATACAGATTAGCTTCTTTCTTACCACCAAAAGATCTCTTCGAAGCATTTGAAGATGTCTCTACATGAATCTTCCCACTCTTGATACCAGCTTCAATACGCTCGCCTGTCAATATCAGCTCGGTGAATCCGGATGAAGAATTTCCAATCAGATGATTGAAGAATGGGCCTGTCAGTGTCCCCATGAACATATCAACCAACTCCCTATTGGACAAGGGTGGTTGAACTCTGCCTGCTAGATCTCTCCACTTCTGAGCATACTCCTTGAACTTCTCGTCACGACCCATAGACATGCTTTGTAGTTGCATGCGAGTGGGTGTCAATTCAGCATTGTACTCATATTGTCTGTAGAAAGCATCAGCCAAATCACTCCAAGTACGGATACGGTCATTCTCTAGCTGATAGTACCATTCCAACTGGTTCGGACAAACTCTCTTGAAAATAGTGCATCCACAACTTTCTATCATCAGTGTGGGGGTTGATCTTCTGGACATAGGACTTCAAATGCAGCTTAGGACAAGACATGCCATCATATTTGGAAAAAGTAGGAACTTTGAACTTGGGAGGAATCACCACACCAGGAACAAGACTCAGGTCATCAAAATTCAACCCGGACATTTTCAGGTTTTCCACAGCATTCAGGCGATCTTCAAGTTGCTTGTACTTGTCATCTTCCTCAGAGTACTGGCCATAGTCAGAATGATCCTCTCCTCCTTTCTTTGGTTCCTGTTGCTCACCTTCATCGCCCTTGGTACTCCCCTCGGCATGGACACTTCCTTCAGAGAGCTCAATACGGCTGACCACTTTAGGACCCCCTTTGAAACGTCTACCCATGTTGAGGAGACCAACAACCTTCTTCTTCTTGTTGATGAGCTTCTTCAGATCTTCTTGGCCTTGGACCAAGTTGGTGAACATCTGCTGAAACCGAGCATTCGAGCTGGAGATCTTTGTGATCTGTTCAAGAGCCATTTCTGCTAAAATAAATAGCGAGCAAATGAGAAAACCAATCTCCAATGTACCTGTGATGCAATGTTATGCTATGCTATGCGATGTTTATGCGAATGCAATGCAATGTTTTCAAGGACCTAAGAGATTTAAATTTGTTAAACAAGCAATGAACAAACATTTATTAGTACTTCTCATTATTCTTTTTCTTTTAAGTACAAGAGATAGTTCAAAACAATAAAAGAAAAGCATAAAATCCTAAAGCTCTAAGTCTCCCATGGGCGCCTTTTGGTGCCGATATAGGCATTGATGCTTCGCTCCTCGTGAAGTAGCTTGGTCAACTCTAGGACTTTCTTCTCACTTGCATAACACGAGCTTCAAAGGTATCCCTCTTCTTTAATGAATCCAGGATCTCTTCAAGTCTTCAAAATCAGTAGGCATGTCGGGATGGAGAACAGATAGGTACGTCACCTATAGCAAGGTTCCATAATTCTTGGTAGAACAGCGTGAATGGCATCATGAGGTTTTGAGCTCGAGCTCGCACCCATTTGAGGTAAGGTTCCCAAGGAATGGAGTTCGGGTGCCCCAAAGTCTTGGTATCAGTCTTCTTTACCATGCCCCAAGCGTGTATGAACCTTCGTCGGTAATTCTGGAGATCGTGATTGTAGTCGAACACAATATCTTGGAGAAGCATATCATGTGGACCATCTTTCGGCAAAACCAAACCGACGAGAGCTAGAGAAGGGTTGTAAGTAATACCTCCCTTATACCAAGTAGTGGTACATTAGGGAATTCTCCACAACGCTCAATGAATGTGAAGTCCTTTTGAGAGAAAAGATTCCAACGGATGTCGGAATGAGAGAGTGACATCAACCTTTGAGACCATCTCAACCTTTGTTCGTTCTTCAAAACTGATGGAGGAAGGTGCGAAATAAACCACCTTGAAAGTAACGGGACACAACACATGAGAGTTCCTTGTCTCTTAGTAGTACGAGTGCGGAGAGAATGTAGAATATCTCCAAGTAAAGTAGGCACTGGATTGCGGGTAAGGAACAACTTGATGGCATTGATATCTATGAATTGATCCGAGTTAGGGAATAGAACCAAACCATAAATTAGCAAGGCAACAATGTTTTCAAATGCATGGAAACTCATAACTTTGAGGAATTCTCGGGCTTTCTTGATTAAGAACTTGGAAAGTAAACCCTTAACTCCACTTCTAGTTTCCCAATTGGCTTCAATATCTGAGCGCTTAAGGTGTAAGGCGGATGCGATGTCTTCGAACTTAGGAACCTTTTCCAAACCGGTGAATGGCATTTGGTCAAGAATAGGTATCCCAAGTAGCTTAGAGAATTCTTCCAAGGTAGGAACCAACTGATAATCTGGAAATGTAAAGCAATGGTGTTTCGGATCAAAGAACTGGAATAGGACATGCATCATATCTTCTTCAAAACCGGAGATAACCAAATCAAGTAGATAACCATGTCTTTTGATGAACTGAGCATGGTCGGGAATTTCTGAAACCAATTCTTTGAGTTGAGAAGGGATACCCATGAAGTTGATTCGGATAGTCTTTCTAGAAGCCATAATCCCTACAAAACAGAGCAAAGATAAATCCCTAGGTCCTTGAAATAGTTAGAAATGATATGCAATGCGGATGATGTCATGATGTCATGTTTAGCACACACAAACAATTCACACAATGAGCCTAGGGTTAAGGCTTGCATGAGGTATAGGTGATTACCCCACCAAAAGTTTGAGTTGGTTCATCCTGTCCTATAATAGTAACCGGGTTCTAGGAATCTCATATCACAGATCTTTCTCGTAGGCGCTTATTTCAATACGACGGCCAAGTGGTCGATCGAAAATGTCCCAAAAGTCTAATCTCAATGAGCGTAGCATCGAGTATCAACCAACCTTGGTCTACACCAAAGCCGGCCATCTCACTACCTTCTAATGGCCAAGATGGGTCAATTAAGGTTCTAAAAGTTTAGTTAGCGCTTGATGACACCACGCAGAAGCCAAATACTTTCTTCAACTTGGGAATGAAGAGTATCGGGGCAACCAAAGTGTCACGCTAACGTAGCCATCATGTTGACCGCGTAGTTATACGTCTAACGGTCGCGATGATCTAATGCCACTTACCTAAAAGGAAACCCGGATCCGGGTGTAGGATCCCCCAACAATATAATACCCAAGCAACCCTTAAAGATAAAGCATACAATTCAAATAGAAAGCAGTAAAAATGATCTAGAAATCCCTAAGGCAATTCTCTCTTTTTTAGGATCTCCCCAGCAGAGTCGCCAGTTCTGTGATACGGTGAACTGACTTTGTAGGATTTTTGTATCCAAATGTGCGGATAGCAAGAGTCGCCACCGACTTTTATTTTTATCCAATTAAGGGAAGGTAAAAGTAATAGAAAAAGACCTTCGTTAGATTTCGAGTTCGGGAGAATGGTTATGAAAGGGAAGGTATTAGCACCCTTTCCATCCGTAGTTATTCTACGGGCTCTTAGTTGCTCTAGATCACTTTTTAAAATTGCTTTCGTGTGTTTGACAAAGATGTTTTGAAAAGGCATTTCGCTTTGACTTTGTAATGACTCATGTAGGAGTGTATACAAAGTGTTCGGAAATGTTTTGTTTTTGAAAAGAATTTGAACTTTGAAAAAGAGTGTGTGGTGTGAAAAGCATTTGATAGAGCAAGCAACTAAAGACTTATTTACCCACCTCGAATTGGTCGCTTTGTTGTACTTCTACATTCCTTTAGAATAGCGCTAGCCATACCATTAGTTAGTAGGTAGCTCCATTCGTTGGATGTAAGCGGACATTCGAAGGGACATCGGATGGTCATAGAAAGCAACTTGTAGGAAGTATCCTAGCACATTCGAAGGGACTATCATCATTTTTCGTAGGCGACAATCGAGGGTCAAGATCATGTATTCGGAGGCGACATCGTGGGTCTATGATCTTTGTATCGAAGGGACTATGATGATTTGTTTGAAGGCAACGGTGCTAGAATACCTCTACGCTCGAGGGACATGACCATTTGAAATCGAAGGCATCGAGAGAATTACCCTAAGGTGCGTGTGTGAAAGAAGTGTGTCAAATTCAGATATTTTATCTTGAAGATTAGTGTGAGCTATGTTCATTTTTATCTTGCCATACACGCCTAATTACTAGCAATTGATAAGGGTGCGGAAAGTAAAATGCGGAATGTAAAGTGCGGAAAGATAAACCTACGCTATTACATGGCTTTGGGGCAGATACATAATTAGGAGTGCGGAAAGTAAAAGCCTAATTTAAACTATTACATCCCATGAGCAGTTACATTATTGGAAAAAACAGAATGATAAAAAGAAAAACGTCCGAAACGGAGCAACCTGTGAAAGAATAAGAAAATCGGGAAATATGATGAAATTGAAATAAGAGAAGATGTTAGAAAAAATGCAATTTTTAATATGAGAAAATTTATGCATGCTGGAAATAAGATAAATAAGCTATAATAATTTTTTGGGATTTTTTGGAAAAGATTTAATAATTAAAATGCAATTTATAATGATTTAAATGCTAAAATAAAAATAAAATAAATATGCACGCAAAAATTATATTTTTTAATTTATTAAATTAAATAAAGATTTTTGTGAAAATAATGCAAAAAGAAAAAAATGTTTTTGGTGATTTTTAATGCAGAAATAAAAATATGAAAAGAAATTAAAATAATGCAAAATATTGAAATAATGTGAAAAATATAGAAAATATGAGTTTTGGAAAAGTGTAAAAAAGGTTGGTCTTGCCGGGATTCGAACTGGAGACCTTGTGTTCAAACTTCGAATTCCCTTGCCTTCACCATCTGAGCTAGCACGCATCACTGTTTGGAAATTAGAGTTAGTGGATTATACGCGTCGCCTTCCCATTGGTTCCTCCTTCGCGCCAGACTTCATCTTTTTCAATTTGAATTTTTGAACACATAGCGTCGGCCTCAGTGCGACGCTATAGCCTTTACCCACGGATTCTTTTCGTAGCTACATCCCTGCGAAATCAAAAGTCCAGAAATACATAATATAAATTTGTTATGAGGACCCAGATCGATTGCTTTCGACCTCCTGAGTACGAATATGGCTTCGGTTTTGGCCAATTTTTCCTGAATCGTCTGATCCCAATTCAGAGCTCAGAAAACCTAACCATGGCAGATCACGATTCTGGTACTTAAAATCAAATCGGCTTATACAGAAACACTCTAAACATCAACACGAACAAGAATATGTAATCAAAATGTATTTACAATGCATGAATCATAGAAATCGAGTTTTGACAAAAGTGATGCAAACCGTGATTGTTCTTCGCGATTCTTGATGAAATTGTGATGTGAGGGTCAGGATGAATCAATGGACCTCAGAAGCGATGGGCTTAGAATTGGTTGAATCGAAACAAAACAAGAATGCAAGTGTCATGTAACCACGTTTTTCTTGAGTTAGGTTAGGGTTTGTAGAGCAATTCTTACATCTTAATCATGTGCTATGCATTGTGTATTTATATTGGATGGAATTGAGCGATTTGAGGAAGAAATCATCATCAATCAATGCAAATCAAATTTGATTTTGTACATAATCAAATTTTCAAATTTTGATTAATTTTCAATCCAATCTTGCCATATCAATCCAATTTTCGAAATTTTTGGCTTTGTTGAGTTACTTGGATGCCAAGGAAAAGAGAAAATCAATTTGCAATTAATTTTGATTTTATACTTTATTTTTGAATTTAATTTGTATTTAAATGAATAAATTCCAAATTAAATAGAAAAATAAAATAAAAATTCGTGGCTTTGGCTTTGATGTTCCAAATTGTATGAGGAACAAGTTTGGATGAAGAAAAAGTAGGCCCATTTGCAAAGTTTTTGATTTTTTGAAGTATCTCTCTTTGTGCATTCTTCCAAAATTGCCCAACTTGTAGATGGTGTAACTTGCTCAATTTTCCACATTTTGAGTGTTCTTGGACTTTTGGAAAGCTCTAAGAGTCCTCTAAACAATTTCTTTGGTCTCATCTCAATTGGAGTTACCATGCTCAAAATATCTTCAAAACAAAAGTTGACTTTTTGTTGACTTTGAAAATGACCTGTAATGTTTTGAGCTATACCTCTCAAATGAAGCATTTTTTGGACATTCTTGTGAGACATGAAGTTGTAGAGAATTGAATTTCCTTCAAAACAAGAGGTGGTGGAAAAATTTCTGAGAAAGTATGAGAAAGTTATGATCATCAAAGTTCGATTGACTTTTCATCTAGAAACCCTAATTTAGAAAGTCTGACTTTTGGGCAAATCTTGAGTTTTCTTGATGAATCATGATCAACCCTTGATCAAATGATGAATGTAACTTCAAAATGAGGATGTTGACCAAAAATCAGAAGTTTTGACTGTATGTTGACCACAATTGACTTTTTGTCCAATACACTCAATTTTCAACCATCTGAGCAATTGTCTGAGGAAACTTGACTTGTGAGGCTTGAAACTTGACATGGAGAATCTTTGAAGCATATGAGGAGGCATGAAGGCCATTGGAGATGTTGGAAATCCATCTTGACTTGAGAGATACCAAACCCTAGTTTGGGTTGATTGTCTAGGAGAGAGTTTGTCTGATCAACTCTTGAGGAATCCTTGAGTATGGATGTATGAAATCTCTTGAGAAGATGGAGGGCAAATTTTGGGGTATGACAGCCGGCGATCTCCATGGGTATTGAGGAAGTGTGGCTTCGTGGTCGCAAGTTGTACAAGGCCACACACATTAGAACTCGGGCTTTTGTTTTGAGGCTGGACCGATTAAACTTCAGACGTTGGCCCGCTCGGTTAAGTTCATATGAATGCCCGGTTAAACAGATTTTACTCCTCAACATGTCATAATCCCAATTACCACGAGCCAGGTGCTCATGGTAAATATCCAAGTCTTCTTCTGGAGCTGTCCAATTGATTCCCAAAAAACTGTTAATGGAGGAACGAGAGAATGACACCGCTTTTCCCCGAACCAAAGAGGTAAACTAAAATTCACGCCCCTCCGTGGGAATAGCATTAGCATAGAACTCTCGCACCAACTCTACGTTAACCTTGGATTGGGGCTCACATAGAACACACAATCGGTAGTTATCCAAAATGGCATCACACCCTAAATAATGCCCATGCTCATTTAGGCAGATGATTCTCTCGGACCAAATGTTTCGTTCCTCGAGCTCCTTGTACCTTGCATCTTGCGCAGGCCCCAGAAATTGTGTGTCGTCAAAAGAACTAGGTCTTAAGGACCCAGCTCCGGCGGACGAAACTCTTTGTCTTTTGGGAGCCATCTGCAAACAACACAAAAATCAACAAAATGCGACACCGAAATGCCCGTTAGAAATAAATCATGCAAACAGCAGTGGAACGTAACCAAACAAGCATCACGATTTAAACAGAATAAGCAAAACACAGCAGGAAATTTTTTTAGCATATAGCAGACCGTGCTAAGCGGGCTCTGCGATATTCTGAAAAAAAATTCTGCAAAAAGCAGAAATTGCCCACAAATCTAACCCTAATTAGAATGAGATTCCTAACCTACACATTATATACAATCATAACATCCTAATTCTAAGAGAAAACCCTAAATTTCAAACCCTAACTTCCTAAATTCCTAAATTCATAACATGCAAGGGAAGAAAACTTGAAATAAAAGATGGAAACTAAGAGGGAAACCAACCTTGATGCTTGAATGAGTTAGAAATCACACGAAATTGCACAAAGTTTGATTTTGGGTTGTGGGGTTTTTGGGATTTCTCTTGAGATGAAAAGTGAAAGTGATGATAATGGTGAAAAGTGAAAAAGAAAACCCTAAGCTATGTAAAAACGAACCAGGCCAACTATTGGGCCTGGGTAAACTAGTTTTTCAAAATTATTTTTTTTAACACAGACCGCGCTTAGCGCGCCCTCCACCGCGCTAAGCGTGAAATGTTCTGTTTGATGGGCCAAAAGGCGCGCTAAGCGCGCTCTGACCGCGCTTAGCCCGGTCTGCAGAAGTTTGAAAAATTTGAAAAACAGAAAATTTACTTAAGAGACATAGCAAAATAACTGCAACATAAATACTTAACGTCGGTAGAGCTCGACGGTTCATGATGATCAAGGATCATCAAAATAAGATGCGGCAATGTTTCGGCTCACCTCTCCGCCAACATACCTCTTCAACCGTTGTCCATTCACCGTCCATTCACTCTTACATCCTTGACTACAAAAGGACCGGACCACTTCGTCTTGAGTTTTCCCGGAAAAAGCCTCATCCGAGAATTGAACAAAAGGACACTTTGGCCCGGTTGAAAGTCTTTGTGCTTGATCTTTTTGTCATGAAACACTTTCACCTTTGCCTTGTATTTTTTGTTTGAATGGTATGCTCTGTCTCTCAATTCATCCAACTCCACGAGTTGCTCTTTCCTCTTGTCACCCGCCATAGAAGAATCAAAATTCAAGAATCGGAGAACCCATAGAGCTTTGTGTTCCATCTCAACTGGAAGGTGACAAGTCTTTCCGTACACAACCTGAAAGGGGGTTAGTCCAATAGGAGCTTTATAGGCGGTTCGATACGCCCATAAACCTTCATCAAGTTTTAATGACCAATCCTTCCTTGAACTAGAGACAGTTTTTTCAAGAATTTTTTTAATTTCTCTATTCGACACCTCGGCCTGACCGTTTGCTTGTGGATAGTAGGGAGTTGTCACCTTATGCCTTACACCATATTGTTTCAAAATTTTCTCTAATAGTGTATTGCAAAAGTGAGAACCTTCATCACTTATTAACACCCGAGGCACACCAAACCGTGAAAATATGTTTTTCTTCAAAAAATTTATAACGGTTTTAGCATTGGCGTTCGGTGAAGCAATGGCCTCCACCCACTTAGACACATAATCAACGGCCACAAGAATGTATTCGTTAGAAAACAATGAAGGAAATGGACCAACAAAATCAATACCCCAACAGTCAAACACTTCAACTTCCAACATATTATTTACAGGCATCTCATCTCTCTTCCCTATTCTGCCACTCCTTTGGCATTTATCACAACTCTTTGCATGTGCATAAGCATCTTTAAACAACGAAGGCCAATAAAATCCCGATTGAAGGACTTTAGTGGCTGTTCGCAATCCGTTGTAATGTCCCCACAAGGGGAGTTATGACAATGCCAAAGAATGTCTTTCGCTTCCTCACTAGACACACATCTCCTTAACAAACCATCACTACTCAACCTAAAAAGATAAGGTTCATCCCAAACATAGTACTTGGCATCGGCCAAGAATTTTCTCTTCTCATTCCACGTTAGATCTTCCGGCATCAATCTCGCGGCTTTGTAATTGGCCATATCGGCAAACCACTGCCGCTCTTGGATTGCATACAACTTTTCATCCGGGAATTCCTCCCTAAACTCATTTTCTGTGTCAGTGATTCCCACGTTCACCAAGCGGGATAAATTATCCGTCACCAAATTTTCCGAACCTTTTTTGTCTCGGACCTCCAAAATAAATTCTTACAACAAAAGAATCCATCGGATCAATCGTTGTTTGGAGTCCAGTTTGGTGAGCAAATATTTAATCGCCGAATGGTCCGTGAAAATCACCACTTTTGAACCAATAAGATAAGGACGAAATTTTTCCAATGCATATACTATTGCAAGCAACTCTTTTTCAGTTGTTGCGTAGTTAATTTGAGCGTCATTTAAAAATTTGCTTGCATAATGTATAGCATGGAAAATTTTGTTCTTTCTTTGGCCAAGCACGGCTCCCACCGCATAATCACTCACATCACACATCAATTCAAAATCAATTTTCCAATTTGGTGCGGTGATTATTGGTGCATTGATCAAATTTTCTTTTAATTTTTCAAAAGCCATTAAACAATCTCTATCAAAATTGAAAGACTTATCTTTGTTGAGCAAGTTGCTCAAGGGATTTGCTATCTTTGAGAAGTCTTTGATGAATCTTTGATAGAAACCCGCATGTCCTAGAAAGCTCCGAATGCCTTTAACATTGGTTGGTGGGGGAAGCGTCTCGATCACATCGATCTTGGCTTTATCAACCTCGATCCCTCTTGAAGATATTTTATGCCCAAGAACAATGCCCTCGGTCACCATGAAATTTCATTTCTCCCAATTTAAAACCAAGTTCGTATCGACACACCTCTTCAAGACAGTGTTCAAATTCTCCAAGCACAAATCAAATGATGCTCCAAAAACGGAGAAATCATCCATGAAAACTTCAATCATCTTCTCAATCAAATCGGCAAAAATGGCTTGCATGCATCTTTGAAAGGTTGCCGACGCATTACATAAGCCAAAAGGCATACGTCTATACGCGAATATTCCAAAAGGACATGTGAAAGCCGTCTTCTCGTGATCTTCCGGATTCACCGAAATTTGATTGTACCCCGAGTAACCATCCAAGAAACAATAATATTGTTGACCAGAGAGTCTTTCCAACATTTGATCCATGAACGGAAGAGGAAAGTGATCCTTTCTAGTGGCTTTGTTAAGCCTTCTATAGTCGATGCACATTCTCCATCCCATTACTTTTCTTGTGGGCACTAGTTCATCTTTATCATTCGATACAACCGTCAAACCTCCTTTTTTTGGAACCACATGCACCGGACTCACCCAAGTGCTATCCTAGATCGGATAAATCATCCCGGCCTCTAACATCTTCACAACTTCTTTTCGAACCACTTCCTTCATCACCGGATTCAAACGCCTCTGAGGTTGGGCTACCGGCTTGAACTCTTCCTCCATCATGATGTTATGCATACAATAAGTCGGGCTTATGCCTTTCAAATCGGCTAAAACCCAACCAATTGCATTTTTGTTAGATTTCAAAACGTGAATTAAGCTTCCCTCCTCCTTCTCCGATAATGTATTACTAATGATTACGGGTTTCCTACCTCCGTCCTCAAGAAACACATACTTCAAATGAGATGGTAGTGCTTTCAACTCAATTTTTGGCTCTTCGTCTTTGGGATCATTCTTCAAAATCTCCACTTCCTCCTCCCATGGGTGCATTTCTTTAGAAATCTCCATCCCTTCTAGACACTCTTCAAGCTCCCTCCTATCATCATCATCAATCACTTCTTCTATTGATTCCTCGATAGCATCTATTTTGAAACAATCTTTCTTATCATTCGAATGCTTCATTGCTTCAAAAAGATTGAAACAAATTTCTTCGTCTTGTACCCTCACCTTCATTAAACCATCATCAATGTCAATCATCATTCTTGCCGTCTTCATGAATGGACGGCCTAGAATTAGAGGTGCATCCACGTCTTCCTCCATCTCTATCACAACAAAATCAATCGGGAAAAAGAATTTATCCACTTTGACCAACAAGTCTAAAGCTACACCATGTGGGCGAGTAATGGACTTGTCCGCCAATTGCAACGTCATTTTTGTAGACTTTAATTCAATATCCCACAACCTCTTTACAATGGATAATGGAATCAAGTTGATGCTCGATCACAAGTCAATCAATCATTTGCCGACATAGACATCTCCAATGGTAACGGGTAAAGTTACACGCCCCGGATCACTTTCTTTTTTTGGAATAGTGCGTTGAATTATCGCACTACAACTTGCATCAACCATTATAGTCTCTTGATCCGTGTACCGCTTATTTTTTGTCAATATGTCCTTCATGAATTTGGCATATTTCGGCATTTGCTCCAATGCCTCGGTGAATGGAATATTAATTTGCAATTGCTTAAAAATATCCATAAACCGAGCATAATGCCTAGCATCATCCTCTTTAGACGGAACATGAGGATAAGGTAAGTTTCTTAATGGTAGAGTGACTTCCTTCTCCTTTCCCCTTCTCGATTTCTTCTTCTTTTCCTCCACTTTTTCCTTTTCAACTTCATCATTATTAACATTTTCATTTTCGACTACAACATCATTTTCAACTAAAACATCCCCCACAACAACATTCTCATCATATTTTTCAACTACAACCTCCTCCACAACTACTTCTTCATCCTTCTTCACTAGTTTTTTTCTCTTCACTTCTTTCTTTTTCTCTTCACAAACTCTACCACTCCTTGTTGTAATAGCTTTACAATGCTCCTTTGGATTTGCTTGAGTAGTTGGAGAAAATGAGGTCGAAGCACTTTGATCGAAAATTTGCTTTGCTAATTGCCCCATCTGAGTTTCTAAATTTTTGATCGATGCCTCCATGCTCTTTTGGTTTGCAATAGAAGCTTGCATGAATTGAGCAAGTGTATCTTGAATGTTTAAAGTTCTAGCTTGATTTTGACGTTGGTTTTAAGGTTGAGCTTGATTTTGATTTTGACTTTGGTACGGATTTTGTCTAGCTTGATTGTTGTTGTCTTGTCTCCATCCACCTTGATAACCTTGATTACCTCTTTGTTGGTAACCTTGGCCTTGATTTTGGTAAGGAGGTCTTTATTGGTATCCTTGCCCTTGCTTGGCCATATAATTTGCTTCTTCATTTTCCGAAGGACAAAATCCGGTCTTGTGATCACCTTTACACAATTCACAACTAGCAATTTGTTGTGTTTGTTTTCTAGATGAACCATGCATCTCCAAGATTTGTTGTGGAAGTCTTGCCATTTGCTTGGTCAATTCTTCAACTTGCTTTGCAAATAATTTGTTTTGCGCTACAAGTGCTTCATGACTAGAACCAATTTTAAGAGCTCCCGTTTTTATTTGTTCATCCCCTTGACCATTTTGAACTTGGTGGTCACTTCTTCCCATCTTCTCAATGATTTGAGTTGCTTTATAAGGTGTCTTCGCCATTAAAGAACCTCCCGCCGTAGCATCCAACAACAATTTATGTTGAGGTTAGAGACCATTTTTGAAAATGTGGATTTGAGTGATTTCATCAAAACCATGGCTAGGGCATTTTCTAAGCATGGACTTATATCTCTCCCAAGCCCTATTCAAAGGCTCATTAACACCTTGAGAAAACACCAAAATTGCGGTTTTTCCTTCCATAAATCTTGATTGAGGAAAAAACCTTTCAAGGAATTTCTCCTCCAACGCATTCCAATTTGTCATAGTGTCTTGCGGTTGGTCTAGATACCAATCCTTTGCTTTCCCCACTAAAGAATGAGGGAAAAGCCTTTGAAAGTATTGCTCCTCTTCGGCCTCCGGAGCTCCTGCCGCACCTACAATTTCATAGAACTTAGTGAGGTGGGTGTATGGATCTTCATGGTCATGACCATGAAAAGCATTTGCATAAAGAAGTTGGAGCAATCCCGTCTTCATCTCCGTGAACCTCGCATTGGCTCTGCGAGCAAATTCAGCGGAGTGACGAGGGCTATTTACACAAGGCCCCCTCGGTGGTGGTGGTGGTGGTTGATCCGCCATAATGACTTCTCCTAACACGGGTGGTGTAGAAGAAGTAGATGATTCTCCTCTTTCTTGTCTTTGCCTATCTAGTCTTTTTCTTCGTTTAGCACTGCTATTAAGTCTTCTTGGCGTCCTTTCAATTTCTGAATTGAATAGCAGTTGATCGACCGGAATACTTCCTCGCATAAACTATAACCTGAAAAATTCTAGTCACACAAAAGAAACAAAGAGAGATTAGTAGAAAAATATCTTAAAACACACAACTATTGCGATACTTGCAATATCAAACGCCAATCCCCGGCAACGGCGCCATTTTGTTGTAGGTGTAATCCTTAAACAAGTATTTTTAATTATCGTATCCACAGGAATTAGTGTTGTATCGTAGTCTTTCAATAGTGAAGCGTATTTTAAGATTAAGTGACACAAGGGTTTGTTTTCTAAACTACTAGTATCATAAGTTTCAAGCAAACAACTTTAAAATCCTTTTCAAAGAGAGTTATGTTTGGATTCAAGAGAGTTTGAGTTTGTTTTCAAATGATGGAAGCATGTCAAGATTAGTTTCATTAACCTAATTTCATATATATTCTATTAACCAAGTGATGAACTAGTTGATGATTGCTATAAATATGTATCCTCTCAATCTTGTTGATTTCTCACCAAGATTGTGAGTTTTATCATGAAAGTCTTTGAATGATTTCTCACCACAACTATTGACATGATAAATATGAAGCTCAATACTTGTAAACACTAACTAACAAATCTATTTATAGCATTTGTTCATTAGTGGAAGAATATCCTAGGTCAACTTTGAAGCATCCTTTTTCAATCATGATTCAAAGCATAAAAAGATAGAAGAACAAAGATATTCAACATATATAAATCATCAACCATGTTCATGCATAAAGAGATTAAAAGAAATACATACTAGTTAGGTCAACTACCCCTAATCTTGACACAAAAAGAGCTTAGCTACTCTATTTCATGGTTTCTTTGCTTACAAGATTGTTGGAGAAGATGATGAACATGGAAGAAAATCAACAAGAACAATGTTTTTGTTTTTCTTTTCTATGCCCTCAATTACAACAATGATGAATGAATAAAGAAGAAGTGATGCCCCCCTTTTTTCTCCCTCAGAAAATTTAGTCAAATCATAGAGTGGGTGAGCCAAAAAGGTGAAAGCATGTCCTTTTTCTGATTTTCGCAGACCGCGCTTAGCCCGGTTACCCACGCTAAGCGCACTCATGCTGCAACCGCGCTGAGCGCGACCTGAAGCATGCTTCTTCTTCCAAAAATTTCTTCAAAAATAAACATCCTAAGAGCTCTTCAAGTTTCCTTGAATCCAAGCTTGAGGGAATCAATATTAAAAACCTACAATTCAAATGTAAACTAAGTTAAATAATATATTATAAACAAAAACTAAATAAAAACATAATTAAACCAAAATACTATACTAAATACTATTAATTAATTAAAAGGCATTGTAAAGGACCACAAAATCATCTACAAAATATCCACAATTTGGTCGTTAACATATTTAGAAAGTTGCTTATACGAAAGAAGATTTACACAAGTTAAAATACAGAGCTAACACAAAAGTGTTAATAGAAAGTTAACAAACAAAAGTTGCTTGCTTTACAAATCTTTACAAATGAGAAATATTTACTTTTGAAAGTTCACGTGAAAACATTGTTGTTGCAAACTTATTAGCATAACAACAATCGTTGCTTTCCAATTCTTCCAAATATTTTTTATATGGACAAAAGGAAATCCATTTGAGGGTAAAATATGAATACTAAAATCCAGTTGTATTCTTGCATAATGGCCAGTGAGAAAGTGGTAGACAACATCGTACCATAGTACAGTCTTTGCACCACAACGTTAGAGTAATAGAAATCTTTTATCTTGTACCATGTACTATTCACTAATGTAAAACCTTTTGATCTTATCTTCTAATCTTCAGAGGCTTTAGAATGATTGTTGGTGAAGCAAGTTTAGAAGGATCAAAACCAAAATAAGAATCTTCATAACCTTAACTTTAGAGTCTTCAGAACTTGTTCTTCCAAAACCTTGTCTTCAGAACATGGTCTTCAAAATCTCAAAACTTGAAAGCGTAGAATCTTCAGAGCTTGAGAATTCTTCTGAAGCTCTTCCATCAGAGTCACATTCATAGGCTTTAGACTAATGTTCATCTAAATTATTGTTTAGATGTATTTTAGAACTTGACTAGATCTTTGTAACACACACTTGTATCTCTCCAAAGTTAGAGTGTGTTGATTCCATAAACTAATGATGTCACGCGCCATTCTATTAGAGTTATAACCTGCTAGCAGTACAACAAATAACTATTTTTATGATGAAGCTTACACCTCTAACAATAAAAAACAAGGGTATAGGTCATGGGAGCATCATGTTTTATTTTTCATTTAAAATAAACAATCTTTTCCCTCGATTTTATTTAAAACTGAGGTAAGATATTTATAAGTGAGCGCCATCTTTTATCCAAAATAAAAGTAAACCTACTCTCTTGGTTTTTCGAAAAACCAAGGTAATATAGCTACGAGGGACCTCGCTTTGAATCCATGTATCTGCATTTAAAGTGTTTTTTCAACGATTTCTCACTTGGCATATTTCAAGATTCCATGTTTTTCTTTGTTAATTAGTGATTTTCAAAATATTTGTTATCAATAACCAAGAATAGGCAATAATAGAAAAGTGAATATTTCATTGATAATAAAAAATAAGACATCAAAGATGAGGAAAGTCATTTCTAACTATTTCACATATTTAAACTTCTCAGTCCACTCAACTTCAACATTATTTCTAACTAACCCTAACCTAGTGAAAAGTTCAGAAAAACTCTTCCATATGGTATGAGGAAAGTCACTTCTTCACGAAAGTTGATTATTACTTCCTTTAAAAAGGTAAAAAAAAATATTAAGAGGGAGATTAATTATGATGTTGTATGTAAGGAATAATAAGAGATGTGTGTCATCACTAGTTAGAATTTCCAGTTGTTTCTCTCTTAGTTGGAGATTTGCCACTAGAAATTGAAACCAAAATTTTAAAATTGGGAGTAAAGAAGCAGGATTAATGAACTTATCTCTGTTGGCATAGATTTAATGAAGTTGGGTTAAGTAGACATTATTAAATCTGTAATATTCAACACAACTACCAAACTCTTCACAATCTATTTTCATAGAAATAAGTGATGCAATAATAAAGAAATGAGAGCCATTAACACTTGATTAGATGATTTCATCGTCACCAACTAGCACTACAAAGACATTCACTAAGAACTCTTTAACATATATATATATATATATATATATATATATATATATATATATATATATATATATATATATATATATATATATATATATATATATGGCCATTTATAATGGGGCAATTTAGAATGTAAAAGTAACAATTCAACTTTGTTTGTTAACAACTTTCCTTAAATCATAACCACATGAATCATTGAAATCCACAAACTTTCACTATAAAAAATGCTTCTGCGTGGCAGAGATTTTTAGACCAATTTGCGAGAGTTTTTGACCTTCGCAAATCGTTTTGCAGGAGTTTTTAAAACTACTACTTATACGATTGTCATAGTTTATCCACGGGAGTTATGGGTGACCACTGGTATAGCGTTTAACAAACTACGACAGTGTACCCGCATGCTTAAAACCTCTGTAAAATATTAAAATATATTAAATAAAATAAAATATTCAAATAATCAAATTTTCATTAATATGGTATGTAATTAATGTGTATCTAGAAATATAAAAGAGCCAAACTTTTTTTATTAATCACCATTTGATTAAATCTAAGCATTCCATGAGAAGAAGCTAATAACCCATAGGATATGAAACATGATATGATGCCATTCACGATGATTTTTTTTTCTCGGATGATTAGCTTGCTCTACAAACTGATGTCTTCTACTTCAAATTCTGCTTCATTGTCTTCTACTTGTGCTGCGTACAAGATGAAGAGAAGTGATATCAAATGGGACTTATTAAACTTAAACTCACACGACTAAGAGAAAGAGGAATTGAAACTCTTGTAATTCTATTTGTTTTCTTAAAACTGATATATTTACATATGATTGCATTCATGCCTTTATATAGGCCTTAGATTATACATTCTTACTGCTTAAGAAACTTTATTAGGAAGCATGTTTAGGCGGTGCATACACCCACTAGCTTTCTTTCTTAAGAGATAAGTATTAAGCTAATGGACAAGTAATGTGGTTTCTAAATTCTTGATTTAATTATTTAATTCTAACATTTCCACCCTTAAATCAAGCTAGCATCATTTCAAGCATTTTCTTCAATTTATAAAATAGTTCAATCTTTAGAGGTTTCGTAAATATGTCTGCAATTTATTTTTTAGTGGGACAGTATTCGATCACCACTTCTTATTCAGTTATCAACTCTCTTATCTTGTGAAGTCGATATCAATATGCTTGAACCGTCCATGGAAAACTAGATTCTTACTCAATGCAATCGCTGACTTGTTATCACAATATATATATTTGTAGGACTATTTTGCTTCTGGTGTGTCATTTCAAAAATTCTTATGATCCATACTGTTTGAGTAGGACAACTGGTTGCTACAATATATTCTACTTCAGCAGTAGAAAGTGCAACAACAGTTGTTTCTTCGAAGACCACGAAATAGCACATGTGCCCCCAAATGAAATGCGTACCCTGACGTGCTTTTTCGTGTTTCTATATCTCCAACCCAATGACTATATGTGTATTCAACTAGCTCTACATCATTATTACTAGCATAAAAATACCTTCGGTCAGATTACCTTTGATATATCGAAGAATTCATTTAGCCCATTGCAAATGACTAACACGTGGTTTTTCCATGAATCTGCTAAGCAATCCAACTCCATATACTATATGTGGTCTTATCGCAGTCAAATATCTAAAGCTTCCGATCAAACTTTTATAATAGGTTGAGTCGACTCTTTTTCCATCATTTTCTCTTGTGAACTTCAATTTTTCTTCAACAGGTGTGTAAATTGGTTTTGAATGCTCCATCCTGAACTTCTTCATAATATCACTTGCATACATCTTTTGTGAAATGAAAATTCCATCATTTTGTTGAACAACCTCAATGCCAAGGAAATAGGACCTTAAGCCCCATATTAGTCATTTCAAACTGTTTAATCATAGCCTCCTTGAATTTTGCAATCATCTCTGAATTATTTCTAGTGAAAATCAAATCATTAACATATTGGCACACAATAAGGACATCTCCAGGATCAGTGTATTTGATATATAATGTGTACTCGTGATGACATCTCTGAAAACCATTCTTCACAAAATAATAATCAATCTTACTATACCAAGCTCTTGGTGCCTGCTTCAAACCATTAAATGCTTTCTTCAACCTATAAATTTTATCTTCTTTTCCTTCAACCACATATCCTACAGGCTGCTCAAAATAGACTTATTCTTCCAAATTACCATTAAGAAATGTCGATTTAACATCCATTTGATCTATTTTCCAACTATTTTGAGCTGATATCAAAATAAGCATTTTTATTGTATCTAACCTTGCAACGGGAGCAAATACCTCAAAGTAATTGATACATGCTTTTTGTTTGTATCCTTTTGCCACCAACCTTGATTTAAATCGATCAATCTCTCCACTAGAGTTGTACTTTGTCTTGTACACCCACATCACTCCTATAGCTTTCTTATTTGCTGGTAACTCTGTCAACTCCCATCTTTGATTTTTCTCAATTGCATTGATTTCTTCATTCATGGCTTTCCTCCAATTTTCATCATTTGCTGCTTCTTCAAAATTTAGCGGTTCACAATCTGCAAATAAAGCAAAGTTGATAATCTCTTCATCAGATGGATCATTATCGTTACCCAAAGCACAATCTTTTAGTCTGGCTGGTAATATACCCGACCTTTGTTGTCTGTTGGATGTTTCTGACTCATCAGGTGTTGTTTCTTGTCTGTTGCATGTTTCTGGCTCATCACGTGTTGTATTATATTCAATCTCATCTTCGTAGTCATTTGAAGTCACCATTGGATATTTTTGTGACTTTGAGGACCAATCCAACATTCCTCCTTCATCAAAAGTCACATCTCGACTGATAATCACCTTCTATGTCTCTGGATTGTAGAGCTTATAAGCCTTTGAGTTTAAATTGTAACCAACAAAGATACATATTTCTCCTTTCTCATCTAACTTTTTCTCAATGCAATACTGTTAAGTGTCAACTTTTGGATAAATAACGTAATAATTATTGACACTTTTAACTTCTTTCGTTTATTTTATCTAAGTTAATTCCTATTTTTAAGTCATTTAGTGTAAATATAACTATTTTGAATGTTTTAATTGGTTTGTTACTTTTTCAGTTTAATTTGATAAGAACTTACAACATTTGGTTGGCTTGGAAGTTGTCAAGAAAGCAAGCAAATTTTCACCTTCTGCCAAGCTTCTCCCGGCGAGGATGAAGCGTCGTCAAGCGAAAATGCTGCGTATTTTGGGTTTGGTTCTGGAGTGTTTCGCCCGGCGAGGAAGCAGCTTCACCCGGCAATGGACCTGTTTCCAACTTGCTTGGCTCACCTAACTTGGCACGTGTTCACTTTTTGTGGTGCTCGCCCGGCAAAGCTTTATGGTCGCCTGGCGAATCTGGGCGGACAACCCATGCTTTTGAGCTACTCTTAAGATATTTTGTACCTTTCTCTTTCATTCCAACAAGTTTCCAAGGCAAGTCTTGAGAGAAAAACCCTAAGAAAACCATTTTCCTCCATTGTTACAAAGATCAAAGCTTTACTACCTCAATCTTTGATCATTTAAGGTTGATGTTCATAAAGCTTTGGAGATTTCTTGATCATCAAGGAACCATGGAAATGGATAACTAAACCCCCTCTTTGTGTCAAGATTAGAGGTAGTTAATCTAACTTTTATGTATTTCTTTTGATCTTAATGTGTATGAACTTGGTTGATGATATATATGGTGAATTTCTTTGATTTACTTGTCCTTTTTAAGCTTTGGATCATGATTGAAAAATATGTTCAAACTTGACATAGGAGATTCATCCACTAATGAACAAATGCTAGAGATAGATTTGTGAGCTATTGTTTACTTGTATTAAACTTAAAGATTATCATGTCAATAGTTAGAGTGACAAATCATCTAAAGATGAACATGATAGAACTCACAATATTGGTTGGAAATCAACAATATTGAGAGGATACGTAATTATATCGATCATCAACTAGTTCATCCGCTTGATTAATTGAGTTTATATGAAATTAGGTTAATGAAACTAATATTTACATGCTTTATCAATTGAAAACCATTCAAAACTCTCTTTAATCCAAACATCTCTCTTTTGAAAAGGATACTAAAAATTTGTGTGATTGAAACTTATGATTCTTGTAGTTAGGAAACAAAACCTTTGTGTTACCAAATCTTAAAATACGCTTTAACTATTGAACGGTGACAATATCACATCAATCCCTATGGAAATGATAATTAAAAATACATGTTTATGAAAATTACAAACAACAAAATGGCGTCGTTACCGGGGTTTGGCGATTGATATTGCAAGTATTGCAATTGTTTGTGTGTTTTGAGATAATTTATCTACTAAACTCTCTTTGTTTCTTTTTGTATGGTTAGAATTTTTTAGAGTTTAGTTTATGCGAGGAAGTGTTCTGGTCGATCAACTCCTATTCGATCAAGAAATTGAAAGGACGGCAAGAAGACTTAATAGCAGTGCTAAACGAAGGAAAAGACTAGCTAGACAAAGACAAGCAAGAGGAGAATCATCTACTTGTTCTACACCACCAGTGTTGGGAGAAGTCGCCATGGCGCATCAACCACCACCACCACCGAGAAGGCCTTGTGCAAATAGCCCTCGTCACACCGCTGAGTTTGCTCGCCTAGCCAATGCGAGGTTTACGAAGATGAAGACGAGATTACTCCAACTACTTTATGCAAATCCTTTTTATGGTCATGACCATGAAGATCCATACACCTACCTCACAAAGTTCTATGAAATTGCGGGTGCGGCCGGAGCTCCAGATGCCGAAGAGGAACAATATTTTCAAAGGCTTTTTCCTCACTCTTTGGTAGGGAAAGCAAAAGATTGGTATCTAGACCAACCACAAGAAACAATGACGAATTGGAATATGCTAGAGGAGAAATTCCTTGAAAGAATTTTTCCTCAATCAAGATTTACGGAAGCAAAAACCGCTATTTCGGTGTTCTCACAAGGTGTTAATGAGCCTTTGAATAGGGCTTGGGAGAGATACAAATATATGCTTAGAAAATGCCCAAGTCATGGTTTTGATGAAATCACTCAAATTCACATTTTCCGCAATGGTCTCCGACCTCAACATAAATTATTGTTGGATGCTACGGCGGGAGGTTCTTTAATGGTGAAGACACCTTATGAAGCCATTCAAATCATTGAGAAGATGGGAAGAAATGACCACCAAGTTCAAAATGATGAAGGGAATGTGCAAGTGAAAATGGGAGCTCTTGAAATCGGTTCTAGTCATGAAGCACTTATGGCCCAAAACAAATTATTTACAAATCAAGTAGAAGAATTGACCGAGCAAATGGCAAGGCTTCCATAACAAATCATAGAGATGCAAGGATCATCTAGAAAGCAAGCTCAACAAATTGGTAGTTGTGAATTGTGGAAAGGTGATCACAAGACCGTGTTTTGTCCTCCGGAAAATGAAGAAGCAAATTACATGGCCAATCTAGGGCAAGGATACCAACAAAGACCTCCTTACCAAAATCAAAATCAAGGCCAAGGTTACCAACAAAGAGGTAACCAAGGTTATCAAGGTGGATGGAGACAAGACAACTACAATCGAGCAAAACAAAATCCTTACCAAAGTGGAACTCAAACTCAAGCTCAACCTCAAAATCAAGCTAGAAGTTCAAACATTCAAGATACACTTGCTCAATTCATGCAAGCTTCAATGGCCAACCAAAAGAGCATGGAAGCATTGATAAAGAATTTAGAAACTCAAATGGGACAATTAGCAAAACAAATTTTTGATCAAAGTGCCTCGACCTCGTTTTCTCCAACTACTCAAGCAAATCCAAGGGTACATTGTAAAGAAATTACGACTAGGAGTGGTAGAGTTGTTGATGAGCAAAAGAAAGAATTGAAGGGAAAAGAGCAAGTAGTGAATGATGAAGACATTGAAGAAGAAATATTTATGGAGGAAGTTTTAGTTGAAAATAATGGTGAGAATGTTGTAGTGGGAGATGTTGAAGTTGAAAATAATGTTGTAGTTGAAAATGATGTTGTTGATAATGGTGTAGTTGAAAAAGAAAATGTTGATGATAAGAAGAATAAGTTGAGAAGGGGAAATGAGAAGTTTGTCACTCTACCGGTACAAAACTTACCATATCCCCATGCTCCGTCTAAGAAGGATGATGCTCGGCATTATGCTCTATTTATGGACATTTTCAAGCAATTACAAATCAACATTCCATTCACCGACGCATTGGAGAAAATGCCAAAATATGCCAAATTTATGACAGACATTTTGACAAAGAAGAAGAGGTATACGGATCAAGAGACTATCATGGTTGATGCTAGTTGTAGTGCGATCATTCAACGTACTATACCGAAGAAAGAAAGCGATCCGGGGCGTGTCACTTTTCCCGTTACAATTGGAGATGTTTATGTTGGCAAGGGATTGATAGGTTTGGGATCTAGCATTAACTTGATTCCATTATATACTGTGAAGAAGTAGGGGGATATTGAATTAAAATCTACAAAGATGACTTTACAATTGGCGGACAAGTCTATTACTCGCCCACATGGTGTAGCCTTAGATTTGTTGGTCAAAGTGGATAAATTCTTTTTTCCCATTGATTTTGTTGTGATAGAGATGGAAGAATATTTGGGTGCTCCTTTGATTCTAGGTCGGCCATTCATGAAAACTGCGAGAGTGATGATTGATATCGATGATGGTTTGATGAAAGTTCGTGTGCAAGACGAAGAGATTTGTTTCAATCTTTTTGAAGCAATGAAGCATTCAAATGATAAGAAGGATTGTTTCAAGATAGATGTTATTGAAGAAGCAATAGAAGAAGTCACTAGCCAAGTTCATCTTACAAATCCGCTTGAAAGAACCTTGACCGAAGCCTTTAATGTGCTTGATGACGGTGATAGGACGGAACTTGAATAATGTTTGGAGGAGTTAGAGATTTTAAAAGAAGTGAAACTGTGGGAGGAGGAGACGGAGATTTTAAAGAATGATTCCAAGGATGAAGAACCTAAATGTGGGTTGAAGACATTACCTTCTCATTTGAAATATGTGTTTCTTGAGGATGGAGGTAACAAACCCGTCATTATTAGTAACACTTTATCCGAAAAGGAGGAGGATAGTTTGATTCATGTTTTGAAAACTAACCAAAATGCAATAGGTTGGGTTTTATTCGATTTAAAAGGCATAAGCCCTGCTTATTGTATGCATAATATCATGTTGGAAGAAGAATTCAAACCGGTGGCCCAACCTCAAAGGAGCTTGAATCCGATAATGAAAGAAGTTGTGAGAAAAGAAGTTGTTAAGATGTTGGAAGCCGGCAATTTTCAAAGGAGGAGGATAGCATATGATTTATCTGATTCATGTGGTCCCCAAAAAGGGTGGTTTGATAGTTATTTCAAATGAAAAGAATGAATTGGTTCCGACACGAAAAGTAACGGGTAGGAGGATGTGTATTATAGAAGGCTAAACAAAGCCACTAGAAAAGATCACTTTCCTCTTCCTTTTATGGATCAAATGTTGGAGAGACTTTAAGGGCAACAATTTTATTGTTTCTTAGATGGATATTCGGGTTACAACCAAATTTCGGTAAATCTGGAAGACCATGAAAAGACGGCTTTCACTTGTCCGTTTGGGATTGAAAAGACTATTGAGGTATTCATGGATGATTTCTCCATTTTTGGAGCATCGTTCGGTTTGTGCTTGAAGAACTTGGACACCGTCTTGAAGAGGTGTGTTGATACTAACTTGGTCTTTGAATTGGGAGAGGTGCAACTTTATGGTGACCGAAGGCATTGTTCTTGGGCACAAATTTTCTTCAAAGGGGATCGAGGTTGACAAAGCTAAGATAGATGTGATAGAGACACTTCCTCCACCAACAAATGTCAAAGGGATCCGGAATTTTCTTGGTCATGCGGGCTTTTATCGAAGATTTATCAAAGATTTCTTCAAGATAGCAAAGCCATTGAGCAATCTTCTCAACAAAGATAAGTCTTTTATTTTTTATAAAGATTGTTTAGTTGCCTTTGAAAAGTTAAAAGAAAATTTGATTAATGCACCTATAATCACCGCACCAAATTGGAAATTAGATTTTGAATTAATGTGCGATGCGAGTGATTATATGGTGGGAGTCGTACTCGGTCAAAGAAAGAATAAAATTTTCCATGCAATACACTATGCGAACAAAGTTTTAAATGATGCTCAAATAAACTATGCAACAACTGAAAAAGAGTTGCTTGCTATAGTGTATGCGTTGGAAAAATTTCGTTCTTATCTTATCGGCTCCAAAGTTGTGATTTTCACGGACCATTCGACTATTAAATATTTTCTCACCTAGTCGGACTCCAAACAATGATTAATCCGATGGATTCTTTTGTTGCAAGAATTTGATTTGGAAGTACGGGACAAAAAAGGTTCGGAAAACCTGGTGGAAGATCATTTATCCCGCTTGGTGAATGTGAAAATCACAAGAAAAGAAAAAGAGGTTAGAGAGGAGTTCCCAGATGAAAAACTGTATGCTATCCAAGAGAGGCTGTGGTTTGCCGACAAGGCTAATCACAAGGCCTCGAGATTGATTCCGGAGAATCTATCTTGGAAAGAGAAAAGAAAATTCTTGGCCGATGCCAAGTACTATGTGTGGGATGAACCTTATTTATTTAGGTGGAGTAGTGATGGTTTGTTGAGGAGATGTGTGTCCAACAAAGAATCTAAGGACATACTTTGGCATTGTCATAACTCCCCTTATAGGGGGCATTATAGAGGATTACGAACGGCCACTAAGTCCTTCAATCGGGATTTTATTGGCCTTCATTATTTAAACATGCGTATGCACATGACAAGAGTTATGACAAGTGCCAAAGGAGTGGCAGAATTGGAAACCGAGATGAGATGCCTCTCACAAATATGTTAGAAGTTGAAATTTTTTATTGTTCGGGAATCGATTTCGTTGGCCCATTCCCCTGGTCTTTCTCCAATGAGTACATCTTAGTGGCCATCGATTATGTGTCCAAGTGGGTCGAGTCAATTGCTTCACCTAAGGTCGATGCCAAAACCGTGATTAAATTTTTAAAGAAAAACATCTTTTCACGGTTTGGAGTGCCAAGGGTGCTAGTAAGTGATGGAGGTTCTCATTTTTGCAATACACTATTACAAAAAGTTTTGAATCAATATGGTGTAAAGCATAAAGTGACAACCCCCTACCATCCACAAGCCAATGGTCAAGCAGAGGTCTCTAATAGGGAGGTTAAAAAAATACTTGAAAAAATTGTCTCTAATTCTAGAAAAGATTGGTCATCAAAACTTGACGAAGCTTTGTGGGCGTATCGAACCGCCTACAAGGCTCCGATTAGACTAACCCCTTTTCAGGTTGTGTATGGGAATACTTGTCATCTTCCAGTAGAGATGGAACATAGAGCTCTTTGGGATCTTAAATTATTGAATTTTGATTCCTCTCTGGCCGGTGACAAGAGAAAAGATCAACTCGTGGAGTTGGAAGAATTGAGAGATGGAGCTTACCACTCAAATAAAATATACAATGCCAAGGTTAAATTATTTCATGACAAGAAGCTCAAAAACAAAGACTTTCAACCGGGGAAAAGTGTTCTTTTGTTCAATTCTCGGATGCAAGACCCTGGAAGCAAGAATGAGTGGAAAGTAGATGGGCAAAGGTTAAAAATATATGTTGGCGGTGAGAAAATCCGAGAGATTTATGCACTATACCTTGATGATCCATGATCATCATGAACCGTTGAGCTCGAAACGACGTTAAATAAAGCGCTTGTTGGGAGGCACCCCAACATTGTAAGTATTTCATGTTTATAGTAATTTTTCATGTTTAAGGATGTTTGAGAATGTGTGAGGAATTAAATTTTGAAAAAAAAAATTGGGGGTGGGACTGCCAAGCTTCGCCCGGCGACATTCCTTCTTCGCCCAGCGAAAATGCACGAGCAGAACTTCTCTGCTACGCGTTTTGGGTTGTTTTAATTTTTAAATTGGGTGGCCCACGACTCAACCCATATTTTTCCCCATTTTGGAACACTCATTCCCCTTCTCCCAAAACCCTAGCAGCCAGCAACCATTCCTCTCTTCCAATTTCAAATCTTTCAACAATTTTGTCAAGTTTCATTCCATTCTCAAGCATTCATAAGTAAGTTTCTACCTTTTCTTGTTTGGTTAAGTTGTTTTTGTTGATAGATTTAGGTTGTATAGTGTAGTAAATTAGGTGGTTAGGATATTCTAAACCTTTATCATCATCATGTTTGTTTAAAATCGTGGCTAAGTATAATATGGATCAACACCAAAAGAAAAGTGTGCAGAAAAAAAATTCTGCAAAATCTGCAGTATCGCTTGCTTCGCCCGACGACCAGCTTGCTTCGCCCGACGAAAATACCCAGGCCTGCCTGACATAATTTTTGTTTTGTTCTTTGAATGTTAACAATTTTCTAATGTTTTGGTTTGTCTGTTGCACTATTTTGTTGGCCTATTTTTGCAGATGGGAAACAAACGTGGACGTCTTCGACAAACAATGGAAACCGTAGGTGGTAGTTCTAACCTACCACGGAACTTTGACGATACGAGGTTTGTGAGTGCCGACGCTGAGGCTAGGTACAACCTATTTATTGGGAGGTCTTTTGTGCCTGAAAAAATTCAACATAAGCACCAATGGCACATATAGCAGGCTAATGCGGATCTTTCTCAACAAAAAGTGGGACGTTCTAATTGACCCGATTGACCGTGTGAGCTATGATCTGGTCTAGGAGTTTTATGCAAATGCTCTTCCAGCTGAGCGAGAGCAATTTTGTTACCAGACCACCGTGCGTGGGAAAGCTTTATTTTTTTCTATTAATGATTTTTTGGGTTCTCCATACCGCTATACACAGGGCAATGTAGATGATTATAGCAATGAGCTCAAAAATGAAAGAGATCACGATGCTATTACGAGAGCAATCTTGTTGTCGGGGCGGAGTATGGAGAGAAATGCAACCGGCCATCCCTTAAGGATCCTTCGAGAAGACATGACTCCGGAGGCACAAATTGTTCATCTCCTAATTTTGAACAACATAAAACCAAAGATGTATCGATCCACAATTCCAATTGATGCGGCGGTGTTGGTCAAGTGTATCATGGAGAAAAAGTCCATAAATTTTGCTTCCGTGATTTCAAGGGAGATGAGGAATTTTGTTGAAGGATTAAAAACAAAGGAGGTAAATGCTAGACACCCTATCATCTTTCCTTGCTTAATCACTAAAATGTGTCTTGATAATTGTATATTGATACCGAATGAAATTAGTGAGAAAGTTAAGGGATTTATTGATGATGACTATGTTAACCGCTATTGCTTGGGTAAGCTACGTCTTAAAAAGAAGGGTGTTCGTACGGGTGAGTCATCATGGTACTCAACCTGAACCTGAGGCACCCGAGGGTCTCGATTATGGAAATTTGGATCCTCGGATGCGTGAAACTTGCAACTACACTTGGGACATGTTAGAAGCGCATCAGAGGTATGGTGGCTTTCTTCATGACACCATGGCTAGAGTTTATCAGAATCAAGTTGCACCTCAGGAGAATTTCACTTTTCCGACCCGTGCGGAATATGATGCATATTGTGCTTGGCCTGTGGGTAGACGGCCTTTCTTTTCGGAGGGGGAAGCACCTACGGATGTTGATGTGAATGTTGATGATGATGTTGGTGATGATGATGTGGAGCACTAAGCTTCAAAGTGAAGAATTTTTAATTTTTTCAGTTTTATTGTCAATTTAGTTTGTTATGTTTTGAACTTATTTTGAATGTATTTTGGGATTGGTTCCCTTTTGTGGTGTTTTACACCAAAACAATATTGTTTAATTATGTTTAATTAAGTTTTTATTTATATTTTTATTATTATTATTAGTAATTTAAATTAGTACCATTATATTTTAATTATTGCTTGTACATAAAAATGTGAAATGTTTGTCTTGGAAAAATAGTGGACTTATGTGCTCAAGGAGCAAGAATGAGTTTTCGGGCATAGTGTTTAATTTGGGTGGTGATCATAAATTTTTCAATTGCCTTGCGCAAACAAGGTATTAATGTACTGCTTTGTAGAATGTTAACACTATAGTGAAAGTAGTGTTTTATGCAAATTACCTAAGTTATGCATTTTGTGTAAATATTTGTCGATGTTTGAATCATTAGGACATAAACCATATATGTGAGAAGCATCCACTTTGTACAAAAATTGAGAGTACTAGTAGTTGTGTTAACTCGTTTAATTCATGCTTAATCTTAATTTGTTTATTGCAATTATGGAAACATAGAAGTGATCAAGGCAATTTTTTGTGTACTACGAGAAAAACCATCAATTCCAAAAGGGCCTCAATTAACCGTGAGTGAGTGAATCTTAGTGAACCCTTTTGAGCTTAAAAATTGAACTTTTGGAATGAATTTATCAAGATCAACAAATTTTTAAGTAGGCCACTTAACAGTTGTTGATAATCTATGAAAATCCAATGATGATTCATTCTATAAAAAATTTCTTGTTTGTAAATACCAACCAAATTGTTTCATTAGCCTTTTGAAGAGCATGTTCTTAAATAAGAAAGATTGATAAATTGAAAGTTGGGGAGGTTGATCAAAAATAAATCATGAATTGATGGCACAATGTATCCTAGAAAAAGAAAAAAGAGATTGAATAGAAAAGAAAAAAAAAAGAAATATATATGTATATGAAAAGAACTTGAAAAAGAAAAGAAAATGAGGATCATTGTGTGAGAATTAGAGAGAAGTGGTTGTGATAAATAAGGAGGAAGTGAATGGATTTTGTGAAAATATGAAATGCTCTTCATTGTCTTTACCCCATTTTGCTTCAATGACTTTGTATATATATCCTTTGTTTTTAACCCGAGCCAAGTTACAACCCTTGAAGTCCTTAGTGATCTTTATTTCCATTTTGTACATGTAATTTATTTTGATGAATGCATGAATTATTCCGGATGTGCATGATTACTAGTGAGAGTGTTTAGTCCTATGTAAATATTTCATTTTTGTTCTTCAAGGAATATTGAAGAAATATCTAGGTGATTCAAATATGAACACGTTTTTAAATAAATTGCATTACTTGATGTTTGTGTTTAGAACTTAGTCACTATCTTGTTTTGATTCTAGGAGCGGTGAAAGTAATATTGTGTTGCGGCTCGATTGAGTTTGAATCATACAAGTTAATTTATGATTTTTGCTCCAATGAACTTCTTCTTGTTGTTTTAATTTTTTATCTTTGATTTGAGGACAAACAAAGACTTAAGTTGGGCAGAGTTATTAAGTGTCAACTTTTGGATAAATGACGTATTAATTATTGACACTTTTAACTTCTTTCGTTTATTTTATCTAAGTTAATTCCTATTTTTAAGTCATTTAGTGTAAATATAACTATTTTGAATGTTTTAATTGGTTTGTTACTTTTTCAGTTTAATTTGATAAGAACTTGCAGCATTTGGTTGGCTTGGAAGTTGTCAAGAAAGCAAGCAAATTTTCACCTTCTGCCAAGCTTCACCCAGCCAGGATGAAGCGTCGCCCGGAGAAAATGCTGCGTATTTTGGGTTTGGTTCTGGAGGGTTTCGCCCGGCGAGGAAGCAGCTTCGCCCGGCGATGGACCTGTTTCCAACCTGCTTGGCTCACGTAACTTAGCACGCGTTCACTTTTTGTGGTGCTCGCCCGACGAAGCTGTATGGTCGCCTGGAGAATCTGGCCGGACACCCCATGCTTTTGAGCTACTTTTAAGATATTTTGTACCTCTCTCTTTCATTCCAAAAAGTTTCCAAGGCAGATTTTGAGAGAAAAACCCTAAGAAAACCATTTTCCTCCATTATTACAAAGATCAAAGCTTTACTACCTCAATCTTTGATCATTCAAGGTTGATGTTCATAAAGCTTTGGATATTTCTTGATCATCAAGCTACCATGGAAATGGATAGCTAAACCGCCTCTTTGTGTCAAGATTAGAGGTGGTTAATCTAGCTTTTATGTATTTCTTTTGATCTTAATGTGTGTTAGTGTTTTAGGTTGGCATTACTTTTTGGTAAAACTAGGTTATGACATGTCTTGATAAATGTCATGACATTCAGAGATTGAAGATAAATCCTACTTGCTAAGGATGTTAAAGGACAGCTCAGAACTGGAAGCTAAAAGCTGTGCTTGAAATTCTGCAGAAAATAGTCTGATGTCATAACAGATGTTATGACATTCAGTGTGACATTCTGTTCTGCAGAATCTGTTTTTCCTGAGACTTTTCAGGAAGTTTGTTGAGCTGCTATATGTTTTTCTGTTACTAGAATGCATGCTCACGTGGCTTCTAGGTTAATCTTAGTTAAACCTAAATTGGTTGGTGAGCAAACCATGTTTTTAGGATTAAATTAAGTGAACCCTAGCTATCTTTATGGAAGCCCAAAACTGAAGTTTCAGGACTGCTTCTATAAAAGGAATTCAACCCTTATAATGCTGTTGCGCCTTTTGTACTGTTAGGAGAGTTAACAGTTGTATTATGTAATTCTAGTATCTCTTGTGAGCCAAGCAATTATCAATTGATAAGTGCCTTGGACTAGGATTTGTTTATAAGGGTAGTTTATCACTCAAAGCTTTAAAGCACGAGTGTTTGTCTCTTGATTGAAGCTTTGAAGCAAGACCAAGATAGTTTATTGAAGTGTGTCTTCACAATTCAATTAATCAATAGGTTGATATCACTGATGTGATTGAGGGGGAGTGAGTAGGAACTCAGGTCTAAGTAGGACTTAGATTGAAGTTGCATTGGGTAGGTTTTAAGTGAAGGAGATAAACTGGTTGGTTAATTCCTGAATTAATTCTACTGATAGTGAATTTCCTCCCTGGCTTGGTAGCCCCCAGATGTAGGTGTAGTTAGACACTGAACTGGGTAAACAACTTATTGTGTTCTTTACTGTTGTTTATATTTATTGTGTGAATTATTAACAGAGTGTCAGATAGTGTGTCATAACATTCTCTATGACATTACGTATCTGCTGCCAGGAATTTCAATTGGCATCAGAGCACCTATTTCTGGGTGTGATCTAGGGATAATAGTTTCTGGCATAATGGATAAGGAAGGAGGATTTGGAGGTAGACCACCTATTCTGGATGGGTCTAATTATGAGTACTAGAAACCTCGTATGATTGCCTTTTTAAGATCAGTGGATGTTAAAGCTTGGAGAGCTGCTGACAAAGGATGGAAACATCCTACCAAGCTTGAGAAAGATGGGACTACTATCTTGAAACCTGAAGAATAATGGAGCAAAGAGGAAGAGGAGCTAGCACAGGGAAACTCTAAAGCTTTGAATGCCCTATTCAATGGTATTGACAGAAATATCTTCAGACTAGTTCATCAATGTGAGCTGGCCAAGGATGTTTGGGATACTCTCAAAACTACTCATGAGGGGACATCCAAGGTGAAGATGTCAAGACTTCAGATGCTCACTACCAAATTTGAGAATTTGAAGATGAAAGAAGATGAGTCTATTCATGAGTTTCACATGAATATCTTGGAAATTGCTAACACCTCAGGAGCACTTGGTGAAAAGATGTCAGAAGAAAAGATGGTGAGAAAGATTCTCAGATCCTTGCCTAATAGATTTGCAATGAAGGTGACTGCAATAGAGGAGGCTCAGGACATCAGCACTTTGAAGGTTGAAGAACTTATTGGATCTCTTATGACTTTTGAGATGGGGATCAGTGAAACTATTGACAAAAAGAACAAGAGCATAGCACTTGTATCCAATACTGAAGAAGGATGCAAGGTGGAAGATGAAGAAAAGATATCTGAAGCTATAGTAATGCTTGGAAGACAGTTCAACAAGCTCATCAAGAGGATTGATCCAAAGTCAAGGTTAAATGTCAAGGACATTTCATCTGACATCAGCAGATCGTATGACTCCAGCAGAAGATCCAAATCAGAGGATAAAGGAAGTCAAAGCAGAGAAATCCAGTGTCATAGTTGTGAAGGATATGGTCATATTAGGGTTGAATGTCCTACCTTTCTTAAGAAACAAAAGAGAGGAATGACTGTTACTTGGTCTGATGGTGAATCACGTAGTGACTCTAAAGAGGAATCAGCCAAACTTGTCACTGCATCTTCTGAAAGTGGCAATCCTGATAATGACTCTAGTGATGAGGAAGTGACCTTTGAAGAACTTGCTGATACTTACAAGAAGCTGTGTATCAGAAGTGGTGAAGTATGTTAGCAAAATGAAAAACAGAAAAAGCTGATTGAGAAGTTGGAGGCAGAAAATGTGAAGCTGGAAGCTGAGAAGAAGGAAAATACAATCACTATAAGTCATCTCAACAGTGAGATTATAGTGTTGAACTCCAAGCTTGATCATATGACTAAGTCTGTCAAGATGCTGACCACTGGGACTGATAAGCTGGAAGAAATTCTTCAGCTTGGACAAAATACTGGAAATAAGCATGGTCTAGGATATGTGGCTGAAAAGGAACCTGTTAGTGACAAGAAAAAGAAGAGGCATGGGAAACCAAGGTCAAAACAGATGTCACAACATAAAACAGGAAATGCTCCTGGCTTAGGGCATGTAGATGCAAAGAAATTTAATGATAACAGGAAGAAGACCAGACCTAATGAGCCAATGTCAAAGCAGATGTCACAACATTGGGGTCAACATCAGGATCAGAGAAACATGAATAAGAAGTTTCAAAGATGGAGATGTCACTATTGTGGAAGGTTTGGACACATAAAACCCTTCTGCTATAGGCTACATGGGTACCCTAATCAGACTCCCTATGTTAAGCCTAAGAACATCAAGGTACCCTACACTCAAAAGTGGAAGAAGAGGACTGCAGCATTGATAGCATGCACTTCTCTTAGAGTGTCTGCCAAGGAAGATTGGTACTTTGACAGTGGGTGTTCCAAGCATATGACTGGTATAAAAAACCTACTGAATAATGTCAAACCTCACTCTACCAGCTTTGTTACTTTTGGAGATGGAGCTAAAGGAGAAATCAAAGGTGTTGGAAACTTGGACTGCTATGGAGTTCCAAATCTAAATGGAGTGTTGCTGGTAAAAGGCTTGACTGCTAACCTCATAAGCATAAGTCAGCTATGTGATATGGGATTTAAAGTCAACTTCACTAGGTCTGAATGTCTTGTAATCAATGATAAACAAGAAGTAGTTATGAGAGGAGTCAGATCAAAGGACAACTGCTACATGTGGGAATCTGAGAACACCAACCTCTCTTCTGTGTGCTCTACAGACAAGGATGAAAAGGAGGTAAAGTTGTGGCATCAAAAACTTGGACATCTACATCTCAGAGGAATGAAAAAGATCATCACTATGGAGGCTGTGAGAGGGATACCAAAACTCCATATTGATGAAGGAAGGGTCTGTGGTGAGTGTCAGGTTGGAAAGCAAACCAGAATGTCACACCCAATGTCTAGACATCTGACCACTTCTAAAGTGCTGGAGCTGCTGCACATGGACTTGATGGGGCCTATGCAGGTTGAAAGCCTTGGTGGAAAAAGATATGCTTATGTTGTTGTGGATGACTTCTCCAGATTTACCTGGATAAACTTCATCAAAGAAAAATCTGATGTGTTTGATGTCTTTAAAGAGTTATGCAAAAGACTTCAAAGAGAGAAGGAAAGCTGTATTGTCAGAATAAGAAGTGATCATGGAAAGGAATTTGAGAACAGCAAGTTTGATGAATTCTGCTCTTCAGAGGGAATCAATCATGAGTTTTCTTCTCCTATAACACCTCAACAAAATGGGGTTGTGGAAAGAAAGAATAGGACTATACAGGAATCTGCCAGAGCAATGATTCATGCTAAGAAACTTCCTATTCATTTTTGGGCTGAAGCTATGAATACAGCCTGCTACGTTCACAACAGGGTCACCTTAAGAAAAGGAACCTCCTCTACCCTGTATGAACTATGGAAGGGAAGAAAACCAACTGTGAAATATTTCCATGTGTTTGGTAGCAAATGCTATATTCTGACAGATCGTGATCAAAGGAGAAAAATGGACTCTAAGAGTGATGAAGGCATTTTTCTGGGATACTCCACTAACAGCATAGCATACAGGGTATTCAACTCCAGAACCCAGGTTATGATGGAGTCTATTAATGTCATTGTTGATGATCATCATCAGGAACACAATGTCCCATATGATGTTGAGACATGGTTTGAGACATCACCTCAAGTACCTGATAAGGAAGATGTACCTGCTCCTACTCCACCAAAATCTGAACCAGAGGAAGCCAACAAAGATCCTTCCATCAGAATTCAGAAAGATCATCCAAAGGAACTCATCATTGTAGATCCAACCAAAGGTGTTGTTGTCATACCCCAAAATTTGCCCTCCATCTTCTCAAAAGATCTCATACATCTATGCTCATGGATTCCTCAAGAGTTGATCAGACAAACTCTCTCCTAGACAATCAACCCAAACTAGGGTTTGGTATCTCCCAAGTCAAGATGGACTTCCAACATCTCCAATGGCCTTCATGCCTCCTCATATACTTCAAAGATTCTCCATGTCAAGTTTCAAGCTTCACAAGTCAAGTTTCCTCAGACAATTGCTCAGATGGTTGAGAATCAGTTGTATTGGACAAAAAGTCAACTGTGGTCAACATACAGTCAAACTTCATATTTTTTGGTCAACATCCTCATTTTGAAGTTACATTCATCATTTGATCAAGGGTTGATCATGATTCATCAAGAAAACTCAAGATTTGCTCAAAAGTCAAACTTTCTAAATTAGGGTTTCTAGATGAAAAGTCAACTGAACTTTGACTGATCATAACTTTCTCATACTTTCTCAGAAATTTTCCCACCAAAGCTCATTTTGAAGGAAATTCAATTCTCTACAACTTCATGTCTCACAAGAATGTCCAAAAAATGCTTCATTTGAGAGGTATAGCTCAAAACATTACAGGTCATTTTCAAAGTCAACAAAAAGTCAACTTTTTGTTTTGAAGATATATTGAGCATGGTAACTCCAATTGAGATGAAAATAAAGAAATTGTTTAGAGGACTCTTAGAGCTTTCCAAAAAGTCCAAGAACACTCAAAAATGTGGAAAATTGAGCAAGATACACCATTCAGAAGTTGGGCAATTTTGGACAATTGCACAAAAGGACATTTTGGTCAAAATGCAAAATTTTCCAAATGGGCCTATAATCTTTTGATCCAAACTTGTTCATGACATGATTTTTGACCCATAAATGCTTGGCATTGGTGATTTTCTATTTTCATGATTTATATTTGAATTTTATAACATTTAATTCAAAAATAAATTATGTAAAATATGAAAGTTAAGTTTCTTTTTCAAATAAGTTGGATTTATATCTTTCTTAATGTCCAAGAAAGCCCAAGATGCTTGCCTAATTCGTGATTCACACATATGGGAAGAAAAAATCAAGTTTTAAGAAAAATTTGATTTGTTTTTAAGAGAAAATATTTGCACATTGATGGAGCAATCTTTTTTCCACTCTTTTGCCATCCAAATCTCTTCTATAAATTGCCAGCATTGTGTACAAACCAAGGACACGGACCCTAACCCTAAAATCATCCAAAACTCTTGCAAAAATTTTCTCAATTCTTGAAAAATCGTATTTTTATTTCCAGTCACTTCCAGCCTTCAAACACCATTCCATCGTGCTCAGGAGGTAGTTTTGAGTAAGAATACACTATTGGCATTGATTAAATCATCCAGAATCGATGCATATACATACATACATATTCAATTTCTTTTGATTTTTGCATTTGATTATCCTGCGTGTATTAATTGTTTCTAATGCCTTTTTTGTGTTCATGAGACCCCATAGGTTCGATCTGGGCCATCGTTATTGGTTTTGAACGACAGAATTGCATTATACCATTACTAGGGTTTTCGAACTGTTAGCATCGTATCTCTTCTTGCAGGCCGATTCAGTGAAAACGGAGACCACCAATGGACTCGCAGACCCCGATTTAGGGGGGGTAGCCTTAACCTCAGCCCTTGATCTTTCGTATTTTTGCAGGTTCGATTTTTGCCTCACCAGAGAAGACGACCGGAGCTAGGGCTCCGGCGTCGTTGAATGCGTTGACTCCGGTTTGGCTCGCGTGGCAAGTCTGAGTTTTCTGATTCGTCTGTTTGTAAGTGACTGGGACCCATGGCTGACTGTGCTTTGACTTCATAAACTCAGGACAGGTGAAGACTTATAATCACAACTTTGCAAATTCCAAACACCAAAGGCAACGTGGCGTAGTGGTAGAGGCAAGCAGACTTAAGATTTCACCAAGAGGTTCCCAGTTCGAACCAGACCAGGACCTTTCTTTTTGCAAGTTTGAGAAATTCTAACTATTTTCACATATTTTCTTATTTTTCTTTTATTTTAATATTTGCATACCATTTTAATTAATTTCCACATTTTTGTTTCTGCAATAAAAACTCATCAAAAAATAATTTTCTTTTTGCATTATTTTCATAAAATGTTTATTTAATTTCTAAAATTAAAAAAATATAATTTTGCATGCATATTTAATTTTATTCATAATTTTGCATTTAATTCAATTTTAATTGCATTTTAATTATTAAATTTTTTTCCAAAAAATCCCAAAAAATTATTTTAGCTTATTTATCTTATTTCCAGCATGTAATAATTTTCTCATATTAAAATTTGCATTTTTCTAACATTTTTTCTCTTGTTCGATTCATATTGCATTTTCCGATTTCTTCTTTTACAGTTGATCCGATCGACGATTTTCTTTATCATTTTATCATTCTATTTTTCCAATAATGTAATTGCTCATGGGATGTAATAGTTTAATTTAGGACTTTATTTTCCGCATTTTAAATTATGTATCGCCCCAAAGCCTTGTAATAGCGTAGATTTATCTTCCGCACTTTACATTCCGCATTTTAATTTCCGCACCTATAAACTGCTTGTAATTAGGCGTGTATGGCAAGATAATAATTGGACATAGCTCACACTAATCTTCAAGATAAAATATCTGAATTTGACACACTTCTTTCACACACGCACCCTTTAGGTAATTCTCTCGCCTTTTGCGAATTCAAAATGGTCATGTCCCTCGAACGAGGTATTCTAGCACCTGCCTTCCAAACAAATCATCATAGTCCCTTCGATACAAAGATCATAAGACCCACGATGTCGCCTCCGAATACATGATCTTGACCCTCGATTGTCGCCTACGAAAATGATGATAGTCCTTCGAATGTGCTAGGATACTTCCTACAAGTTGCCTTCAATGACCATCCGATGTCCTTCGAATGTCCCGCTTACATCCAACGAATGGAGCTACCTACTAACTAATGGTATGGCTAGCGCTATTCTAAAGGAATGTAGAAGTACAACAAAACGACCAATTCGAGTGGGTAAATAAGTCTTTTAGTTGCTTGCTCTATCAAAATGCTTTTCACACCTTACACTTTTTTTCAAAATTCGAATTCTTCTCAAAACTAAACATTTCCGAACACTTTGTATACATTCCTACATGAATCATTACAAAGTCAAAGTGAAATGCCTTTTCAAAACATTTTTGTCAAACACACAGAAAGCAATTTTAAAAAAGTGATCTAGAGCAACTAAGAGCCCGTAGATAACTACGGATGGAAAGGGGTGCTAATACCTTCCCTTTTCATAACCATTCTCCCGAACTCAGAATCTAACGAAGGTCTTTTTCTGTTACTTTTACCTTCCCTTAATTGGATAAAAATAAAAGTCGGTGGCGACTCTTGCTATCCGCACATTTGGATACAAAATCCTACAAAGTCAGTTCACCGACATGAATGGCGACTGTGGAAAAGACCCAAAGAGAGAATTGCCTTAGGGATTTCTAGATAACCTTTATTGCTTTTTGTTTGACTTGTATGCTTTATCTTTAAGGGTTGCTTGGGTATTATATTGTTGGGGGATCCTACACCCGGATCCGGGTTTCCTTTTAGGTAAGTAGCATTAGATCATCGCGACCGCTAGACGTATAACTAAACGGTCAACATGATGGCTACGTTAGCGTGACACTTTGGTTGTCCCGATACTCTTCATTCCCAAGTTGAAGATAGTATTTGGCTTCTGCGTGGTGTCATCAAGCGCTAACTAAATTTTTAGAACCTTAATTGACCCATCTTAGCCATTAGAAGGTAGTGAGATGGCCGGCTTTGGTGTAGACCGAGGTTGGTTGATACTCGATGCTACGCCATTGAGATTAGACTTTGGGACATTTTCGATCGACCACTTGGCCGTCGATTGAAATGAGCGCCTACGAGAAAGATCGTGATGTGAGATTCCTAGAACCCTTACTATTATAGGACAGGATGAACCAACTCAAACTTTGGTGGGTAATCACCTATACCTCATGCAAGCCTTAAACCTAGGCTCATTGTGTGAATTGTTTGTGTGTGCTAAACATGACATCATGACATCATTTGCATTGCATATCATTTCTAACTATTTCAAGGGCCTAGGGATTTATTTTTGCTCTATTTTGTAGGAATCATGGCTTCTAGAAAGACTATCCGAATCAACTTCATGGGTATCCCTTCTCAACTCAAAGAATTGGTTTCAGAAATTCCCGACCATGCTCAGTTCATCAAAAGACATGGTTATCTGCTTGATTTGGTTATCTCCGGTTTTGAAGAAGATATGATGCATGTCCTATTCCAGTTCTTTGATCCGAAACACCATTGCTTTACATTCCCAGATTATCAGTTGGTTCCTACCTTAGAAGAGTTCTCTAAGCTACTTGGGGTACCTATTCTTGACCAAATGCCATTCACCGGTTTAGAAAAGGTTCCTAAGTACGAAGACATTGCATCAGCCTTACATCTTAAGCGTTCAGATATTGAAGCCAATTGGGAAACTAGAAGTGGAGTTAAGGGTTTACTTTCCAAGTTCCTAATCAAGAAAGCCCGAGAATTCCTCAAAGTTATGAGTTTCCATGCATTTGAGAACATTGTGGCCTTGCTAATTTATGGTTTGGTTCTATTTCCTAACTCGGATCAATTCATTGATATCAATGCCATCAAGTTGTTCCTTACCCACAATCCTGTGCCTACTTTACTTGGAGATATTCTGCATTCTCTCCACACTCGTACTACTAAGCGACAAGGAACTCTCATGTGTTGTGTACCGTTACTTTCAAGGTGGTTTATTTCGCACCTTCCTCCATCAGTTTTGAAGAATGAACAAAGGTTGAGATGGTCTCAAAGATTGATGTCACTCTCTCATTCCGATATCCGTTGGAATCTTTTCTCTCAAAAGGACTTCACATTCATTGAGCGTTGTGGAGAATTCCCTAATGTACCACTACTTGGTATAAGGGGAGGTATTACTTACAACCCTTCTCTAGCTCTACGTCATTGGTTTTGCTCAAGAGATGGTCCACATGATATGCTTCTCCAAGATGTTGTGTTCGATTACAATCACGATCTCCAGAATTACCGACGAAGGTTTATACATGCTTGGGGCATGGTAAAGAAGACTGATACCAAGACTTTGGGGCACCCGAACTCCATTCCTTGGGAACCTTACCTCAAATGGGTGCGAGCTCGAGCTCAAAACCTCATGATGCCATTCACGCTTTTACCGTAATTATGGAACCTGCTATAGGTGACGTACCTATGTTGTTCTCCATCCCGACATGCCTCATGATTTTGAAGACTTGAAGAGATCCTGGATTCAAATTTAAAGAAGAGAGGATACCTTTGAAGCTCGTGCTATGCAAGTGAGAAGAAAGTGCTAGAGTTGACCAAGCTACTTCACGAGGAGCGAAGCATCAATGCCTACATCGGCACCAAGAGGAAGCCATGGGAGACTTAGAGCTTTAGGATTTTATGTTTCTTTTATTGTTTTGAACTATCTCTTGTACTTAAAAAGAAAAAGAATAATGAGAAGTACTAATAAATGTTTGTTCATTGCTTGTTTAACAAATTTAAATCTCTAAGGTCCTTGAAAACATTGCATTGCATTCACATAAACATCGCATAGCATAGCATAACATTGCATCGGTACATTGAGATTGGTTTTCTCATTTGCTCGCTATTTATTTTAGCGAAATGGCTCTTGAACAGATCACAAAGATCTCCAGCTCGAATGCTCTGTTTAGATGTTCACCAACTTGGTCCAAGGCCAAGAAGATTTGAAGAAGCTCATCAACAAGAAGAAGAAGGTTGTTGGTCTCCTCAACATGGGTAGACGTTTCAAAGGAGGTCCAAAAGTGGTCGGTCGGATCGAGCTCTCAAGGAAGTGTCCATACCGAGGGAGTACCAAGGGTGATGAAGGTGATCGTGAGCCAAAGAAAGGAGGAGAGGATCACTTGATTATAGCCAACACTGATGAAGATGACAAGTACAAACAACTTGAAGACCGTCTGAATGCTGTGGAAAACCTGAAAATATCCGGGCTGAACTTTGATGATCTGAGTCTTGTTCCTGGTGTTGTGGTTCCTCCCAAATTCAAAGTTCCTACTTTTGCCAAATATGATGGCATGTCTTGCCCTAAGTCGCATTTGAAGTCCTATGTCCAAGATCAATCCCACACGATGATGAAAGTTGTGGATGCACTATTTTCAAGAGAGTTTGTCCGGAACCCAGTTGGAATGGTACTATCAGCTAGAGAATGACCGTATCCGTACTTGGAGTGATTTAGCTGATGCTTTCAGATGAGTACAATGTTGAATTGACACCCACTCGCATGCAACTACAAAGCATGTCTATGGGTCGTGACGAGAAGTTCAAGGAGTATGCTCAGAAGTGGAGAGATCTAGCAGGCAGAGTTCAACCACCCTTGTCCAATAGGGAGTTGGTTGATATGTTCATGGGAACACTGACAGGCCCATTCTTCAATCATCTGATTGGAAATTCTTCATCCGGATTCACCGAGCTGATATTGACAGCGATTGCGGTATCAAGAGTGGGAAGATCCATGTAGAGTCATCTTCAAATGCTGCAAAGAGATCTTTTGGTGGTAAGAAAGAAGCCAATGCTGTGTATGGTCAGAAAAGCCGAGCCAAGACCGACCGTGCTCAATCTGTGGGGGCAGTTGTGATCTCCAATCCTACATCAGCACAACCTCAGCGAGACAACACGCGTAGCCAGAACGCGCCCCGAAGACAATTTACGAAGATCAACATGCCTTTGTCGCAAGCCTTGCAACACATGTTGAAAGCAGAGCTGATAACTTTGAGGGATCCTCCTCAGAATGTCAACACTTCCTCTCCGAAGTACAATCCTAATGCTAAGTGTGCTTACCATTCCAATAGCCCAGGGCACGACACTGACAATTGTTGGGCTCTGAAGAACAAGATTCAAGATATGATTGAAGCTAAGCAGATTGAGTTTGATCCTCCTGTTGAGACTCCGAATGTGATCAACGCGCCTATGCCTAACCATGACAAGAGTTCCAATGCTGTTGGTGACGATACTTATGTTTTCAACATAGATGACTTGACCATTCCTTTGATGACTGTTAAGGAGAATTTGTTGCAAGCCGGTGTCAATCTAGGATGCCTAGAGGATTGTCGTTGGTGCCCATCTGCACCTGATGGTTGTGCTTGGTTGAGAAGACGTGTTCAGTGTATGATGGACAACCGTGAGATACTATTTCTGAAACCACCTGTGCAGAAGCTGTGTGAAGAAATGTCTAAGTTGAAGATCGACAATGCGAACGAAACTGTACCATCTGTGTGGGATACCTTGGGGCAGCCAAGTGGAAAGTATGATTACATGGTGAAATACACTGTCCCTGATAGTTACAAGATTCCTATTGAAGATGTTAAGGCGATCGGATGGGGTGACGATTTCCCTGAAGACTATGCTGATGTTAACACAATAAGAATTTCCTCTGCGATCCTGTGCCTAGTGGCACCTCATCATTACTTCTCCAAGACCAGTTCCATATTCCTCGACAAAGCTATCCTTGGAACTATGGAGTCGATGTTTACTATCATGGTGTCAAGCAAGATCCTTCGACAATTGAAGATCTTACCATTGAGCTTCTATTCGACATCGACAACATCACCGGATCCAGAAGGTGACCAGAATCGAAGGGTATTCTCCAGATCTCTCCTCCAAAGACACTACGACTCCACTGCATTCCGTCTACTCAATCAATATCCCCAGCTAGAGGAAAGAATCGTGGCTCATCCCGCTCAACCGAAGTACCAAAGGAAGTTATCAAGACACCTCCAAACAAGAAATGGAGGAAATTCTGAAGATCATCAAGAAGAGTGATTACAATGTTGTGGAACAGTTAGGACAGACTCCGTCCAAGATCTCCATGCTTGCTCTGCTTTTGTGCTCCGAGGCTCATGCTAACGCCTTGGTAAAGTTTCTGAAGAATGCCCATGTACCGCAAGACACTACCACTGATCAGTTCGAAGTTTGTATTGCTAGCCTGGCTGCCAACAGCGGCCTAGGCTTCTCTGATGCTGATTTGACTCCTGCCGGAAAGAAACATAACAAAGCCTTGCACATCTCTGTGGAATGCAAGGGCACTACCCTATCTCATGTTTTGGTTGACACCGGTTCTGCTCTGAATATCCTACCGAAGACTGCTTTTGATCGGCTTGATGTCGAAGGGTTGGTTCTGAGACCCAGTGACATTATTGTGAGGGCTTTTGATGGTTCTAAGCGCAAGATTGAGAGCTCATCACTGTTAAAGTCGGTTCCCGACTTTTGACTCTACTTTCTTTGTCATGGACATCCGTCCACTTACTATTGCCTACTTGACGCCCTTGGATACATGGGGCAGGCGCGTTACCTCTACCTTACATCGAAATCAAGTACCCGTGAAAGGGAAGGTTGTTACAAGTGTGGTGAAGAAGAGTATATGGTCAGTCATCTACAGTCATTCCGCTATCTCGAGATGGAGGGTGAATTCTTCGAGACTCCCTGTCAAGCTTTTGAAACAATTCCCAGAGTCATGCCTGTTGACTCTCCCGTCACTCCTGAAGATGCTAAAGTTCCGCCTAGGATGGCCTCATTGAAAGATGCTCAAGCTGCTGTTGAACAAGGAAGTAGTACTATTTGGGGTCAGCTCCCTAATCTTCCTTTCAAATCCGACAAGACTGGTTTAGGCTTCACCATCAAGGGTCAGAAGATGATACGCCGCGAACGTGCCGGCCAACTTCCTTTCCGCATCAGCCAGAATGGAATCCATGCTATAGAAGACGACAACAACGGCTTCGACATCAGCAAGTGGATCTTCCCAACTCCAGATCATGGGCTCAGCAATTGGAAGACTGAAGACGTCATACCAATCTCCTTTAGCTAGGAGTAATTGCTCTTGTTTTGTTTTGCTTTTCGTATTTTTATGTTTTGAACAATAAACTTAAAGCCTAGTGCCTTGCCCGGCATCATGGCTCGTTTGTAGGGTTATTATCGTCGTTTATGTATTTTCATTCAATAAATTCGTTGGACTTTTGCATTCAATTGTTTGTTTTCTTTCTTTACTTTATCACCCCTTCAAAAGCTATGTGTTCTTACACACACCCACGTGATACACTGCAGAATCACTCCGAATCTCGTTAATAACAGCTATGCTAGTGCTAAATATGACTTCGATAATCCGATCTACCAAGCCGAAGACGAAAGTGAGGAAGATTGTGAAGTGCCTGGAGAACTTGCAGATCACACAGCAAGAAGAGCGAGTTATACAGCCACACGAAGAGCAAGTTGAGGTTGTGAATTTGGGTACGACGAAGATGTAAAAGAGATCAAGATAGGAGGTCTTGAGAACATGTTAAAGAAAGGTTGGTTCAGATGCTACGAGACTATGTTGAGGTTTTTGCTTGGTCATACGAAGACATGCCTGGTTTGGACGTTGATATTGTGGTTCACCGATTCCCGACAAAAGAGGGTTTTCTCCCAAGAAATGAAGGTCTGTCGATGCGTCCCGAGATGTCGAGAAGATCAAAGCCGAGGTTATGAAGCAGTTCAATGGGTTTCTTAGTTACCTCCTATCCCAAAGGTTGCTAATGTGGTACCCGTGCCTAAGAAGGATGGTAAAGTACGAATGTGTGTGGATTACGTAGATCTCGAACAAAGCAAGTCCGAAAGACGATTTCCCACTTCCTCATATTGATGTTCGTAGACAACACCGCCAAAGATAAGGTTTTCCTTCATGGATGGTTTCTCCGGTTACAATCGATCAAAATGGCTCTCAAGACATGGAGAAGACTACTTTGTTACACGTGTTCGCTACAAGGTTATGCCGTTGGATGAAGAACGGGCGCCACTTATCAGCGTGCTATGGTGGCATTGTTTCATGACATGATTCATCACGAGATAGAGGTCTATGTTGACGACATGATAGCTCGATCACAGCATCAAGAAGACATCTTGATCACTTGCGTAAACTGTTGGCGATTAAAGAAGTGATTGAGACTGAATCCCAACAAGTGCCTTGGAGTCGATCCGAAAACTCCTAGGGTTTGTAGTCAGTGGAAGAGGTATTGAAGTTGATCCCGCCAAGGTTAAAGCTATTCAAGAGATGCCAACTCCCCGCACCGAGAAGGAAGTCAGAGGTTTCTTGGGCCGATTAAACTACATTGCCAGATTCATTGCACACCTAATCGCACCGTGAGCCAATCTTCAAGTTACTAAAGAAAGATCAAGTAGTGGAATGGAACGACGATTGCCGATCGCTTTGACAAAATCAAGGAGTAATCCTCCTATCCCGATGGCAAGGAAGACCTCTTATCATGTACTTGACGTTAGAGAACTCAATGGGTGTGTGTTGGGGCAACATGACGAGTCTGGTCGAAAAGAGCATGCAATATACTACCTTAGCAAAAGTTTACCGATCGTGGAAACAAGATACTCACAGCTCGAAAACTTGCAACGCGGTTTGCCGTCACGCTAAGAAGATATGTTGACTCACACTACCTTATTGATTTCCAAGATGGATCCGATAAAATACATTTTGAGAAACCAGCTCTCTCCGAAGAATAGCAAGATGGCAAATGATCTTGACCGAATATGACATCTAGTACACTTCGTAAAGCGATCAAAGGAAGTGTAGTAGCCGATCATTTGGCTCATCAAGTCGTAGATGACTATCGCCTATGCGTTCAATTTCCGATGAAGATGTTTTACTAGTTGATTGTGAAGAAGGCCCGGACGAAGGACCCGAACAAGGATCCCATGGACTATGGTCTTTGATGGAGCCTCAAACGCACTTGGCAATGGCATTGGCGCCATCATTACATCCCTACAGTGACATTGCCTTTCACCGCCAGATTATGTTTCAATTGCACTAACAACATGGCCGTAGTGGCGTGCATCATGGGTCTTAAAGTCGCTATTGACTTAAGAATCAAGTTCTTACAAGTGTATGGAGACTCACTTTAGTGATCACGATAAGAGGCGAGTGATGGCATCCAAATCTCATTCCGTATCGAGCATGTTCGAGTTTGATCCCCTACTGAAGAGATTACTTTGATCACATTCCACGAGAAGAGAATCAATTGGCGATGCATTGGCTACTATGTCATCCATGTTCAAGGTCGATGGGACAACGAGGCTCCCCAGATCATCATTGAGGTTTGACGAACCAGCAGATTGTTATGAGCTTGACGGAAGAGAAACCTTGGTACTACGACGTGAAGAGGTATCTTGAGACTCGGAATATCCGCAGGGCATCTGTCAATGATAAGAAGTTCATGAGAAGATTCGCATCCAAATTCTTTCTCAAAGAACGGCATCTTATACAAGCGCAACCACGACTTGTGCTTTCCATTGTAGACCGTGCAAAGAATGCTTATCATGGAAGAGTTAAGGCGAATTTGGTACCCACTCGGACACACCATGGCTAAGAAGATTTTGAGAACAGGTTACTATTGGTCCACCATGGAAGCCGATTGTCACCGCTATGCTCGATCTTGTCACAAGTGCCGATTTATGATAAAGTACACGCACCTCGAACTTAATGTTTTAACTTCGCCTTTTGCAATGTGGGCATTGACATGATTGGAGAAATTAAGCCCACGCTTCCAATGGACATCGTTTCATCCTTGTGGCAATTGATTACTTTACCGGTAGAAGCACTCGTATGCATCATATTAAGAATGTTGTGGCTCGATTCATCAAACATAATCTTATCTGCCGGTATGGCACTCCGAAAGGATTATCACGTATAACGGCTCCAATCTCAACAACAAGATGATCATGAGCTTGCACGCAGTTCAAGATCAAGCATCACACCATCTCCTTATCGGCCTAAGATGAATGGCGCGGAAGCCGCCAATAAGAACATTAAGAAGATTATGAAGATGACCGTGACTTACAAAGATTGGCATGAGATGTTACCATTTTCTTCATGGTTATCGCACTACAACACGAACATCAACAGGGCAACCCCTTCTCTTGTCGGTATGGAAGCCGCCTTACCCATCGAGGTTCGGATACCTCAACCGTAGTCCTCCGAGGCAGAGTTAGGCGAAGACGATGGGTCCGCATCGCCTTGACCGATTAACTTGATTGATGAGAACGACTGCGTCCATCCGCCATGGATGATTTATCGAAACGAATGATCGAGCATTTAACAAGAAGGTCAAGCACCGAGTCTACCAAGTCGGTGATCTAGTAGTCAAGCGCATCATTCTTCCACAAGGTGATCCTGTGGGCAAATGGACTCCCACCTATGAGGGACCGTTTGTAGTCAAGACAGATTTTCCGGCGGAGTTATGATACTTAGCACCATGGATGGTGAAGACTTCCACACCACGTGAACGCAGACATAGTCAAAAATACTACGATAAGAGACCGCTAGGTCGATTTAACCTAGGCAAAAAAAGGGTATCTGGCGAACCAAAAGGTTCGGGCAAAAATTAAGGATATATACAAACATGTACACCGCAAGTCGAAAACCTAAAAGGCGGCTTGGGCAAAAAGGTATCCTGTAGACTGAAAACCGAAAGGGCGGTCTAGGCAAAGTTAGATTTAAGCGCACGACTATGTCTCTTCAGATCACCGCTGCAGACTACTATCAGATTCAAGATTCAAATGGCGAAGATCAATTCACTCACTTTCTCTTGAAGAAGGAGATGAGATAGTTGAAATATATGAGTACTAGCATAGTTGGAACTTAACGAGATTGTTTATAGCTTTTACCTTTCTTGTGTACAAACTACTTGGCCATACCACATTTCAAATAAATACAAGTTCTTTCTCTTTACAATTTTCATTGTTGTTTGCAATAAGTCCAACGTTTGCTTTGAATGATTATACGCATTTGACAAAAAATCTTTGCAAACATACGAAAAGTGAACATGCAAAAGTACTTACTACAGTTCCGTGAATTGGGATGACGACGAAAGTCACCAAATAGTCCCACAGAGCATGATCCCCACAAGGTGTCACTCACAACACACCTTCCCAAATGAGTATACATCGGCCAAGAAGTAACATTTCATCCCGACCGAGATATTTATCCCCATGGACATCTTCTCCTTCCTTCTCCTCAGCGGTATCCGGACTCAAACTTGGTCGATAGTGCACGGAGGAACTACATCTTCATTCCCCACCAGAGATTACAACGGACTCCGACTCTTCTAGCCCTCTCAACAACCATCAAATGCTCTCCAATGAGATCTACACTCGGAATCCCCAAGAGCGCCTTCTAAATCTCCTCTCAGGATCTACATACAAGGTCCCCAATAGATCGCCTCCTCTCCTCACAGGTCTATGAGATCTCCAACAACGAGCTTCTCAAATCTCTACCTTCCTCAACAATGTCTAGGCCCAAGACTTGGTCGGATAGTGCATCGGAGGAATCCAGGATATCTTTCTTCTCCTTCAAAAGCGGGTTCTCACCCACACAACCCGTAAGTCGAAATCTTCAAATATCCGATCTTCCTCAAGATGGATATGTTTTGAAATATCACAACATCTATCATCCATACATTTCTCATAAAGTCATAATTCACATGTCATTCATATACATCGTTGCATCATACTTTGCATAAACTAACAAATATTCTATCAAAGTTTCTCTTGTTTTCTCCAAACAGTAACAATCACTCGACGCAAACAGTCCAGGATTAAGCCCCGAACCGACGGAAAACTATCCAAAGATCGCCTTGGTTGTCCTCCGATGTGTCCAGGATTAAGCCCCAACCGACGGAAAACTATCGAAAGACCGCCTCTGGTTATCCTCCGATAATGCAATGGATCAACACCCGATGCACAACAGGGAAGCTATCCACATTTTTGCCAACTACAATCTCCCTCAGAGTAATCAACACGAAGATTTATTCTGACCTCTTCCTATTATCAACAGCAACTACAGAGTCTAGCGTACGACTCATTTGCCTTGGATGGCATCTTAAGCCCATCTCCGACTACTTGTCAACAGTGCTTCACTTTCAGAATGCTGCATATATGGTTAAAAATCAATGCAAACCAATAACTTCATTCAAAGTGAACACGAAGTCTAACGTACGACTCCCTTCGGATGGCATCTTAAGCCCATCTCCGTCAGCTCTCCTATTAACAACCTCGAGTCTAGCGTACGACTCGTTCCCCAAGTCTCCAACTTCCAAATGGCATCCGTAAGCTCATTCCCCGCATCGTCACCAATAGCGTGCAAATTTTCGTGTACTCGAGTGTTCAATCATCTTCTACCTTCAGTCACGAAAGACAAGTATGTCAATCTAACCTCCAGATAAGAAGATTGAACAGGCAGCTGTCATACCCCAAAATTTGCCCTCCATCTTCTCAAAAGATCTCATACATCTATGCTCAAGGATTCTCAAGAGTTGATCGACAAACTCTCCTAGATAATCAACCCAAACTAGGGTTTGGTATCTCCCAAGTCAAGATGGACTTCCAACATCTCCAATGGCCTTCATGCCTCCTCATATGCTTCAAAGATTCTCCATGTCAAGTTTCAAGCTTCACAAGTCAAGTTTCCTCGACAATTGCTCGATGGTCGAGAATCGTATTGACAAAAAGTCAATTGTGGTCAACATACACAAACTTCATATTTTTGGTCAACATCCTCATTTTGAAGTTACATTCATCATTTGATCAAGGGTTGATCATGATTCATCAAGAAAACTCAAGATTTGCTCAAAAGTCAAACTTTCTAAATTAGGGTTTCTAGATGAAAAGTCAATGAACTTTGACTCGATCATAATTTCTCATACTTTCTCGTAAATTTTCCCACCAAAGCTCATTTTGAAGGAAATTCAATTCTCTACAACTTCATGTCTCACAAGAATGTCCAAAAATGCTTCATTTGAGAGGTATAGCTCAAAACATTACAGTCATTTTCAAAGTCAACAAAAGTCAACTTTTGTTTTGAAGATATATTGAGCATGGTAACTCCAATTGAGATGAAACCAAAGACATTGTTTAGAGGACTCTTAGATCTTTCCAAAAGTCCAAGAACACTCAAAATGTGGAAATTTGAGCAAGATACACCATTCGAAGTTGGGCAATTTTGGACAATTGCACAAAAGGACATTTTGGTCAAAATGCAAAATTTTCCAAATGGGCCTATAATCTTTTGATCCAAACTTGTCCATGACATGATTTTGACCCATAAATGCTTGGCATTGGTGATTTTCTATTTTCATGATTTATATTTGAATTTTATAACATTTAATTCAAAATAAATTATGTAAAATATGAAAATTAAGTTTTTTTCAAATAAGTTGATTTATATCTTTCTTAATGTCCAAGAAAGCCCAAGATGCTTGCATAATTCGTGATTCACACATATGGGAAGAAAAAATCAAGTTTTAAGAAAAATTTGATTTGTTTTTAAGAGAAAATATTTGCACATTGATGGAGCAATCTTTTTTCCACTCTTTTGCCATCCAAATCTCTTCTATAAATTGCCAGCATTGTGTACAAACCAAGGACACGGACCGTAACCCTAAAATCATCCAAAACTCTTGCAAAATTTTTTTTAATTCTTGAAAAATCGTATTTTTATTTCCAGTCACTTCCAGCCTTCAAACACCATTCCATCGTGCTCAGGAGGTAGTTTTGAGTAAGAATACACTATTGGCATTGATTAAATCATCCGTAATCGATGCATATACATACATATTCAATTTCTTTTGATTTTTGCATTTGATTATCCTGTATTAATTGTTTCTAATGCTTTTTGTGTTCATGAGACCCCATAGGTTCGATCGGGCCATCGTTATTGGTTTTGAACGATGTAATTGCATTATACCATTACTAGGGTTTTCGAAGCATCGTGATCTCTTCTTGCAGCCGATTCCTGAAAACGAGACCACCAATGGACTCGCAGACCCCGATTTAGGGGTAGCCTTAACCTCACCCTTGATCTTTCGTATTGCGTGTTCGATTTTTGCCTCACCGAGAAGACGACCGGCCCGCATCGTTGAATGCGTTGACCCGGTTTGGCTCATGTGGCAAGTCCGAGCTCGATTCGTCTGTTTGTAAGTGACTGGGACCCATGGCTGACTGTGCTTTGACTTCATAAACTCAGGACACGTGAATACTTATAATCACAACTTTGCAAATTCCAAACACCAAAGGCAACGTATGTAGTGGTAGAGGCAAGGCATTTAAGATTTCACCAAGAGGTCCCAGTTCGAACCGCATCAGACCTTTCTTTTTGCAAGTTTGAGAAATTCTAACTATTTTCACATATTTTCTTATTTTTCTTTTATTTTAATATTTGCATACCATTTTAATTAATTTCCACATTTTTGTTTCTGCATTAAAAACTCATCAAAAAATAATTTTCTTTTTGCATTATTTTCATAAAATGTTTATTTAATTTTTAAAATTAAAAAAATATAATTTTGCATGCATATTTAATTTTATTTCCATAATTTTGCATTTAATTCACTTTTAATTGCATTTTAATTATTAAATTTTTTTCCAAAAAATCCCAAAAAATTATTTTAGCTTATTTATCTTATTTCCAGCATGTAATAATTTTCTCATATTAAAATTTGCATTTTTCTAACATTTTTTCTCTTGTTCGATTCATATTGCATTTTCCGATTTTTTTTTACAAAGTTGATCCGATTCGACGATTTTCTTTATCATTTTATCATTTTATTTTTTCCAATAATGTAATTGCTCATGGGATGTAATAGTTTAATTTAGGACTTTATTTTCCGCATTTTAAATTATGTATCTGCCCCAAAGCCTTGTAATAGCGTAGGATTTATCTTTCCGCACTTTACATTCCGCATTTTAATTTCCGCACCCTATAAACTGCTTGTAATTAGGCGTGTATGGCAAGATAATAATTGGACATAGCTCACACTAATCTTCAAGATAAAATATCTGGATTTGACACACTTCTTTCACACACGCACCCTTAGGGTAATTCTCTCGCCTTTGAGAATTCAAAATGGTCATGTCCCTCGAACGTAGAGGTATTCTAGCACCGTTGCCTTCCAAACAAATCATCATAGTCCCTTCGATACAAAGATCATAAGACCCACGATGTCGCCTTCGAATACATGATCTTGACCCTCGATTGTCGCCTACGAAAAATGATGATAGTCCCTTCGAATGTGCTAGGATACTTCCTACAAGTTGCCTTCAATGACCATCCGATGTCCCTTCGAATGTCCCGCTTACATCCAACGAATAGAGCTACCTACTAACTAATGGTATGGCTAGCGCTATTCTAAAGGAATGTAGAAGTACAACAAAACGACCAATTCTGAGTGGGTAAATAAGTCTTTTAGTTGCTTGCTCTATCAAAATGCTTTTCACACCTTACACTTTTTTTCAAAATTCGAATTCTTCTCAAAACTAAACATTTCCGAACACTTTGTATACATTCCTACATGAATCATTACAAAGTCAAAGTGAAATTCCTTTTCAAAACATTTTTGTCAAACACACGTAAAGCAATTTTAAAAGTGATCTAGAGCAACTAAGAGCCGTAGATAACTACGGATGGAAAGGGTGCTAATACCTTCCCTTTTCATAACCATTCTCCCGAACTCGAATCTAACGAAGGTCTTTTTTCTTACTTTTACCTTCCCTTAATTGGATAAAAATAAAAGTCGGTGGCGACTCTTGCTATTCGCACATTTGGATACAAAATCCTACAAAGTCGGCTTCATCAGACATGCTTGTTACAAGGTCCGAGAAACTGTCTCAAACTCTTGCTTCGTGGTCAAAAATAGAGCCAAAAATGTCAAAGAAGCTCTAAGTGATGAATTCGGATTGAGCAATGTAAGATGAATTGAACCAGCCAAGCAACATGAAGTATGGGAGTTAGTTCCTAGACCAAGGAACAAACATCATTGGCACAAAGTGGATCTACAAGAACAAGTCTGATGCGTAGGGATTGTCACTGAAATAAAGCAAGACTTGTTGCTCGTGGTTACACTCAGTTGAGGAATAGACTTTGATGAGACTTTTGCTCCAGCTAGACCGGAATCAATCAGCTTCTACTAGGGTTTCTTGTATTTCGAAATTCAAATTATTTCGATGGATGTGAAAATGCCTTCCTAAATGGCTACCTAAATGAGGAAGTATATGTAGAACAGCCTAAAGGATTTGTGGATCCAAGTTTTCCTGATCATGTCTACAAATTAAGGAAAGCCCTATATGGACTAAAGCAAGCTCCTAGGGCCTGGTATGAAAGGCTAACCAAGTTCCTTATGCATAAAGGATACGAGGAAAGGAGCCTTGGATAAAACTCTCTTTGTCAAGAATGAAGGAGGAAAGATAATGGTGGCTCAAATTTATGTTGATGACATAGTATTTGGAGGAATGTCAAAGACAATGGTGAAACACTTTGCCAATCAAATGCAAGCAGAGTTTGAAATGAGTCTCATGGGAGAGTTGACTTAGTTTCTTGGATTGCAAGTTACATGATGGAAGACTCAACATTTCACAGAGCAAGTATGCAAGGAATATTGTCAAAAGTTTGGAATGGAGAATGCCACCATAAAAGAACTCCTCGCTCCCACACACTTGAAGTTGTCCAAGGACACAAGTGGTGAAAAGGTTGATCAAAGTTTATATAGAAGCATGATAGGAAGCTTGTTGTACCTAATGTACCAGACCGACATTGCATTTGTTGTTGGGGTATGCAAGATACCGTCGAACCTAACGTAAGTCACATTAACCGGTGAAAGAATTCAAGTATGTGAGTGGAACTTGCAATCATGGTATCCGTATTCCCATGGATGTGAACCAATTTTGTCCGGTTATTGTGATGACTGGTGGTAGTTTGATGATGTAAAAGTACCTGGAGGATCTTCTTGGGAAACAATCCGCTTCTTGGTTCAAGAAGCAAATCGTGTCCTTGTCCATCAAGCTGAATACATAGCAATGGTAGCATTGTTCTCAAATGGTCGGATGAAGGATGTCGTTCGAGTACAATGTCACAGGATGTCATGACATTGTACTGTGACAACTGAAAGCTATTAATATTTCAAAGAATCCTATACCACACAAGAGGACTAAGCACATTGACATTAGACATCACTTCATCGAGACCTTGTGGAGGAGAAAGTGATTAAATTGGATCATGTAGTCACCGAACTTCAACTGCCGACATTTTACTAAAGCTCTTGATGCTAGTCAATTTGAAAATTTAAGGAGCAAACTGGGTATTTGTCAAGATGAGGAATTGTAGCAATTAAGATTGCTTACAAGGAGGGAGGAGACCTTTATTAATTATAAGTGGGTCATTTAATTATTTCCTCTTATTTTATAAGTTTCAAGAATATGAAGAGACTCCTCCATATAATAGCCTTTTCATTTGAAAGTATCATATCCTCTTCATCCAAAAGATACTCTCAAACTCTTTGTCATTCTTGGTTTCAGTCTCTCAACATATCTCAGCGAAACATGTCTTCTTCATCCTCCTCATCCTCTTCATCCCAAGACTCTGACTGTCCATCTCCCACCATGGTTGAGATTAGGGCAAGTGCTGCAGCATTGAATGTTGAACCTGTGAAGATCTCTCCTCTGCGTTCCATGGCCACTAACCCTAAGAAGTCACAGAATCAGCATGCACGGAATACTCAAAGGTCATCAGGTTTGTTCTCTGGTAAGATCTCTGGATCATCCTCATCTGTTCCCTCTGAGATAGCAAATAGAGAAGGTACTATATACGTGCAAGAAACCATTGATAGGATAGTCACTAGGATCCTGAACGAAAATCTCTCAGTACTTGGCATTTCTGTTCCCCTTAACCAAAAGCCTGCTAGCCCTAGTTTAGCAGCTGATCCAGATGTCATAGAGGATGTTATGACATCTGATGATCACATCCAGGCAACTCCTGTGGACTCTGATATTGCTACTCCTGCTGATTCCCCTGTCAAAGCAAAGGGTGGTATCTCTGGCTCTCAAGTTGAGAAGATGATCAAAAACTGGAACTTCTTCAAAGAAGTATAGAGTTAAATCTGTTGGTAGCTCAAGACCCAAGAGGACACCACTTGCCAAGAAAAGGAAAGCTCCTGAACCTACAGAGTCTGATCAAGATTCTGGTTTCAAGATTCAGGCTGAAGTGGTAGCTGGTAATGTTGTTGATGGTGTTGCTCACAATGATAATGATCACAGTGCTTCTTCAGGAAAGGAGAGCAACTGATTAGTTGCTGTGATGGTCCTTGTTTGGTTGTTTTTATTCTGTTTGTTTCTTATTCTTGTTCTGTATTTTCCAATTTTTGTGTATTCTGGATGATTGTAATCCTTTTATTGACAGAATTGTAATGCCTTGACAGTGATGCACTTAATTATATGTTGAATGTTTGGGGTAATTGTATTGTTTCCTTTGGCCCTTTATGGCTAAAAAGGGGGAGAAGAACTACTGTGTGACAGTAGTATTGGGAATTTGGGAAACTGTATGGAAATTTAAATTTGGTATGTGGGCAATTGTGGGAATTGTGGGATTTTTGTATGGGTAAAATTTATCTTATCTCTAGGTTCTAGTTTATTTAAGCTTAGAACTAGTTTGTCTTCTGCTGCATAGGTACTCTGATGTGTTAAGTAGTTTTAGCCAAAAATGTGCCAAAGGGGGAGTTTGTTAGTGTTTTCGGTTGGCATTACTTTTTGGTAAAACTAGGTTATGACATGTCTTGATAAATGTCATGACATTCAGAGATTGAAGATAAATCCTACTTGCTAAGGATGTTAAAGGACAAACGAACGGAAGCTAAAAGTCGGCCGGAAATTAAAATAGTCTGATGTCATAACAGATTGTTAGTGTTTTTAAGTTGGCATTATGTTTGGTAAAACTAGGCTTTAGCAATGTCATGATGGATGTCATGACATTCGAGATTGAAGATAAATCCTACATGCTAAGGATGTTAAAAGACATCGTAATCGAAGCTAAAGTCAGTCGGAAATTTCAAAGATCGATGTCATAATGTATGTTATGACATTCGGTGACATTCTGCTCGTAACTGTTTGTTCTAGATTTTTCGAAGTTTTGTTGAGTGCTAAATATTGTTTTTCTCGTTATTAGAAAGCATGCTCACGTGGCTGCTAGGTTAATCTTAATTAAACCTAAATTGGTTGTTGAAAAGACCATGTTTTTAGGATTAAATTAAGTGAACCCTAGCTATCTTTATGGAAGCCCAAACTGAAGTTTCGTGGATCGCTTCTATAAAAGGAAAAGAACCCTTACAACCGTGCGCCTTTGAATGTATTGAAGAGATATCAACTTGTATTTGTGTACCGTTAGGATTAGTAATTGATGATTGTGTAATTCTAGTTTTCTTGTGAGCCAAGCAACTATCAATTGATAAGTGCATTGGACTAGGATTTTTTGTAAGGGTAGTTTATCACCAAAGCTTTAAAGCACGAGTGTTTGTCTCTTGATTGAAAGCTTTGAAGCGAGATCAAGATATTTTATTGAAGTGTGTCTTCACAATTCAATTAGACAATAGGTTGATATCATGCTGTGATAGAGGGAGTGAGTAGGAACTCATATCTAAGTAGGACTTAGGTAAAAGGATCATTGGGTAGCGATTAGTGAGAAGGTTGTCAACAGTGTGGCCGTAGGGTCTTCGAATTGATATCGCTAATAGTGAACTTTATCCCTGGCTTGGTAGCCCCGATGTAGGTTTGTTGAACCGAACCGGTGAACAACTTATTGTGTCCTTTATCGCTTTCAGATTCATCGTGTGAATCGCTAACATAGTGTCGACATCTGTGTCATAACATTATCTCGTGACATCACGATCGCTGCCAGAATTTCAATTGGCATCGAGTGCACCCCTTGTTATTTCGGGTGAGATCTAGGGATAATAGTTTCTGGCGTAATGGATAAAGAAGGAGGATTTGGAGGAAGACCACCTATTCTGGATGGGTCTAATTATGATTACTGGAAGCCTCGTATGGTTTCCTTCTTAAGATCAGTGGACATTAAAGCTTGGAGAGCTGCTGATAAAGGATGAAAACATCTCACCAAGTTTGAGAAAGATGGGACTACTGTCTTGAAACCTGAGGAGGAATGGAGCAAAGAGGAAGAAGAGCTAGCTCTAGGGAACTCTAAAGCATTGAATGCTCTGCTCAATGGTATTGAGGAATATCTTCGACCGTTCATCAATGTGAGCTGGCCAAGGATGTTTGGGACACTCTCAGAACTACTCATGAGGGAACATCCAAGGTGAAGATGTCAAGACTTCAGATGCTCACTACAAAATTTGAGAATTTGAAGATGAAGGAAGATGAGAATATTCATGAATTTCACATGAATATTTTGAAATTGCCAATGCCTCGTGAGCACTTGGTGAAAAGATGTCGAAGAGAAGTCGTGAGAAAGATTCACGATCCTTTCCTAAGAGATTTGCAATGAAAGTCACCGCAATGAGGAGGCTCGGGACATCAAGACCTTGAAGGTTGAAGAACTGATAGGATCTCTTATGACTTTTGAGATGGGAATCGTGAAACCTTGACAAGAAGAACAAAAGCATAGCACTTGTATCCATTCTCAAGAGGGATGCAAGGAGGAAGATGAGGAGAAGATATCCAAGCTATAGCCATGCTTGGAAGAAAGTTCAACAAACCGATCAGAGAATTGATCCAAAGTCAAGGTCAAATGTCAAGGACATTCCATCGACATTAGCGATCTTATGACTCCAAGAAAAGATCCAAGTCGAGGAAAAAGGAAGTCTAGGCAGTAAAGTCCAATGTCATGAATGTGAAGGATTCAGACATATTAGAGCTGAATGTCCCACCTTTCTAAAGAAACAAAAGAAAGGAATGGCCGTCACTTGGACTGATGGTGATTCAGGAAGTGAATCTGAGGAAGAAGGTGCCAAACTTGTCACTCTCTCGAGTGTACAACTCGATATGGATTCTAGTGATGAGGAAGTGACATTTGAAGAGCTTGCTGAAAACTACAGAAGTCGTGTATAAAATGGTGAAGCATGTCACAGAATGAGGAGCGTAAAAAGTCGATTGAGAAGTTGAAGTCGAGAATGTGAAGTTGAGGTCGAGAAAGAGGAAAACACACCACTATAAATCACCTCAATAGTGATATTGTTATGCTAAATTCCAAACTTGATCGATGTCTAAATCACAAAATGTTGACATCCGCATCGATAAGTTGGAAGAAATTCTTCACTTGGACAAAATGCGGAAATAAGCATGGTCTAGGATATGTGGTGAAAAGCAACCGGTGACATTAAGAAGAAGAGACATAGGAAAACAATGTCAAAGCAGTGTCATAACCCAAAACAGAAATGTGTCCGCTCAGCTATGTGGATCGCAAAGAGATTTGCAAATAACTGTGAATGGAACAAACCGGAAGTCAATGACAAAGAAGATGTCATACCACAAGCCGTGAATGTGTCCGCCTCGTGGTATATGAAGACTAAGAAGTTTGTCTATAACAAAAGGAAGAATGACCTAATAGACCAATGTCAAACCAGATGTCACAACATGGGTGCAACATCAAAATCATAGAAACATGAACAAACAGTTTCAAAGATGGAGATGTCATTATTGTGGAAGGTTTGGTCACATAAAATCTTTCGCTACGACTTCATGGATATCCTAATCAAGGGTCTTATGTGAAGCCTAAAACCAACAGGTATCATACTCTCAAGGAAGAAGAAGATCTGCTTCCGGTAGCTAACACTCTTAGTGTGTCTACCCATAAAGATTGGTACTTTGACAAGGTGTTCCAAGCAACATGACCGGAGACAAATCTTCTTAAAGATGTTAAACCCCATTATGTCGCCTTTGTTACTTTTGGAGATGGAGCTAAAGGAGAAATCAAAGGCATTGGAAACACAACCTGTCCGGAGTTCCAAGCCTAAATGGAGTATTGGTAAAAGGTTTGACCGCAAATCTCATTAGCATAAGTCACCTATGTGATATGGGATTCACAATACTTCACTAAGTATGAGTGTCTTGTAATCAATGGTGATCAAGTAGTGATTATGAGAGGAGTCGATCAAAGGACAACCGCTACAAGTGGCAATCAGAAGCACCACTGTCTCTATGAGTCCGCAGACAAAGATGAAGAGGAAGTAAAGTTGTGGGCAAGTATCGGTCATCCACACCTCGTAAGCATGAAAAGGATCAGCCATAGGGGAGTCAAGGATACCAAGATTGTTCATAGACAAAAGGAAAATCTATGGTAAGTATAAGGCTGAACAGGAAGTCAGAATGTCACTCTCAATGTCTAGACATCTGACCACTTGTAAAGTACTGAAGCAAAGTACTAGGATCTGGCATGAAAGGATAACCAAGTGTCTTATTGTCAAAAGATACATGAGAGGAGTCCTAAATGAAACCCTTTCAGTCAGAGGGAAAAAGATCATGGTGGCATCCATCTATGTTAATAACATAGTATCTGGAGGAATGTCAGACACATTGATGAAAGACTCAACAATTCCTTCACAAAGCAAATATGCAAGGAATTATGTCAAGAAGCTTGGATTGAATTATGGCAGCTACACTAGGACTCTTACCCTTCCACACTTGAAGTTGTCCAAGAAAATAAGTGAAGAAAGTGTTGATAAATGCTTGTGTGAAAGCTCTTTTGAAGGATGGTTCATCTTGAGAAACCATCCTGTTTCTTGGGTCAGCAAGAAGCAAAATTGTGTATTCCTGTACAATGTTGAGACTGATCACATAGCAGCTGGTAGCAATTGTTCTCAGATGATCTGGATGAAGCAGATGTCGATCAATACAATGTCATACAGTGATGTCATGACATTGTCGTGACACTTTTACTAAAGTGCTTGAGACTAGCCATTTGAAATGTTAAGGGCAAGTTGGGTAATTGTCCAAATGAGGAATTGTAGCAATTAACCTTGCATACAACAAGGAATGGAAAGGATCTTTTTCTTCAAGTATTTATAAGTAGGTTATTTAAGTATTTTCCTCTTATATTTAAAAGGTCCAAGAATAGGAAGAGACTCCTTCATATAATAGTTTCTTCTTTTGAAAGTATCATATTTCCTTCATCTAAAAGAAACTTTCAAAACCTCTCGCCATTCTCGCCTCATTTCCTCAAAATCTTCCAAAGAAATATGTCTTCATCATCTTCATCTTCTCAAGAATCGTTCATCATCTCCCGCCATGGATGAAGTTAGGCAACATCGATGACATGCATGTTGAAGCTCTAAGAATCACTCCTCAAGAATGGCCACGCACTAAAAGGTCAAGAAATTGCGTGACAAGGAATGCAAGAAGGACGCAAGCATCACCTTCGTAAGACTGACCATCCTCTTCTATTCCCTAAATGGTAAACACAGAGGAGTCTAGGGTCGCATATAGCCATTGCTAGATTGGTAACCGTGATCCTAAATGGAGACCAACTGCTCCTCGGGTTTCAGTCCTCCGAATGAAAAGTCCGCTAGCCCTAGCTTAGCAGTTGATCCGATGTCACAGAGAATGTCAAGACATCCGTGATCATGATACTTCTCCGTCAAGAATAATGAAGACCTTTTGTTAAAGAGTCCAAGTAGGTGTTGATGGTGCTTGTAATAAAATCACCGATAAGGAAGATGAGATCTCTCGACAAGATTCTTGAGAAGTCCCAAAGAAATGTTGCTCGATAAAGCCACCGATTATATTTCGATAGTATTCTTGAAGAATCACCAGAAAGTGTGCCTCTAGTAAAGTTCCCGATGACTACATTTCGACAAAGATTTTGGAAGAGTCACCGCTCAAGAATCTAATCACTTAATCGAACCTCCACCATTGATTTAGATGAGATGTTCTCAGACAATGATCTTATTGCCAATGTCAATCCAAGCATTGCAAAAAGAATGATGAAAAGGAAGGGAAAATAGGCAGTCACACAGAGCCCTAAGAAAGATACTGAAGATGTGTGCAAAACTGAGAAGTATCACAAGGCTGGATCCTCTACAAGGAGAAGTAGAGTGAAAACTGTTGGTGGTGACTCTAAACCAAAGAGAACACCTATTGTGAAAAAGAGGAAGGAACCTGAACCTGTGGAGTCTGATCATGACTCTGAGTTTGATGTTGAGGAGAATGTCACTGACATACATTCAAGAAAGAAGCCAACACTTGTAAAACTTCCCAAGGTGCCTGAAGTGGCAATTGATAACATCTCATTCCATCATCCTGAAAGTGCTGGAAGATGGAAGTATGTTTGTTTAAAGAGGGTTGCACTAGAAAGAGAATTGAACAAGAGTGCTTTAGAGTGCAAGGAGATCATTGACCTGATTAAGGAGGCAGGACTGATGAAAACAGTGGAGAAACTCTCAAACTGTTATGAAGCTTTGGTGAGAGAGTTTATTGTCAATCTCTCAAATGGCTGTGGGGATAGGAATTCTGATGATTACCAGACTGTTTATGTGAGGGGGAGAAAAGTCAGGTTTTCTCCAAATGTGATCAATAGATTCCTAGGTAGATCTGCTAATACTCAGCCAGAGCTGGAGGAAACTGACAACAAGATTTGTCAAACCATCACTGCCAAACAAGTCAGACAATGGCCTCTAAAGGGAAAACTCTCAGCTAGCAAGTTGAGTGTCAAATTTGCCATACTGCATAAGATTGGTGCTGCAAACTGGGTCCCAACCAATCACAAATCCACTATTTCTAATGGATTGGGAAGATTCATTTATTTAAGAGGTACTGTGCTACCTTGACTATGGATCCTACATTTTTATCGACACTCAAGCATGCTAATGTACTATGTGTCAAAGGACCAATAGCATTTCCTCCCCGTGTGGAATTATAATTAATCAGCATCCAGACATTCTTGGTGACAGAGACTCAGTCTGCAAGAGAGCTCCTGCTCTTGGATTCCCCTACAAACTGTTCCAAGGGAAGCATGTCCCAGACATTGTCATGACATCTCACGAGACTTCACCACAAAGAAAATTCTCGAAGGCAAATGTCATTGTTGTGCTAAGAGCAACTTGCAAGGAGCTTGAAGCAAGAAAGCAAAGTCTGAAGAGCTAATCTCTCAACTAGAGCAGGACACGAGGTTGAGGATGAAGAGAAAGTGATAATGATGTTGATGATGATATTCGATGGTCGGTCAAGAAGGTTCAAGATGCTTCTTCCACGCTTCTTCCCGAGAAGAAAGCACTTGAGATGTTGCTCCTGCCCTCGCTGCTTTGTCAACATTCTCACAATTGTTCTCTGCTCGCTTGATTCTTGTATTTTCCCAATTTTGTTGAATGTTTGTAGTCATTATTGACATTTATAATGTCGATGATGTGTACCCCTAAAAACAATGCGGTACTTAAATATATGCCGGTATATTTGTTTTCGTACTGCTTTGATTAAAAGTTGGGGAACTTGTATTGTTTCCTTTGGCCCTTTATGGCTAAAAGGGAGAAGAACCACTGTGACAAAGTATGGGACTTGGGGAAATTGTATGCTTAAAATTTTGTATATGGGGCAATTGTGGGAATTGTGGGATTTTTGTATGGGTAGAATTTATCTTCTCTAAGTTCTAGTTACTTGAAGCTTAGGAAAGCTTAGGAAAGCTTAGAACTAGTTTATTGTCTTCACGATAGGTCTCGATGTGTTAGGTAGTTTTAGCCAAAATGTGCCAAAGGGGAGTTTGTTAGTGTTTTAAGTTGGCATTATGTTTGGTAAAACTAGGTTTTAGCAATGTCATGATGGATGTCATGACATTCGAGATTGAAGATAAATCCTACCGCTAAGGATGTTAAAAGACAGTCAGAACCGGAAGCTAAAGTCGAAATTCAGAACAGATCGATGTCATAATGTATGTTATGACATTCAGCAGACATTCTGCTTTAACTGCTTTGTTCCGAGATTTTCGTGAAGTTTTGTTGAGTGCTAAATATTGTTTTTCCGTTATTAGAAAGCATGCTCACGTGGCTGCTAGGTTAATCTTAATTAAACCTAAATTGGTTGTTGAAAAGACCATGTTTTTAGGATTAAATTAAGTGAACCCTAGCTATCTTTATGGAAGCCCAAAACTCAAGTTTCGTGGATCGCTTCTATAAAAGGAAAAGAACCTTACAACCGTGCTGCGCCTTTGAATGTATTGAAGAGATAGCAACTTGTATTTGTGTAATCGTTAGGATTAGTAACGCTTGATATTGTGTAATTCTAGTTTCTCTTGTGAGCCAAGCAACTATCAATTGATAAGTGCATTGGACTAGGATTTTTGTAAGGTAGTTTATCACTCAAAGCTTTAAAGCACGAGTGTTTGTCTCTTGATTGAAAGCTTTGAAGCGAGATCAAGATATTTTATTGAAGTGTGTCTTCACAATTCAATTAGACAATAGGTTGATATCATCACCGTGATAGAGGGGAGTGAGTAGGAACTCATATCTAAGTAGGACTTAGGTAAAAGGATCATTGGGTAGTGATTAAGTGAGAAGGCGTCAGTGTGTTGGCTGTAGGGTCTTCGAATTGATATCGCTAATAGTGAACTTTATCCCGGTTGGTAGCCCCGGATGTAGGTTTGTTGAACCGAACGGGTGAACAACTTAATGTGTCCTTATCGTCAGATGCATCGTGTGAATCGTTAACATAGTGTCGACATCGTGTCATAACATTATCGTGACATCACGATCTGCTGCCGTGAATTTCACAGATGTTATGACATTCGGTGTGACATTCTCGCTAATTTGTTTTTCCTGAGACTTTTTAGGAAGTTTGTTGAGCTGCTATATTATGTTTTTCTGTTACTAGAATGCATGCTCACGTGGCTGCTAGGTTAATCTTAGTTAAACCTAAATTGGTTGGTGAACAAACCATGTTTTTAGGATTAAATTAAGTGAACCCTAGCTATCTTTATGGAAGCCCAAAACTGAAGTTTCAGGACTGCTTCTATAAAAGGAATTCAACCCTTATAATGCTGCTGCGCCTTTTGTACTGTTTTGTACTGTTGTATTGTGTAATTCTAGTATCTCTTGTGAGCCAAGCAATTATCAATTGATAAGTGCCTTGGACTAGGATTTGTTTGTAAGGGTAGTTTATCACTCAAAGCTTTAAAGCACGAGTGTTTGTCTCTTGATTGAAGCTTTGAAGCAAGATCAAGATAGTTTATTGAAGTGTGTCTTCACAATTCAATTAATCAATAGGTTGATATCACTACTGTGATTGAGGGGGAGTGAGTAGGAACTCAGGTCTAAGTAGGACTTAGATTGAAGTTGCATTGGGTAGGTTTTAAGTGAAGGAGATAAACGGTTGGTTTATTCCGAATTAATTCTACCGATAGTGAATTTCCTCCCTGGCTTGGTAGCCCCCAGATGTAGGTGTAGTTAGACACTGAACTGGGTAAACAACTTATTGTGTTCTTTACTGCTGTTTATATTTATTGTGTGACTTATTAACAGAGTGTCTGATAGTGTGTCATAACATTCTCTGTGACATCACGTATCTGCTGCCAGGAATTTCAATGTGTATGAACTTGGTTGATGATATATATATATAGATATATATGATGAATTTCTTAGATTTACTTGTCCTTTTTATGCTTTGGATCATGATTGAAAAACATGTTCAAACTTGACATAGGAGATTCATCCACTAATGAACAAATGCTAGAGATAGATTTGTGAGCGAGTGTTTACTTGTATTAAACTTAAAGATTATCATGTCAATAGTTATAGTGAGAAATCATCTAAAGAATAACATGATAAAACCAACAATATTGGTTGGAAATCAACAATATTGAGAGGATACGTAATAATATCGATCATCAACTAGTTCATCCGCTTGATTAATTGAATTTATATGAAATTAGGTTAATGAAACAAATCTTGACATGCTTTATCAATTGAAAACCACTCAAAACTCTCTTTAACCCAATCATCTCTCTTTTGAAAAGGATACTGAAAACTTTGTGTGATTGAAACTTATGATTCCTGTAGTTAGGAAACAAAACCTTTGTGTTACCAAATCTTAAAATACGCTTTAACTATTGAGCGAAGGCAATATCACATCAATCTTTGTAGAAAGGATAATTAAAAATACTTGTTTATGAAAAATACGTACAACAAATACATCCAAAAACTTTTAGGTGTCGGATTGAACGTCTTCTTCCACTCCAATCTCCTTCGGGAGTATTTTCTTGAACACTTTTTGTTGGACATGATAAGTTCCAAAATGTAGTTATTTTGTATATATGTTTTGTGGCACTTATTCGTTCTTGTTTCGTTGAATAACCCCACTTTTTGTTATAAATATGTTTTATTGCGTTTTGTGTACATATTGTACCGTTTGACGAGTTTTGTATATATTTTATAGGTATTTGTTGCACATTTGGAGCATCGAGGAATAAAGTGTAGAAGACACAGCTTCTGATGTGTTTTGATGAATAAAAGCCATTTTTGGGAAGTTATATTCAGTGGAGGCCGCTCAGCGCAGTGAGGCCATGAGCGCGATTTGAAGCGCGCTGCTTGGTTTGGCACTATTACGGTAGAGAGAAATTTTGGATTTAGAGGCCGCTGAGCGGCATTAAGGCGGTTTAACGTGTTAATTTAGGGTGGCACTCAGTGTACCCACGCCGCTGAGTGCGGTCGTCTGAGATTTACTTTATAACTTCATTTTTACACATTTTTAGGTTATAGTTTTGGGGTGGATTTTGATCCCCATTTCCATCAACCTTCATTTTTGATTGATTAGCCTAGAAAACAACATTGGGTCTTGCTTATAGATGATTGGAGGTGGATTACTCTTCGATAGGCATTGACAAACTGGTGTAAATGAGTGGTTTATCTCTTCTCTTCTTCTTTCTTTGATTTCTATTTTGTTGGTTATGTATGTATATCTACTCTTACTCATGTATATTTGTCGCCCTTGACATTGTATAAAGTTTGCTTTACAAATTTGTGTTGGTGATTGTCTTAGGTGTTTACTCTATGTTAGGGATTTGAACTTTGCTAGAGATAGATCTCTTAGATTCTTACCTAGGATGATTATCTGTTAGTTTCTGAATGCTAGAAATGGGTTTAGAGTTGACATTCACTTAGGGCATCTGATCTTAATGCCTCTGTGTTGGCAAAGTATGCCAGAGATGGGTATGGAGGTGACACGGTTGAATTCTCAATTTGGGTTAGAAATACCTTAGGTTGTGAGAGGTATGTGATGACACGGACGAGTATCATTGGCCGAGTATAACTGGACGACAGACTTTAGTCTTTGACGGGTAATGTGTGTTCGTTTTGGACAAGCTGTCTATCCTTTATACTTTTTGTTCATTTATTTTTTGTCTTTTATTTTAAACTCATTTAATCCCAAACTCATTAAAAGTAGAATTTATTGAACGACGAGTCAATAACCAATATTTGTGGACACGATACGATATAACCTAACCGATATATATCACTCGGTAAAAATAATACCTCACTCTTTGCATTCCGCTAATACCGCAACAACAAAATGGCGCTGTTGTCGGGGATTTGTTTTATTGTTTCTATATTGCGATAATTCCATTGTTTTTGAGTTTTGCAATTAATGTATATATTGTATAGACTTTGTATATGAACTTGTATATTGCTACTTGTACATGTTGTGTGTTTACTTTCCATACTTGTACATATGTGTGTTTCTCCTTATTTTCAAGTATTGTAGTAAGTTGTCTCGTATTCGTAATATTTGTTGTGTGGTTGTTAGGACACTTTCTTTAGGTTTGCGCTATGTGCCAATACCATGGCATGACGAGAGGAGGTTACTAGTGCTCTCACAATAAAGGCGTCGAGCTTACGATGTAAAATAAACATGTTTGTTTATGTGTGTCGTGACTTGTGTTTTAACAAGTTAAAATAGGACTTGCTCTTAATTTTAAATCTTCATTTTTCAACTTGTTAATTCATTTTCACTACATTTTCATATTGTTAGTTGTATTCATTTTGTTGTGTCAAATTGTGATTTCCGCAAGATTGTCGTGTTTAGCTTGAGGAGATTTGTTGGTTGTAAATTTTGTAAATTTTGTTTTTCTAATTCCTTTGTTGTTGTTTGGACTCAAGTTTTGGTTTTGTAGCTTGAGGTTACATTTGACGATTTTCCGAGTTTGATTGTTTCAACTCGCGGATGAATGATAATAATAGTTTTCAATGTTGGTACACGCCACGTACTCGTTTATCGCTTTCTATAGCATATCATGTTTAGGAAATTTGTCATTTGTATAATTACCATGTCATTCATTCTTTTTGCATTACTTGCTCATGAATTGAATCACTTTAGTTCCCTTTTTTACCATAAATGTGAGGATGCTTCCATTGTTTACATATTTTTGAAGCCACAATTCTTTTTTTAACTGGATTTTATTATGCTTAATCTTTTATTTTGTGTTGATTGTATGAATGCATGAAAATGATCAAGGCATTTTGTTTGACTTTTAGCACAACTACCATGGCCAAATATTCAACTCACCTTATGAGTGTGTGAACCTAAGTTTTCCCCTTTGAACTTTTATCAATATCCATGTTTATTTGAACTTGATACTTGTCTATGAGTGTCAATTCACCTATTTTTATGGATGTTGATTTCTTTGTTTCTTGAACCCTCAACTATATGTTTTTGTATAAATTTTTACCTTGCCTTAGAAAGTAGGGAGTATTCACATAATGATGTTGGTTGAATTCAAGTTGGGGATAGAATTATTTATGTTCTTATGTTGTGATTGGTAAGAGGTTAAGAAAAAGAAAAGAAAGAAAGAAAAAATGTGAAAAAAAAACGATTAGAAAAAGAAAGAAAAAAAAAGAGTATGAATAATGTTGTGTTAATAAGTAAGGGGTTTTGGTGTGAAATTTGTGATGAAGAAGAAGTTTGATTGAAATTCTATTGTTTGAAACTTTGTGAGTTGATCACCCTTAGGTTTCGCAAGTTTTGTCTCGATTAGCTTTAGGACTTATCACTTATTCGTTAACAAGCCACATTACAACCTTGAAAAGACCTTGTGATTCCTACATGTATTTTCAATTGAGTTTTGGATGAATCATAATTTAGTCTTTTGTTTGCAAGATTGTGGAGGAGTGTTTTTTGAAGTCCCTCACCTTTGTGTGTTCTTCATCTACCGATGAATTTTTGCTAGGTGTGATTCATGATTAAGTTTGTTTTGTTATAGAATATTTTGCATGATTTTTGTACTTAGAATTTGTTTCGTTTATATGTTATTGTTATAGTATGGTGGTAAGTATGTATTTGTCGTGTACGTTTTCGTTTGAACCATACAATTGTTTTCCGTGTTAAAACTTGTTGATTCATGATTCTTTGATTAGCATTCTTTGTTTCTTTTGGTTACTTGACTTTGTTTGAGGACAAACAATGTGTCAAGTTGGGTAGAGTTGATTAGTTCCAAAATATAGTTATTTTGTATATATGTTTTGTGGCACTTATCCGTTATTGTTTGTTAATAATTGTTGAATAACCCCGCTTTTTGTTGTAAATATGTTTTATTGTGTTTTGTGTACATATTGTATCGTTTGACTAGTTTAATTTATTTTTGAAGGTATTTGTTGCACATTTGGAGCATCGAGGAATAAAGTGCCGAAGACACGGCTCTGGATGCGTTTGAGATGAATAAAAGTCCATTTTTGGGAATTTTGATCCGTGGAGGCCGCTCAGCGCGGTGAGGCCGCTCAGCGAGATATGAAGTGCGCTGCTTGCTTTGTTACTGTTGCGGCTGAAAGGAATTTTGCTTTAGAGGTCATTGAGCGGGACCTCGCCGCTGAGCAGTGTTAAGTAGGTTTAACGTGTTATTTTAGGATGGGGCTGAGGGCGCTCACGCCGCTGAGCGCGGTTGTCTGAGACTTGTTTTATAAACTTCAATTTTGTAATTTTTAGGTTATGGTTTTGGGGTGAATTTTGATCCCCATTTCCATCAACCTTCATTTTTGGTAGATTAGCTTAGAAAATAACATTGGGTTTTTCTTATGGATGATTGGAGGTGGATTGCTCTTCGATAGGTGTTGGCAAACTAGTGTAAATGACTGGTTTATCTCTTCTTTTCTCTTTGTATTTCTCTATTTTGTTGGTTATGTATGTATATCTACTCTTACTCATGTATATTTGTCGCCATTGGCGTTGTATAATGTTAGCTTTACAAAACTGTGTTGGTGATTGTCTTATGTTTTTACTCTATGTTAGAGATTTAAGCTTTGCTAGAGATAGATCGCTTAGATTCTTACCTAGGATGATTATCTGTTAGTTTATGAATGCTATGAATGGCCTTAGAGTTGACATTCACTTAGGGTGTCTAATCTTCATGCCTTTGTGTTGGTGAAGTATGCCAGACATGGATATGGAGGTAACACGGTTGAATTATCTATTTGGGTTAGAAATAGCTTAGGTTGTGAGAGGTATGTGATGACACGGACGAGTATCGTAGGCCGTGTATAACTGGACGGTAGATTTTAGTCTGTGACAGGTAGTGTGCATTCATTTTGGACAAGCTGTCTATCCTTTATACTTTTTGTTCATTTATATTTTGTCTTTTATTTTCAACTCATTTAATCCCAAACTCATTAATGGTAGAATTTGTCAAACGACGAATCAATAACAAATCTCTCTGGACACGATACGATATAACCTTACCGGTATATATATCCCGGTAAAAATAATACCTCGCTCTTTTCTTGCCACTAATACAGCAGCAATAGCCGCTCAGCACGGTGAGGCCGATGAGCGTGGTTTGAAGCGCGCCGCTTGGTTTGGCACTATTGCGGCATAGAGAAATTTTGGTTTTAGAGGTCGCTGAGCGGCATTATGGAGGTTTAACGTGTTAATTTAGGATGTCGCTCAGTGCGCCCACGCCGCTGAGCACGGTCGTTTGGGATTTACTTTATAACTTTATTTTACACATTTTTAGGTTATGGTTTTGGGGTGGATTTTGATCCCCATTTCCATCAACCTTCATTTTTGATAGATTAACTTATAAAATAACATTGGGTCTTGCTTATGGATGATTGGAGGTGGATTTCTCTTCGATAGGCATTGACAAACCGGTGTAAATGAGTGGTTTATCTCTTCTCTTATCTTTGTATTTCTCTATTTTGTGGTTATGTATATATATCTACCCTTACCTATGTATATTTGTCGCCCTTGGCGTTGTATAAAGTTTGCTTTACAAATCTGTGTTGGTGATTGTCTTAGGTTTTTACTCTACGTTAGGAATTTGAGCTTTGTTAGAGATAGATCGCTTAGATTCTTACCTAGGATGATTATTTGTTACTTTTTGAATGCTAGGAATGGGTTTAGAGCTAACATTCACTTAGGGTATCTGATCTTAATGCCTTTGTGTTGGTGAAGTAGGCCAGAGATGGGTATGGAGGTGACACGGTTGGATTCTCAATTTGGGTTAGAAATAGCTTAGGTTGTGAGAGGTATGTGATGACACGAACGAGTATCGTAGGCCGAGTATAACTGGACGGTGGATTTTAGTCTGTGTCGGGTAGTGTGCATTCGTTTCGGACAAGCTGTCTATCCTTTATACTTTTTGTTCATTTATGTTTAGTCTTTTATTTTCAACTCATTTAATCTCAGACTCATTAATGGTAGAATTTGTCGTACGACGAATCAATAACCAATATTTGTGGACACGATACGATATAACCTAACCGGTATATATCACCCGGTAAAAATAATACCTCACTCTTTGCTTTCCGCTAATACCGCAGCAACAAAATGGCGTTGTTGTCGAGGATTGGTTTTATTGTTTCTATATTGCGATAATTATGTTGTTTTTGAGTTTTATAATTAATGTATATGTTGTATAGACTTTGTATATGAATTTGTATATTGTTACTTGTACATGTTGTGTGTTTACTTTCCATACTTGTACATATGTGTGTTTTTCCTTGTTGTCAAGTATTGTTGTAAGTTGTCTCGTATTCGTAATATTTGTTGTGTGGTTGTTAGGACACTTTCTTTAGGTTTGCGCTGTGTGGCAATACCATGGCATGACGAGAGGAGGTTACTAGTGCTCTCACAATAAAGGCGTCGAGCTTACGACGTAAAACAAGCATGTTTGTTTATGTTTGTTTATGTGTGTCGTCACTTGTGTTTTAACAAGTTGACGAGTATCGTAGGCCTAGTATAACTGGACGGTGGATTTTAGTCTATGTCGGGTAGTGTGCATTCGTTTCGGACAAGCTGTCTATCCTTTATACTTTTTTTTCATTTATTTTTAGTCTTTTATTTTCAACTCATTTAATCTCAGACTCATTAACGGTAGAATTTGTTGTACGAAGAATCAATAACCAATCTTTGTCCTAACCGGTATATATCACCCGGTAAAAATAAATACTTTACTTTTTGTTTGCTTGCTATACCTGCATTCAACAAAATGGCGCCGTTGTTGGCGATTGGTTTTATTGTTTCTATATTACGATAATTCCGTTGTTTTTCAGTTTTGCAATTAATGTATAGGTTGTATAGACGTTGTATATGAACTTGTATATTGTTACTTGTACATGTTGTGTGTTTACTTTCCATACTTGTACATATGTGTGTTTTTCCTTGCTTTCAAGTATTGTTGTAAGTTGTCTCGTATACGTAATGTTTGTTGTGTGGTTTCTAGGACACTTTCTTTAGGTTTGCGCGTTGTGGCAATACCATGCCATGACGAGAGGAGGTTACTAGTGCTCGCACAATAAAGGTGTCGAGTTTACGACGTAAAACAAGCATGTTGTGTTTGTGTTATTTATGTGTGTGGTGGCTTGTGTTTTTAACAAGTTGAAATATGACTTGCTCTTAATTTCAAATCTTCACTTTTCAACTTATTAATTCATTTTCAACAAGTTTTTGTATTCTTATTTGCTTTTGTTTTGTTATGTCCATTTTTTGTTTCCCACAAGTTTGTAGTGTTTTACCTTGTGGAAGTGTGTATGTTATTTAAATAGTTTATAGTTTTTTAAATTAGATTGTATAGGTGTGTTCGTGGAGTCCCATAGTAGCTGCACTAGTTGTTGTATTTTTCTGCAACTGGTGTAACATGCTTAGTGCACTCTAGGCCTCTTAGTGCGCTCTGCTGTGCAGAGCCAGTGGATTCTTTTAAAATTTCACTTGGTTTTCCTTTTTCCCACTTTCACCAAGGCTTTTTGTATTGAATAAAATTAGTATTATTTTTCTAATTCTTTTGTTATTTATTCGTCTCGAATGTTGGTCTGGTAGTTTGAGGTTACATTTGGTGATTTTCTGAGTTTGATTGTTTCAAGTCACGGATGTATGGTAATGATAGTTTCAAAGTTTGTACACGCCAGGTACTCGCTTATCGCTTTCTATAGTATAACATATTTAGGAAATTTATCATTCGTATAATTACCATGTCATTCATTCTTTTTGCATTACTTGCTCATGAATTGAATCACTTTAGTTCCCCTTTTTACCCATAAATGTGAGGAAGCTTTCCATTGTTCACATATGTTAGAGGCCACATTCTTGTTTTAACTAGATTTTATTATGCTTAATCTTTTGTTTTTGTTGATTGTATGATTGCATGAAAATGATCAAGGCATTTTGTTGATTTTGAGCATAACTACCTTGGCCAAATATTCAATTCACCTTGTGAGTGTGTGAACCTTTGTTAACCCCTTTGAGATTTTATCGATATCCATATTTATTTGAACTTGATGCTTGTCTATGAGTGTCAATTCATTTTTTTTGTATGGATGTTGATTTCTTTGTTTCTTGAACCCTTAACTATATGTTGTTGTATGAATTTTTACCTTTCCTTAGAAAGTAGGGAGTATTCACATAATGATGTTGGTTGAATTCAAGTTGGAGAGAGAATTGTTTATGTGCTTATGTTGTTATTGGTATGAGGTTAAGAAAAACAAAAACAAAAGAAAGAAAGAAAAAAAAGGGAAAAAGAACGATTAGAAAAAGAAAGAAAAAAAAGAGAGAGAGAAAAACTTTGAGAAATAAAAACAAAAAGAGTATTAATAATGTTGTGTTAATAAGTGAGGTGTTTTGGTGTGAAATTTGTGATGAAGAAGAAGTTTGATTGGAATTGTATTGCTTGAGTCTTTGTGAGTTGATCACTCCCTTAGGTTTAGGCAAGTTTTTGTTTCGATTAGATTTAGGACTTATCACTTGTTTGTTAGTCAAGTCACATTACAACCTTGAAAAGCCCTTGTGATTCTTGCATTTGTATTTTCAATTGAGTTTTTGGATGAATGCATAGTTTAGTCTTTTGTTTGCAAGTTTGTGGATGAGTGTTTTTTATCCCTCACCTTTGTGTGTTCTTCATCTACCGATGAATTTTTGCTAGGTGTGATTCATGATTGAACTTTTTTTTTTAAGAATATTTTGCATGATTTTTGTACTTAGAATTTGTTTCGTTTATATGTTATCGTTGTAGGATAGTGGTAAGTATGTATTTTTCGTGTACGTTTTCGTTTGAACCATACATTTGTTTTCCGTTTTAAAACTTGTTGATTCGTGATTATTTGATTATCATTCTTTGTTTTTTTAAGTTATTTGACTTTGTTTGAGGACAAAAAATGTGTCGAGTTTGGGAGAGCTGATAAGTGCAAAAATGTAGTTATTTTTTATATATGTTTTGTTGCACTTATTCGTTCTTGTTTGTTAATAATCGTTGAATAACCCCACTTTTTGTTGTAAATATGTTTTATTGCGTTTTATGTACATATTGTACCGTTTGACTAGTTTTGTATATATTTTGTAGGTATTTGTTGCAAATTTTGGAGCATCGAGGAATAAAGTGTCAAAGATACAGCTCCGGATGCGTTTTGATGAATAAAAGTCAATTTTTGGGAAGTTATGTTCAGTGGAGGCCGCTCAGCATGGTGAGGCCGATGAGCGCGGTTTGAGACGCGCTGCTTGGTTTGGCACTATTTCGGCAGAAAGAAATTTTGGATTTAGAGGCCGCTGAGCAGGCTTACGCCGCTGGGCGGCATTAACGCAGTTTAACGTGTTAATTTAAGATAGCGGTCAGCGCGTCCATGTTGAAGCGGTAAAGCGAGCAAGCAAAAAGTAAAGTATTTATTTTTACCAGGTGATATATACCAGTTAGGTTATATCGTATTATGTGCACATTGGTTAGATTTTTCGTTAATAGTTTGATTTCGTAAATGAACAAAAAAGGATGACCAATCTAAGATTAGCTCACTTAAATACCTACCACGATACCCGTGTCATCATATACCTCTCACAACCTAAGCTATTTCTAAACCAAATTGTGAATCCTCCCGAATCACCTCGATAGCCATGTCCGCCTACCTCAACAACCAAAAGTCAATTGCGTCACCTCCATACCCATCTCTGGCATACTTCAACCACACGTAGGCATCAAAATCATATACTCTATGGTGAATGTCAGCTCTAAACCTATTTCTAGCATTCAGAAACTAACAGATAATCATCCTAGGTGAGAATCTAAGCAGTCTATCTCTAGCAAGCTCAAATTCCCAACATAGAGTAAAAACCTAAGATAACTACCAACACATATTCATAAAGCAGACTTTATACAACGCCAAATATAGAGACCAACACAATATGATGAGTACATCGGTTTGTCAACACCTATCGAAGAGAAATCCACCTCCAATCAACCATGAGCAAGACCCTAGTGTTGTTTTCTAAGCTAAACTATCAAAAACTATATGGGTAATGGAATTGGGAGCAAGAAACTCACCCACCAAAAGCATACCAAAAATGAAATGAAAATGAAACTATAAAGAAATTTTGTTCCGCAAGAATCGCCCGGCGAAATAAAGCATCGCCCGACGAAACTTATTTACACTTGGCTCACAATTGGCCACGTTCTCAACTAACCAAAAATATCCTCCTTCGCCCGGCGAAGGTCAGCGTCGCCCGGCGAAATCTTTATTTCCTTGCCCGGCAGCCATAAGCGAAACAAGTCAGAGCGAAATCCAACTTTCTCCATCTGCACTTTCGCCCTGCGAAATATCCCTTGCCCGACGAAATTGCCCAAGCAGCAACATTTGTTGCTTTTCTTGTGGCTTCCAATTGCTTCCACCTTCAAGCCTTATTCCTTTATTCGATCAAAAATGCATCTTGGAACTCCATTTGGACTTTATTCTCAATGCTCCAATAATGCAACAAATACCTACAAAACGAATCAAACAGTATAATATGTACACAAAACGCAATAAAACGTATTTACAACAAAAAGTTGGGGTTATTCAACTAAATATCAACAAAAGAACGGATAAGTGCCACAAAACCTGTATACAAAATAACTACATTTTGGCACTTATCAGTACACGCCGCTAAGCGCAGACGTCTGAGATTTACTTTATAACTTCATTTTTACACGTTTTTAGGTTATGGTTTTGGGGTGGATTTTGATCCCCATTTCCATCAACCTTCATTTTTGATAGATTAGCTTAGAAAACAACATTGGGTCTTGCTTGTGGATCTTTGGAGGTGGATTTCTCTTTTATAGGCGTTGACAAACCGATGTAAATGAGTCGTTTATCTCTTCTCTTCTCTTTGTATTTCTCTATTTAGTTGGTTATGTATGTATATCTACTCTTACTCGTGTATATTTTTCGCCCTTGGCGTTGCATAAAGTTTGCCTTACAAATATATGTTGGTGATTGTCTTAGGTTTTTACTCTATGTTAGGGATTTGAGCTTTGGTAAAGATAGATCGCTTAGATTCTTACATAGGATGATTATCTGTTAGTTTCTGAATGCTAGGAATGGGTTTAGAGCTGACATTCACTTAGGGTATCTGATCTTAATGCCTCCGTGTTGGTGAAGTATGCCAGAGATGGGTATGGAGGTGACACGGTTGAATTCTCAATTTGGGTTAGAAAATAGTTTAGCTTGTGAGAGGTATGTGATGACACGGACGAGTATTGTTGGCCGAGTTTAACTGGACGGTAAATTTTAGTCTGTGACAGGTAGCGTGTGTTCGTTTCAGACAAGTTGTTTATCCTTTATACTTTTTGTTCATTTATTTTTTGTCTTTTATTTTCAACTCATTTAATCCCAAACTCATTAAAGGTAGAATTTATCGAACGACGAATCAATAATCAATCTCTATGGACACGATACGATATAACCTAACCGGTATATATCAACCGATAAAAATAAATACTTTACTTTTTGCTTTCCTGCTATACCTGCATTCAACAGGACACCTGTTTAAAATATACACTACAGTAGCAACAGCTTCTGCCCAAATCTCCTTAGGAATTTGTTTGGCCTTCAACATGCATATCACCATATCCATGATTGTTCAATTCTTTCTTTCAGCAACTCCATTCTGTTGAGGTGTGTATATTGTTGTTTTTGATGCTCAATCCCATGTTTCTCGAAGAAACTTGTACTAACGAGGTATTCTTGGCCTCTGTCTGTGCTTAGTGCTTTGATTCTACAACCACTTTGTTTTTCTTCAAATGACTTGAACGTATTGAAGGCATCACATGCTTCGAATTTTTGTTTTAATAAATATACCCAAGTTTTTCTACTGAAATCATCAATAAAAATAATAAAGTACTTGCAGCCACCAGGTGTTGGTATTTCCACTGAAGCACAAGTCTGAATGAATTATCTATAGTAGCTTCTTCGCTCTCCAAGACATTCCAGTTGGAAATGAATCTATATGCTTCTTTCCAATTTGACAAGTCTCACATGCACCATTTGGAATATTCACAACAGGAATCCAAAAACATATTCGACAAGTAATTCAAGCCAGAAAAATGAATGTGACCAAATCTCATGTGCCACAACCAATCATCATTCGGAATGATAGAACTCAAGCAAGGAAAATTTTCATGTTGAACTTTCAAGGGAAATAGGCGGTTGGGTGTCATTCTTACCTTTGTGATAAATATTCCATTTTTGTCAATCAACGTGCAAAAACCATTGTGAATCTGCATGTTGTAACCTTTCTATGACAGTTGTCACATACTCAATAGATTGTGATGAAAACCAGGAGCATAAAAAACATCACCAATAAATTTTTGTGATCCATCTTTCAACCTGATAGAAATTCGACCTTTTCCCAAAATTAGAATATTTGAATTATTTCCAAACTTCACGGTAGATTTTACCATTTCGTTTAGAGATGAAAATAATTCCTTTTTCCTGCACATATGATTACTACATCTAGTATCCAGATACCAGATATTTCCCTCTTCTAAAAATGTATTACTTGCCAAAAATAAATTTTGAGGATTTTCAAAGTACTCACCAGTATTTTTATACGCGCTTTCTGCCACATTTGTCTAATGCTTGTATCTGCAATCAGCTGCTTTGTGTCCAAACTTTCCACAATGATAACAACTATAATTCTTCCTTTCTAGATTGTAGTTACCTCTTCCTCTGCCACGATATGTAGATCCAAAACTATGACCATCTCTTCCTTGATGTGCTGGATTGAAACCAATGAAATTGTTGTCTCTCCATTGGTTAAAGTTACCACGTCCTCTTCCTTTATAATTTCCTCGTCCTCTGCCTCTATAATTTCCTCTTTGTCTATTGTAATTACTTTGACCTCTTTCTTCTACAATACGACTTGACTCAGAAGTGTTGTTGAAATTTACCTGACTTTTGAGAGCTTATTCTTTTACCACTTTCTCAGTCTTTTCTAATATTCTGTTGACATGACTTTCAATGTTTCCCTAAAATAATGCTACAGACAAAGTGTTTGTATCGTGTGACTCAATTATTGTAGCACTACATGGTCAAACTTCATCGGCATCATATGCATAATTTTTTCTACCACTCTACTATCTGGAATATCTTCTCCATATACTCTCATCTTGTTGACGAGATTTATAACACAAGAAAAATATTGTTCTATTAGTTCTGAATTAGATATTTTGTACCTTTCATATTCTCCGCGCAACGATTGTAATTTGGATTTATGAGCCTTCTCAACTCCTTTATGTGATAACTTCAATATGTCCTGTGCTTCTTTAGCAGTCTTCGCATTTGCAATTTTTCCAAATACTGAGTAATCAATTCTTTGATGAATTTGTGAATGTGTCAACTGATCCTTTCTACGAGTGACTTCATCAGCTCCTTGTTGTAAACCAGGATCCACAAAACTCCAAACATTGTGAGCTTTTAGATGTGTTGTCATCAAAATTTCCCAATAACTAAAATCTAATTATGCGGTTAATTTTGGACCAGACCAAACAAAGTTGTAATTGTTTTCCATATTTCTTTCAGAAAATACTCACAATAATTTTTACACAATGAGAACTCTTTTGTTCCTCACACATTCAAATATTTTTGATACTCACACAAGCAGGACCTAACCTGCTCTGATACCAATTTGATATCAAATGGGACTTATAAAACTCAAACTCACACAACCAAGAGGAAGAGGAATTAAAACTCTTGTAATTCTATTTGTTTTCTTAGAAATGATATATTTACATATGATTGCATCAATCCTTTATATAGGCCTTAGATTATACATTCTTACTGCTTAAGAAACTTAATTAGGAACCATGTTTAGGTGCATACATCCACTTTCTTTCTTAAGAGATAAGTTTTAAGTTAATGGATAAGTAATATGGTTTCTAAACTCTTCTAATTAAAGACTATTCTAATTTGCCAACTCTTCTCATAGATTCTATGTAATTCTTGATTTAATTATTTAATTCTAACATTGCCTCCCTTAAATCAAACTTGCATCATTCAAAACATTTTCTTCAATTTATAAAATAGTTCATTCTTCAGAGGTTTCATAAATATATCCGCTTGCATCATTCCAAGCAAATTACAAGATGAAGAGAATATTATGTTACTAGTGACTAGAGCATAGAGTTGCATAGACTCTATTGTAAGATTCTTGAAGTAGTTTCTAGTATTTTACATGTTGCCAATGCGTGATTGGATGGTTATAACAATGGAAAAAGGGGGTTTTAAGGAATAGAAATTCAATATCCATCAGGAACTCACACAAATCAACCCGAGCCCACAACTAAAAAAAACTCATACTAATAACAACACAGCAAACCAGGCCCTTCCACTAAGCTCTAGCAACACTACAATACCAATCCTTGCAAAAGCACAACAGGCCTGATGACCAAACCATCACCAACAGCAGCGAGAACACCTGATCATTGAACTATTTTTTAGTATGTTTCTTCATGTTGTTGTGAATAATTCATGTTCTAAGGGCACTTTAGTAATTATTAGGATAATTAAGTATTTTTTATTTTACTGTTATTATCGTATATCTTTAATTCCTTAAGATTAGGATTAGGGTTTGTTTTTAGTTAGTTACTTTTAGGATTATAAATAGGTGCTTGTATTTCATTAGTTTTATCAATTCAATTCAATATAATTTATTCCTTGTTTTTATCCTCTTTCTTATTTCCATCATTATTCTCTTCTATCCTTGTGCCCTAACAAATTGGTATCTAGAGCTTCCGGTTTAGAATTCAGGGAAACACGAGTGACTGTGAGTTATCTATATGTTTGATTTTGCTTCTAGGTTTCACGTTGAAACTAGAACAAGAATCGTTTTTCTGTTTGTGGGTTGGGAAACACTGTGTGAGTTAATATCTAAGGATATTTGCGCAAGGAAGAAGATGAACGAAAACAACAACTTAAGCACCAAACTTCTAGTCTTTGATGGCAAAAACTGGAATCGATGGATGATCCGAATGCGTGTGATGTTTGGAGCTCTAGATGTTTTGGAGCTTGTCACTGATGGTTACATTCCAGTTGCAGAAGCTGCAACAGATAAAGAGAAAGAGGTGCAGAGAGATAAAAGGAGGAGGGATCAGAAGGAACTGTTCTACATCCATCAGTGTGTGGATGCGATTGTGTTTGAGAAAATTGTAGATTCTATGACGTCAAAGGGGGTGAAGGACACACTGGTCAGGTGTTACGGTGGTGACGCATCAGTGAAGAAGGTGAAGCTTCAGTCCTTGAGAAAGCAATACGAAAATCTCAACATGAAGAATAGTGAAAAGGTTTCTAAGTATATCTCAAGAGTGATTCTGATGACTAATGAGATGAAAGCTTGTGGAGAAACTCTTTCTGAACAAGAGATCATAGAGAAGGTTCTGAGGTCACTTATCCCTCTATTTGACTATATTGTGGTTATTATTGAACATAACAAAGATCTGGAGACCATGAAAATTGAAGAGCTACAAAGTAGTCTAGAAGCACATGAATTGCGCTATCGATGTAACTTCGAGAGGGAAGAGCAGTTCGAAAGCTTCTTTTGTCAAGAAGGACCAGAAGTAGTAATAGACGTGGTGATGATTTGAAGCCGAAACTTCTGATTATGATGAGAAGTATCAGAAGGGAAAGGACAAAAGGAAAGTTCAATGCTATTGTTGAAGCGCTTGGTCACTTTGCTAGAGATTGTAGGTCAAACACGAAAAAGAATCAAGAAGCAAAAATAGCCAGAGATGATTCAGATGATGAACATATGCTATTGATGACTTATGAATCTTACGAGGAACCTGTGAGGTTATCATTTTCTGAATTTGAAGGGGATGAAGATTCTGAAGGAGTGTCTCTTTATGAGTCAGTGTCAGAAAATGAAGAAGAGTCAGAAGTTGAAACTTCTGAAAGAGAGTTAGAAGATGAAACTTTCTGAAGAACAACCAGAAAATGATTTTGTAGATTCTGTAGATGAGTCATAATCTGAGGTTTCAGAAGATGAGTTAGAAGATTCTGCTTCTGAAGATGAGTCAGAAGATTCTGGTTTTGAAGATGAGTCAGAACATGAAGGTTCTGAAGATGATTTAGAAGCAGAAAGTTCTGAAGATGAGTCAGAACATGAAGGTTCTGAAGATGAGTCAGAACATGAAGGTTCTGAAGATGAGTCAAAAGCAGAAGGTTCTGAAGATGAGTCAGAACATGAAGGTTCTGAAGATAGGTCAGAAGTAGAAGGTTTTGAAGAAGAGTTAGAGTCAGAACATGAAGGTTCTGAAGAAAAATTAGAGTCAGAAGATGAAGAAGATTCTGGAGAATCTAAGGATGAGTCAGATAGTGAATATGATTCTGATCTAGATTCTGATGATGATCTAGAATCTGGTGGTGATCATGCTTCTAGAAGGGAAAACTCTAAAGACGTAGGAGGACAAGCTTCTGGAGGTGATCAAGAAAGTGATCATGCTTCTGGAAGGGAAAACTCTGAAGACGTAGAAGGACAAGCTTCTGGAGGTGATCAAGAAAGTGATCATGCTTCTGGAAGGGAAAACGCTGAAGTCGAAGGTTCTGGAGGACAAGCTTCTGGAGGTGATCAAGAAAGTGATCATGCTTTAGGAAGTGAAAAATCTGAAGACGTGAGAGGACAAGCTTCTGGAGGTGATCAAAATATTGGTGGTAATCATGACTCTGAAGGTGGAATTTTTAGTCCAGCCTCTGACGTTGGTCATGATTCTGAAGGTGGAATTTCTAGTCTAGCCTCTGACGATGATCAAGATTCTGAAGGTGGAACTTCTGAAGCAAGAGCTTCTGAAGGCGATCCAACTTCTGAAAGTGATGGCTCTGGACAAGGTCTAGAAGTTAACAAAGGTGGAACTTCTGGTGGAAGTTCTGAAGGCGATGGTTCTGAACAAGGTCCAGAAGTTAACAAAAGTGGAACTTCTGGTGAAAGTTCTGAAGGTGATGGCCTTGGATAAGGTCCAGAAGTTAACAAAGGTGGAACTTCTGGTGGAAGTTCTGAAGGGAATGATTCTGGACAAAGTCCAAAAGCTAACAAATGTGGAACTTCCGGCAGAAGTAAAACTTCTGAAGAAAGTCCAGAAAGAGATACGGTTCCAGAATCAGAAGGAGATTCTGAACAAATAGGCACTGAAGATGTTCCCAAGAAGAAAACGTGGCTGAATGTCATGAAAGAAGAACTTGAGGCTTCAGAAGGAAACAAGACCTGGAAGTTAACTGAGCTTCCAAGGGAGAAGAAAGTCATCAACGTCAATGGGCTTTTAAGGTGAGGTTTAAGCCAAATGGATTAGTTGGCAAGAACAAAGCAAGGGTAGTGGCCAAAGTGTTTATTCAGAAACCTGGACAAGACTATTTTGAGGTGTTTGCTCCTATAACGAGGCATGAAACAATCAGCAGTTGGCCGCTGATGCATTTGGATGTGAAGTCAACATTTCTGAACGGACAATTACAAGAAGAGGTATACGTGTCACAACCTTCTGACTTCGTGAAAAAGAATCAGGAAGGGATGGTGTATAAGTTACACAAAGCTCAGATGGATTAAAGAAAGCACCCGAGCTTGACTCGAAGATTGATTCAATTTCTAAGAAGCAAAGGTTTTAAATGTGAGATGAAGTATGGTGTGTATGTGAAACATTCCGAAGCAATATGATTCTAGTGTGTCTTTATGGTGATGACATATTAGTAAAGAAGAGTTGCAACCAGAAGCAAGCTGCAGATATTCTGATGAAGGATATCAAGACTGAATATCTTATCCGTTTGAGGGATGACACCTTCCGAGCTGCCCGTAGTGAGGTTCTAATACAGTCAGTTTGTGATGAACATGAATTAAGGGATGGTGTTGTGAATAATTCATGTTCTAAGGGCACTTTAGTAATTATTAGGATAATTAAGTATTTGTTATTTTACCGTTATTATCGATATCTTTAATTCCTTAAGATTAGGATTAGGGTTTGTTTTAGTTAGTTACTTTTAGGATTATAAATAGATGCTTGTATTTCATTAGTTTTATCAATTCAATTCAATTCAATACAATTTATTTCTTGTTTTTATCCTCTTTCTTATTTCCATCATTATTCTCTTCTATCCTTGTGCCCTAACACATGCAAGCATGTTTATTTATGTTTTACTATTGATGGAAAAAGTAGAGTACACAAGTCATATTGAATTTCAACTGTTAGTATCTGTACATGTCGTAAATAAAGTGACTTGAAATAGAGTTTTGCTAGTCTGCTAGTGTTTGTTTTAATTAAAGTGGACATGTGAGGAACTGAAATGGAAATTTTGGCTTAATTTTCACTCCACTCCCCTGGTTCTTGCCAATATATAGTATAATATGTTTAGCATACAAGTGATTAAACACATAAATTGAAATGCTAAAATCAAAATTATAGAAATACTGAAAGATTTAAAAGTGGCATCTTCAATTTTCCAACAATCAAAGTTGTTTGAAATGAATCATATGAGAAACAAGTTTTCAATATCTACAGAAGAATATAGAGTCTATGTTACATAGTTGGATCAATAAAACCGTAAACAACTAGCGGGACTTCTAAAGCAGTAAACAACTAGATTACTCAAACTAACTACATAATAGAAGAAACAAACCACTTAAAAAGTTATAAAATATGAAAACAAACTAAAATTGGAAAGAAAAAAGATTAAGTAAGTTTATGATCTATATGAATATAGCAGTTTTTATTTTTAGTCCTTATCTGTCTTTAGGCAATAGATTTTACAAAAAAAACGTTGTCAAAGCCAGTTAAAACCGTAGTCAAAATTCAATAGAGATTAAAAATAAAACTGCAATATTTATAGAGACCAAAAATTTATTTAACCCAAAGAAAAAAAAGCTCACCTCCCAATATAAGCATTTGTATTCGTGAGTAATAATTAAGTTAGTACCTTTTTCTACATCAAAGCATTCCATTTTAGCTAATGACTTTAGACAACTCCTCTACACATAGATGAAAGTATAAAAGAATCAAAAGATAATTAGTGAGACTTTAAAATTTACATAAAGTTAAACACCAAATGCATTCAACAACGTTGTACCAATTATTCTCACAGATTTATGAGAATGTTTACAATATACAATATTATAAAACATTAAAGTTAAGTGTTCAACTAATACCAATAACCAAATTTTTTCCACAAAGTGATTAACATGTTAAAAGGTAGGGATTAAATCACAATTTGAAGAAAATTGTGGGTTAATTGCTCACAAACAAGCCGAGCTAGATACTTGTAAACTACACTACACCAACAAAGAGAACGAAAACTACATTGGATCTAATAAAATAGGAACCTAATGGTAGCTAACATATTCAATGTGGGCAAAAACATATCAGAAACTTAGATTAGAAAGAAAGTACATTATATTGAAAATTTGTGTTATCATACAATTAAAAAAGGATGGATGGATATGTTTGAAAATGCCTCAAAATGAACAAGAAAGTCCAAGAAACTAGTACCTTAGAACCTGAGTCAGAAGCCTTATAATGTCGCTCATATTTTGGGCCTCAAACTTGGCAAGATTTTCAACACATACACCCTACATGACATCCTTTCAAGCTAACAAAAAACCAAGGACCAATGTGAAATAATTAACCATGTTTTGACTTCCCCTGATGAAGGGAAAACTATACTTCCAAGAAAATTGGCGTACAATTTGAAAACCTAGCATCCAATAAAACATGTTATTTCAACTAATTAAAAATTAATGATAAATATAAACATGGCGTATCATGTGCAATACCTAATCACCAAAAACCAAAAGAGAAATTGTTTACAAATGGAAAGAAAACAAAACCCTAATTCCAAAAAAAAAAGTAAACAAGGAAATAATTCACATAGAGTTAGAAATGAGATGTTAGAAATAAGAAAAGACTTGTAAACAAGAAAACAATACACAGAGTTAGAATTGAAACGTTTAAATAGCTCAAAATCCTCCTTTAAAATTCAAAAGATATATTATATAGTTTGAGATAAATGATCATTTTTATTCTGGTGATATGATTCTCATGCATGTGTGTCATGTTTTAGTTTTAAAACAACATCTTACCTAATCGGAAAAAAACAATATTGAAACCTCTTTTATTATATTTTTTATTTGTAAATTAAACGGTCTATCACGTTGGTTTTCATAATAATTGAGGGGATAATTTAGCATTAAAATTTAAGGATATTTATTACTGTTCTGTACTCAAATCTTTGTCGTCGATTTTATGTTTATCAATGCTCAAAACACTACCATTAATAATCCACGTGGAACATAAATAACTTCTATTATAAGAGCATTCTGAGTATAAAAAATTAATAATAAAATATCATGAAGCGATTGAAACTATCCTCCACTTTAAATTTTGTAAAAAAATTGCTATGAAGAATTCTATATTATAGATTGCAAGAGCTGAAAATTATTTAAATTTAAAATTTATATTTTTAATTATTTATTTTAGCAAAAAACCATTTATTTATCTTACCTATAAATTAATATAGATTTATGTAATAATGTATTTTAAGACAATACAAATATAAATATAATATAGCAAAAAAATATTATTATAATATCATCTATTTATTTTTTCATTTGGGAGATATCTCCATGACCTTCATTTTATGCAAACTGCAATTTATTTTCAAATCAACCACCTATTAAAATATCTCTATTAAAATATCTATAATAGTTAAGTCAAAATTAATTTTAATATCTTTTCAAAGTCTATTTTCGTGTTAGAAAATTGATATATTTATAATTTTGGAATATATTTTTATGTTGACATTTATTACCAATGACATGTTGTTTTAAAGGAAATATTATTTCTCTCTCTTCTATTCGCTAGTAGAGAAAGGGTTCTTTTTAAAATCATTCTCTCTTTTATTTGAATAAGTAGAAACACTAACAGATAGAGAAATAATTTGGGTAATTGTTCTTTAAGGTTTTATTTTCTAGTTTTAAAAATTAAACAAGTATCATAATTTATCTTAAGTATTAAAAACATTAAATTGTTCAGTGATGTAAGTAAGATTCATGATCTTCCTTTACAAAATTTAATGCACTATTATGATCACTAATCTTCTTTTTATGTTCTGATATAAGTTTTCTTATAGGGATTATTAATTGTACGATAAATTAGTTGTATCGTGAGTTTATTAATTGTGTTGTTGCTTCCAATCAGTGTTTTAAAAATTGGACCGGAGATCAAACTGGTGAAGGTACTGGGTCACTGGTTTATTGGTTGAACCACTGGGTCACTGGTCGAACCGCATGACTAAACCGGATTAAATCGGATAACTCAGTTGATTAAACCGGCCTTTATAACAAAACGATATAGGTATAAAACTTGTCGAACCAGATGACTCAATCTCTACAAAATATAATTAGAACTAATTTTTTTTAAAATATCATTTTATAAATAAATTCACAATTTAATAATTTAAATTTAAATTTTAAATATTTTAAATATTTTAAAAATATCATATCATAAATAAATTTACAATTTGATAATTTAAATATAAATTTTAAATATAACTATCATATATAATAAAATAGTACAAAATTATAAAGTATAATTGCAACATAATATAATTGAATAATTTAGAACAAAATAATTTTATTATCTACTATTTAGTTTCAAGGAGTAAAGATTATTTTAATATTAAGATATCCTTTTTCAATATCAAAATTATCTACAAAATCAACCGCATCAACAACATTTTCTTTGTCAATAATATAATTAATTAATTTTATTTTTTATTTAAATATAATATTTTAATAAAATAATCCAAATAAATAAAAAATTTAAATTGCATATTTTTTAAAAAATTTAAAAATTTTGAATAAAAAGATTTAAAAATACAGTTGAACCACCGGTTTTAGAAAACCGACGGTTTTTCCGCCGGTTAATTATAAGAAATATTAAATGATCTTTAATATATAAATTAAATATAAATTTTATTTAAATTTTTTACTTTTTATTTTATTTTTTGTAATATTTTATTTTTAATTTGTTTGAGCTTTTAACATTTTTTTATATTTTTTATTTTGTTTATAGTAAATCAAGTTATCATATAATAATATTGAAATAATGTTAAAATATTTAAATTTCAAATTTTATTTACAAAATCCGTATGAAAGAGGAAATGAATGAATAAATTAACTTGCATCAATATAATAATTAAATATATTTAATTATTATATTTTTTAAAAGAATAAATGTGATTAAATGTCATTAATACTTTTATAATTAGAAGCAATGAAGCTATTAATGAACTCATGATATAATAAATTTGTGTGTAATTAATGATTCTTATCTTTATCTTGTGTTCCGAGACACTCGTTTGGCATTACCCTTTATAAAACACCCAATTTAAGACTTTTAATACTTATTGTGTTTGTGACTTTAAGATCTAGAGTAACTAATTAGGAGTTTCAATACTTACGTAGACTTTAAGATCTAGATTAAATGTTGCTCAAATAAAATCTAGATTAATTAATGAGGAGTTTCAATACTTAAGTATAGTAAATCGTGTAAGTATTTATAAGACCCGAATAAATAAAAGCAAACAATAAAAACTGGAAAATAAATAACATAAAATAAAAGATAAGTGTTTCTCCAAGAAATCTTCTTACAATTAAATGAATATTATAATTACTTTAAATTATTATTATTATTATTATTATTATTATTATTATTATTATTATTATTATTATTATTATTAATTGAAAAAAGATAAACTTTATTAAAACTAAAAAAAACAAAACAAAATAGAGGGATTAAAGATCCAGCCACCAAGACAAGCACTCAGGCATCATTAGTAAACTAAGCTTCTTTCTAAGCTTTTGCTTGAGCCAACAACAATTCACAACTATATTAACAATATTAGGACCTATGTTCCTATTTCTATCTTTTCCGAAACACCAAGAATTCCTCAACTTCCAAGCTTCCTAAAGAGTTTCCGCAAACGCACATCTAATGATAGCTCCTTTAGCACCATTGACTTTACCTTTCCAATAGTCCAACGTAATTCCACTTTCCAGCCTTGCGGTTGATGGGATTCTTGAAGTCAATCTAGAGTCTCAATTTGATTGTAGAAAATGCAGTTCTTGTCATTGATAAATTTGAACTGGTGTAAGCGATCTTTAGTTGCTAAGCAGTCATGGCATGCCAACCACAACATAAACAAATCCCTTGGACACATCGTATTATCGAAGAACACCTTCCTCTAGGAGACCTTCTGATGGTAATCCCTTTATGGCTAATACATCAACTGAGTGTGGTATCTATTCTACTGAAGCATTTTATCCCACGTCGCATTTCATATAATATGTATGGATCCATTTGATCTGAAATTCTGGTATAACAGACTTAGATGTCTTATAAAGATTTCAATACATCTAATCTGAAATTCACATACAGACAAAGTATAGCAGTGCTGGAAACATAAATAACACCAGTAAATTATTTACCCACTTCGGTGCAAGACACTTACATCTAGAGACTTTCAACTCATGAATGAAATCCATTATCAGCAGTATCAATTTAGAGTTAAACTCGCTCGTTTACAACTCCTCACTTAATCACTACCCAATGCAATTTCTACCTAAGAACATCTTAGATATGAGAAACCCCTCTCACTCCTCGTCAATCACTCACAGTGATAAAACAATAACAATAACAAAAGACAGAAGACTCACTTCTATCACAAACAATCTAAGACTTAAAGCAATTTACTTCTAACTTAGAACACACTTTGGAGTTGCTTCACAGCTTCCTCCAAGAACAATACATGTTGCCTCTCACCTACGGGTTTTGAGGAGCATGGTGAGCATCCCACAAACCGGGTCGTTCACTACATCTAGCCTAATGATTACATCTTCTCTAATTTCGGCTAGCTACTAAAACTAGGTTACAAAGCCTTATTTTATAACCTCTTCCGAACTGGATTTGGGCCTTTAAACAACAACATGTCAGTTGTAACAAACTGTAGAAAACTTCTACTACAAGTAAGGTCTTTGATATTTAGTTTCCTAAATGTTCTCCTTGATTTCAGATTGGATCTTCTTGAATCTTATAGACCTTTAAATATGCTTTATAGGTTGCATAACATTCCTTGAATATTCCGCAATTTTCAAAACAGTAATCGAACCTCTTTATTTAGTTTAGTAGGCGCGATGTCGAATGCTCCTTCATAGGACATCTTGTTCAACATTTTATTCTATTTGTTGAATAAGTTCAACACAACATGTCTTAACATTCCAATAAGACTTCTTGTTGTACCTGTTTTTCTTAGCAAGTTTATACATCCTATTGTACATTACATTATTGCTGCTATTATTTGTTTTACTAAAATTAATTCCAATCCTACGGAACTTACAATCTCCCCCTTTGGAAAATTTTGGCTAAAAATAATAAAATTACAAGGAGATTACAGCAAAAACATCATCAGCCACACATAGCTACAAATCTTCAGTTGGAGATGAGCAAAAACTTCATCAGTAGTAGCTTCCAAGGTCTACTGCACACATCAACAGGCTTTTAGTTGAAGACAATGTCTCAACATCGTGTTTGACATCTTCTTTGCAGCATTCTGGAGATTCTCCATTGAGCCAACACTAAACATGCAGAATAAAAGGAAGGAAAGTCATAATGTTAAGTTGATGCACACGAGGAAGAAGATAACATAAACTAGTTTGTTGTCCCCCTCAACCTAGTTACTTTCAATGGTGGAATATTTGACCTTTACTAGTTGTGAAATCAACAACCAAATGTCCATCCAAATCAACCACCACCCTTGGTAACTCAAAACATAGGTCACTATTGTGTTCATAACTCAGATCACAGGTATCACACCCCAAATTTTGCCCATGCGTTTCAACCGTTAATCCACATACATTAGCATATCATATTTGTTTCACCCGATCATGACATTTTTTTTTGTACTTTTGTTCATTTGCATATCGCATTTTCGGATGGAATTTTAGATTTTTATCAATTTTAATTTTTTTTTCTTTTGCTTTTAAGAAGAATAATAACCATTTTTTAATTGAACATGTTTACCTTCTAACACATTTTTAACATTTTATAGTATGATTAATTAATATTTGTTTTTAAATCGATTAATTTTTGTTATGAAATTTTTATGATATAGCCCATTTTTATTATTTAGTAAGTAGTAGTTAGTTTTCACCTTAATTTCCTTTTAAATAAAATTTGATAAGTGTTATTAGTAATTATAATGAATTTTGAATAGAATACATTTTGTTTAACATTCACCGTAGCAATTAACAAAATAGGTCTTGCTCTTTATGGCTTTTCCACGGTTCCCACTACCACCACCAATTTCTTGTACTCACCTGAAAATTCAAATAAAACAAAAAATCAGTACAGACAACTCACCTTGTACAACCTCTCCACTGCAATTCCATTGCCTCCCACTCTCAATTCCACACCAAAACCACCTCCACCACTTGTACCATCATCCTTCACCTCTAAGTTTACTACCTTTAATCTTATCCTTTCAATCCTCTACAAATTCCTCTTATGCCCTCACTCTTGATCCACTCTATAACAGATTCTCACAAAGAGGACACCAACAATCCATTCCTCCTTCTGTCACCACATAACCATCCTTTCCACAAAACAACCTTCAACACCATCGCTCTAACCTCAACCTTCAAACATCATACTCCCACCTTATCACCGACCAAACACAATCATTTTAAACCTCCCTCAATATCGACAGAGCACACACAGAAGTAGAATAGAAGCAGAGGCAAAAGAACAAAACAAAATTAAAAACCATCGCTCAAAGAGTCTTCCCTTTGTCTTCCCTAACACACCCTTCAATCACTCCCTTCACAAACAAACAGAAATCACACGCAACTTATATCAACCACCTCACTATACCCTTGAATGTTCTAACCTCACTTTTCCTTCCACCCAGAAATACACACTCAGATCCAAAACACAGCAAGCAGAAGACGAAAGAAATACGAAGTAGATGCAGATACATACCCATATCCAAAAGAGTTACAGAAACTTAAAATCAGAATGCGCATCAGGAGAAGAGACGTATTAGGAGAAGAGATAAATAAGGTCTGAAGTCCTACCTCGAGTTCACGATGTGGTTTGCGTTTTTTTTCTCCTGTTATTGTTGATTCTGATGCAATCCCTTCATATAATATGTAAATATCTTGAACTTGTATTGCAATTGGGGATTATGTTTTTTTTACTGTTGTTTTCTGTGATGATGAGTGATAAAAAGCAAGAGATAAGTGCTAAGAGAAGGAAACGTGAGGTGAGAGCGTAAAAGAGATTTTCTTTAGTAAATGTGGTTTAGAGTTAATATAATTAATTAAGGTTGAGATAAGAGTTGAACGGTGGCACCTCACTAGGGTTAGTTTAGGTTTTGTTGTCTGTTGCCCAAGTTGGGCCTTATCCTTATAAGCAATCCGACCCAATTGCTTCAACAAGCTCTGCGTCCCATTTACTTTCACATCACCTGCGTCTTTCTGTAATACACCCCTGATGACCCAATTCTTTTTACTACTTATTTATTTGTTTTAACTGATTTTTTTCAATACATAGTAATTTTGTTTAAATTTAATTTATACTTCTACTTTTTTTAATATTATAAAAATACAAAAAAAGAATGTATAGTTTAGATTTTAATTTCTTTTTAGTAGTTTCTTTTTTTTAGATTTAATTTTGCATTATCTTCACGTGTACTTTTATTCGGACTTTTAATTTGATTCATCCTCATTCATAAATTTGTATCCCCACTCCCATGAGATGTAATAATTAATAAGTATTTTATTGCTTTATTGTATTTAATTATTCATTCACAATGCACAAACCATTTTTCAAAGAACTAATACTTGATTGCGAGCCATTTTTAATTACCTTGAGTTGACAAAGCTTAGAAGCGTCGCAACGACCACACATTTGTGCACACACCACACTTACTCTTGGGCTTACAATGAGACTTTAATTGGTTAGTTAAACATCATTTAATTATCTAATTAGGTTATTTACAATTGGGTAGTCCATCTAATCAATTTTATTAACCTAACTACTTGATTAAATATCATTTAATTAATCGATTAAATTTATTTCGCGCATGCACTTACACAATTGTTAGTTGCTTCATCATTTATGTGAGCCACCTTGTGTGGGCTTTTAATTTATTTACTCGCTTTATTTAATGCTTGTATATAATTATTCGCAATTGCTCACATTTATTCTCGCACCTTGGTCCATATACCAAGTTCTCATCCAAAGAGCCTCATGGTAGGGAGTAGACACTTGTCTATTCTCTCGAGATTAATCAAGCTTTCTTGGTTAATCATAGCCTAAATCTCCTCTTCTAACCATTCAATACCTTTTATAAAACAATGTTCAAACCTCGATCCGACGTCGAGTTTCTTTTCAAAATAATTTTCATAAATAAATATTCTACTTCCTTCTTCCCAAGCGTAAGGTAGTCAATCCTGTTTCGACCCTCAATCATACGTTTGGTTTCTTTAATTGAATCTAATTAAGCAAATTTTGTTTCACATCACCTTTTTGTTAAGGACCAATTTGTAGTTATTTTGTACATTATTTTGTGGTCCTTAACAATGTCTTTGTATTTAATTTGTATATTTATTCTAGTATTTTGCTTTAATTAGGTTTTTATCTAGTTTTGTTTAACATATATACTATTTGACTTTAGTTATTCTTAATTGTAGGAATTTATTAACTAATTCTCCCAAGCTTGGATTCAAGGGTACTTGAAGAGTTTTAGGGATGATTCTTTTGAAGATAATTTTGGAAGAGGGAAGCATGCTTCAGGTCGCGCTCAGCGCGGTGCCAGCATGACCGCGCTCAGCCCGACTTAACCGCGCTCAGCGCGGTCTGCGAAATTCAGAAAAAAGGACAGCCCATGCTTTCACCTTTGGAGCCACCAACCCATCACTTCACCAGACCTTTTTGGCTTGTAAAGGAAGCAAGAAACATAGACCATCATTATCTTTTTCATCTTTGTAAAATCTAGGGCAAGTTGAGAAAAGAAAAACCATAGCTTTTCTCTTGATTTTTCTCATGTTCATCATCTCTACCAACAATCTTGAGAGCAAGGCAACCATGGAAATGAGTAGCTAAGCTCCTTTTGTGTCAAGATTAGAGGTAGTTGATCTTTATAGTATGTATTTCTTCTAATCCATTGGTGTATGAACATTGTTGATGATTAATATAGTTGAATATCTTTGTTCTTCATCTTTATGCTTTGAGTTTTGCTTGGAAAAGAATATTTCAAAGTGACCTAGGATATTCATCCTCTCACAAACAAATGCTAGGAATAGATTTGTGTGTTAGAGTTTACAAAATATTGAACTTAATGATTATCATGCTAATAGTTGTAGTGAGGAATCATGCAAGGATTAACATGATAACATTCACAATCTTGGTGGGAAATCTACAAGATTGAGAGGATATGTATTTGTAGAAATCATCTATTATGTTCATCACTTGATTAAAATGAATATGTGTGAAACTAGATCAATGAAACTAATCTTGACATGCCTTCTTATTTGAAAACAATCTCAAACTCTCTCTAATCCAAACCATAACTCTCTTTGAAAGAATTAATTTAGTTGTTGTTTGGAAACTCATGGTTTTAGTAGAGTAGATAACAAACCCTTTGGTTACATCATCTTAAAACATACTTTTCTATTGAAAGACTATAACATGCACCAATCCCTGTGGAATCGATAATTAAAATACTTTGTTCACGGAATAATCCTACAACAAAATGGCGCTGCTGCCGGGATTGGCGTTGATGTTGTTAGTATAGCAATAGTTGTGTGTTTTAAGACTTTTTCCACTAATCTCTTTGTTTCTTTTGTGTGGCTAGACTTTTCGTAAATTAGTTTATGCGGGAAGTATTCCTCGACCAACTCCTTTTCGATCCCGAAATTGAAAGGACGGCTAGGAGACTTAATAGTAGTGCTAGAAGAAGAAAAAGACAAGCTAGGCAAAGGCAAGAAAGAGGAGAAAGAGGAGAAGCATCTACTTCTTCAACACCACCCGTGTTTGGAGAAGTCACCACTATGGAGGAAAATCAACCACCACCACCACCACCACCGCGGGGGCCGTGTGTCAATAGCCCTCGCCATAATGCTCAATTTGCCCGACAAGCAAATGCAAGGGTTGCGGAAATGAAAACGGGCTTGCTTCAACTTCTCTATGCAAGTCCATTTCATGGCCACGACCATGAAGACCCTTACACTCACCTTACCAAGTTTTATGAGATCGCGGGAGCGACGGGTGCTCCGGAAGACCAAGAAGAACAATATTTCCAAAGGCTTTTCCTCATTCTCTAGTGGGAAGGCAAAAGATTGGTATCTTGATCAATTGCAAGAGACAATGACTAATTGAACGTTTTGGAGGAAAAGTTCCTTGAACGCTTTTTCCTCAATCACGCTTCATGGAGGCTAAGACGGCTATCTCGGTATTTTCGCAAGGAGTAAACGAGCCTTTGAATCGGGCATGGAAAGATATAAGTCTATGCTAAGGAAGTGTCCGAGCCATGGTTTTGACGAGCTTACACAAATTCATATTTTCCAAATGGTCTCCAACCTCAACACAAATTGTTGTTGGATGCCACGGCGGAGGTTCTTTGATGGCAAAACACCGTATGAAGCAATCCAAATAATTGAGAAGATGGGTAGGAATGATCATCAAACTCAACATGATCAAGGAGGTGTACAAGTGAAAACGGAGTTTTAGAAATTGGTTCGAAGTCATGAAGCACTTGTGGCGCAAAACAAATTGTTTGTAAACAAGTTGAAGAATTGACAAACAAATGGCTAAACTCCCTCAACAAATCATGGAGTTACAAGGAGCATCAAATAAGCAAGCTCACCAAATAGCTTGTTGTGAATTGTGCAAAGGAGATCATAAAACCGGCTTTTGTCCTCCGGAGAATGAGGAAGCTAACTATGTGGCCAACCAAGGCCAAGGGTACCAACAACGAGCTCCTTACCCTTATCAAAATCAAAACCAAGGTTACCAACAAAGGGGTAATCAAGGTTATCAAGGATGGTGGAGGCAAGATAACAATAACCAAGGAAGGCAAAATCCATATCAAACACAAAATCAAAATCAAAATCAAAGTCAACAACAAAATCAAGGCCAACAACAAAACCAACCTCAAAGTCAAGTAAGATCTTCCAACATTCAAGACACTCTAGCGCAATTTATGCAAGCCTCAATGGCTAATCAAAAGAGCACAGAGGCATCTATCAAGAACTTGGAAACTCAAGTTGGACAACTAGCTAAGCAACTTTCCGAACAAAGTGCTTCGACATCATTTTCCCTAACTACGCAAACGAATCCTAAGGAGCATTGCAAAGCCATAACAACAAGAAGTGGTAGAGTTTGTGATGAGAAGAGGAAGGTAGTTGAAAGAAAAAAGAAAGTAGTGGAGAAGGATGAAGAAGAAATAGTGGAGGAAGAGGTAGTTGAAAAAGATGAAGAGGATGAAGTTGAAAAACATGATAATGTTGATGTGGAGGATGATTTAGTTGAAATGAGGTGTTAGTTGAAATGAAAAGGAAAATGGTGTAGTTGAAAAGGAGAAAGTAGATGAGAAAAGAAAAGAATGAAGAAGGGAAAAGAGAAGGAAGTAACTTATCCATTGAGAAATTTGCCATATCCTCACCTTCCTCTAAAAGGATGATGCAAAGCACTATGCTAGGTTTATGGATATTTTCAAGCAATTGCAAATAAATATTCCATTTATCAAGCATTAGAGCAAATGCCCAAATATGCAAAATTCATGAAGGATATCTTGACGAAAAGAAGAGGTATACGGATCAAGAAACCATAATGGTGGATGCTAGTTGTAGTGCAATAATTCAACGCACCATTCAAGAAAGAGAGTGATCCGGGCGGTAACTTTGCCCGCTACTATTGGGAATGTGTATGTCTGAAAAGGATTAATTGATTTGGGCTCAAGCATCAACTTGATTCCATTATCCATTGTGAAGAGATTGGGGGAGATTGAATTAAAGACCACGAAAATGACATTGCAATTAGCGGACAAGTCTATTACTCGTCCGCATGGCGAGCTTTAGATTTGTTGGTAAAAGTGGACAAATTCTTTTTCCGTGGACTTTGTAGTCATAGACATGGAGGAAGATGTTGATGCACCTTTAATTTTGGAAGACCGCTCATGAAGACGGCAAGGATGATGATTGATATAGATGATGGCCTAATGAAGGTGAGAGTACAAGATGAAGAGATTTGCTTTAATCTTTTGAAGCAATGAAGCATCCCATGGATAAGAAAGATTGTTTTAAAATTGACGTTATTGAGGAAGCAACTCAAGAAGTGAATGATGATGATGATAGTCGAGATATTGAGGAGTGTTTGAAGGAGTGGAAATTTCAAAGGAAATGCACCTTGGGAGGAAGAAGAGGAAAGTTTGAAGAAGGATCTAAAAGATGACGACCAAAAACTTGAGTTGAAAGAGCTACCGCCTCATTTAAAGTATGTGTTTTTGAGGAGGGAGGTAAAAGCCCGTAATCATTAGCAATACATTGTCGGAGAATGAGGAGGAGAGCTTAATTGAAGTTTTGAAATCGAACAAAATGCGATTGGTTGGGTCTTAGCCGATTTGAAAGGCATAAGCCCGCCTATTGTATGCACAACATTATGATGGAGGATGAGTACAAACCGTAGCCCAACCTCAACGGCGATTGAATCCGTGATGAAGGAGGTAGTTCGCAAAGAAGTAGTGAAGATGCTTGCGGGATGATTTACCCAATTTCGATAGTACGTGGGTGAGCCCGGTTCATGTGGTTCCTAAGAAAGGAGGATTGACGGTTGTATCTAATGATAAGGATGAGCTAGTGCAAACAAGAAAAGTGACGGGTGGAGAATGTGTATTGATTATCGAGGCTTAACAAAGCAACGAGAAAAGATCATTTTCCTTCCGCTCATGGATCAAATGTTAGAAAAGGCATGGACAACAATACTATTGTTTCTGGATGGTTATTCGATATAATCAAATATCGGTGAATCCGAAAGATCATGAGAAAACGCGCTCACATGTCCATTTGAATTTTCATAGGCGATGCCTTTCGGCTTGTGCAATGCACCGCAACATTCCAAAGGTGCATGCAAGCTATATTCACGATTTGATTGAAAAGACAATTGAAGTTTTTATGGATGACTTTTCCGCTTTTGGAGCTTCATTTGATTTATGTTTGAAAATTTGGACACCGCCTTGAAGAGGTGTGCAAACCAACTTGGTCTTGAATTGGGAGAAATGCAACTTTATGGTGACCGAGGGAATTGTCCTTGGCCACAAAATATCTTCAAGAGGAATCGAGGTTGACAAAGCAAAATTGATGTTATCAAGACGCTCCCACCTACCAATGTCAAAGGCATTCAAGCTTTTTGGTCATGCGGATTCTATCAAGATTCATCAAGGACTTCTCCAAAATAGCCAAGCCTTTGAGCAACCCGCTCAACAAAGATAAGTCTTTCTTGTTTGATAATGATTGTTTGTTAGCTTTTGAGAAATTAAAGGAGAATTTGATAATGCACCCATAATCACCGCGCCTAATTGGAAACTTGATTTTGAACTAATGTGTGACGCTAGTGATTATGCGGTGGAGCCGATAGGCCAAAGGAAGAACAAAATCTTCCATGCTATACATTATGCGAGCAAAGTTTTGAATGATGCTCAAATAAACTATGCAACAACTGAAAAGAGTTGCTCGCAATTGTATATGCATTGGAAAAGTTTCGCCTTACCTAATTGGTTCCAAGGTTGTAGTTTTCACGGATCATTCGGCGATAAAATATTCGCTACCAAACCGGACTCTAAACAAAGGCTAATCCGATGGATTCTTCTTTGCAAGAATTTGATTTAGAGGTCCGTGATAAAAAGGTTCGAAAATTTGGTAGCGGATCATTTGTCTCGCTTAGTGAACGAAAAATTACGGACAAGGAAAAGAGGTAGGAGGAATTCTTGATGAGAAGTTATTTGAATCCAAGAGCGACCGTGGTTTGCCGACATGGCAAATTACAAGGCCATGGATTAATGCCGAAGATTTGACTTGGAATGAGAAGAGAAATTTTTAGCCGATACAAAGTATTATGTGTGGGATGAACCTTACATTTTAGGTCGAGTAGTGATGGATTGCTAAGAAGGTGTGTGAGTGATGAAGAGGCCAAAACATTCTTTGTCATTGTCACACCCCTTGTGGGGACACTATAATGGAATGCGGACGCCACGAAAGTCCTACAATCGGATTTTATGGCCTTCGCTATTCAAAGATGCGTGTGCTCACGCTAAATCATGTGACAAATGTCAAAGAAGTGGTGGATATGAAAAGAGATGAAATGCCATTGAACAATATGTTGGAAGTGGAGGTATTTGATTGTTGGGGATTGATTTTGTTGGTCCTTTCCATCTTCGCTTTCAAATGAATATATTCTTGTAGCCGTGGATTACGTGTCAAAATGGGTAGAGGCCATTGCTTCACCTAAGGCCGACGCCAAAACTATCAAATTTTGAAAAGAAACATTTTTCTCGCTTTGGTGTGCCTAGGTGCTCATTAGTGATGGTGGGTCGACTTTTGCAATGCATTGTTACAAAAACTTTTGAAACAATTTGGTGTAAAACATAAGGTGACGACCCCTATCACCCTCAAGCAAATGGCCCAGAGGTGTCTAATAGAGAAATCAAAAGATTTTGGAAAAACTGCTTCGGTTCTCAAAAGATTGGTCGCAAAATTAGATGAAGCTGTGGGCGATCCCACCGCCTATAAAGTTCCCATGGACTAACCCTGCTTCAGGTTGGTATGGAAAACTTGTCACCTCCCTAGAGATGGAGCACAAAGCATCAGGCCCTCCGATTCTTGAATTTCGATCCATCCTTGGCGGGAGAAAAGCTTAAAATACAACTTGTTCATTTGGACGAAATGTAGACGAGGCTTATCATTCAAACCGGAGGTATAAAGCAAAGGTTAAGGTTTCTCATGATAAGAAGATAAAGATCAAGGAATTTAGGCGGACAAAAGGTTCTCTTGTTCAATTCCTTGATGAGGCTTTTTCCGGAAAACTCAAAACAAAGTGGTCCGTCCGCTTTTAATCAAAGAAGTCAAGGAATATGGTGCAATTGTCTTGCAAGATCTTGCACTAACAAAAGAATGGACGGTGAATGGGCAAGGTTGAAACGGTATGTTGGCGGAGAGGTGAGCCGCAACATAGCCATCCTTCTTTGATGATCAATGATCATCATGAACCGCCGAGCTCACCGACGTTAAACAAAGCGCTTGTTGGGAGGCACCCCAACATTGTAAGTATTCTTCCTTGAACTCATTTACACTTGCCCGCACCGTTAATTTTGCTGCTTTCTTAAAATTTCGACTGCAGATCACAAGCACTTTGACCCATCGGCGAAACTTTCGCTACGAGGCGGTCCGATTTTTTTTAAAAAATATTTTGAAAAATCGATTTTGGAGGCCCAATCGTGGCCTAGTTAGTTTCAAAAGGGTTAGGGTTATTTTAAACCCTTTTTCCTATTTTCTTCCTCTTTCTTCATCCTCTCAAAATCCCAAAATCTCCAAATCTTTTGAATTTCTTTGTCAAATCAATCCCCAAGGCATCCTAGTAAGTATTCTATGTTTTTTTTTCAATTTCTCTACATAGCATGTTTAGGTTAGATTTTGAAAACCTAGGGTTAGGAATTTTCAATTTCTCTTAGAATTAGGATGTTTTTGTGTTAGAGAAGTAATAGGATGTTATTTTCGCTGCCCTAGGAAGTAATTGTGGAGAAAATTTGCTTTGCAGAATTTTTCTCGAATCACAGAGCCACAGCGGCCATCAACAGGTCATCGCCTCCGTAATTTTGTAAAATTCTTCCGCTGTTTTTTAGTGTTTCCAATTAGTTGTAATGCTTTGGTTGGTTGGTTTGCTTTGTCGCTTGCTTGATTCATTGCTAATGGACACCTCGGTCTTTTCGTTGATTTTGTGTTGAAATTTCGATGGCACCTAAGCGACAAAGAGTTTCCTCCGGGCCGGGCCTCTCGGCCCGCCTGATTCGATGTCAGGCGATTTTTGGGGCCTGCTCAGGAGGCTCTCTACAAAGAGCTCGAGGAGCGCTACATCTGGACTGAGCGCACCATCAGCCTCCGTGAGCAAGGGCACTACCACGAGCCTCATGTCATCCTTGATAACTACGGGTTGGAAGTTCTTTGTACCCTCAAACAAAGGTGAATGTGGAGCTTGTTCGCGAAGTTCTATGCTAATGCTATCCCGCCGAGGGATGTGAGTTTCGTTTGCTTCAGCTTGTTCGAGGAAAACTGCTTCCTCTCTCGCCAAGAATCATCAGCTCGGCATCAACGGACAGCCCAGAGGACCAATTGATGTCTACCATGAGCACTGCTCGTGGTAATTGGGATTACAACATGTCAAGAATAAGCTCGCTTGTCCGGCATTCTTATGAAACGAATCGGCTGGTCAACCTTTGAAATTCAACAGACCAACCAAAACTAGCGCCAGAGTTATGATGTGTGTGACTCTATACAATCTGAAACCTAGGAGCCACACATCTTCGATACCCATGGAGACGGCAGGTTTGATTGCTTACATGCTCGATGAGGAGCAAATTGATTTTGGCCGTCTGATCGCCAATGAGCTGAAAAGGGTTACCCTGAGTTATACCTCCAGGGGGGAGCGTATAAAGTGTGCTCTCACTTATCCTGGCTTGATCATGGGTTTGCTGAAGAGAGCGAAGGTGGCTTTTCCTGCAGCAGGACACCTCACCATTGATGGAGCTGTTGATGATCACTACTGTGATCGATTTTGTAGGGTCCTTGATACTGCTGTCAGCTTGCGCACTTCCTCAAGCTAGTCCATCGAAGAATGGAATGCAGATGCATCTCGCTCATCGAGAGCATTTATGTTTATGCATGAGAGCATGGAGCACCTTGCTCTACAGATTAGAGAGCCCGAGTGAACCATTTCACTCGACGGGTGAGCAGCTCAGAAAGACAGGTTGGCTGGTCGGGCCAAATGCTAAGGAGGAGGTGGGAGATGAGGATGATGGTGAAGAGAGTTTTGGTTCTGGTTCCGGTTCTGACTCGGGGTCGATTGGAGATTCGATTCTCGAGGCCTCTGACTTATGATTTCTTTTATTTTCCTGTTTTTATTTTACTTTCAGCATTCTAGTTCTAGATTTTACTTTTGCATTTTAGTTTTAAACTTTGGATTTTGTTGGTTGCCATCCAATTTGGGGATTGGCTTGTAATTCCAATTAATTTTTTTGTAGGCATGAAGCCTAAATACTTCTTTTTAAGTTTTAAACACCATTTTGGGGTGTCGTTTTATTTTTAAGTTTAGTTTCTTTTATTTTGTTCTATTTTATTTTATTTTATTTTTAGATTCTAGTTATTTTGTTTGAATGTACTTCTTGTGGTTTGTCCGAATTCTTCATTGGTTCTTCAAAGCTAGTAAGCGTGTTTCACCAAAGTGATGGTGATGATAAAATTCTTGATTCATTCCACAAAGAAGGTACACATTTTATCGTTTTGTAGAAACATAACATGTCTATGAAATTTGTTCTTTATGCAAGATATTTCGGCATGTACAAATAAAAATTTTGTGTTCACATTCGAATCATTAGGACATAAACCATATATGTGAGAAGCTTCCATTTTTTTTACCAAATATTGAGTGTCTAATAGTTGTGTTAACTCGGTGTGATTCATGCTTAATCTTTACTTGTTTGTGATAACTTGGAAACTAAGAAATGATCAAGGCAATTTTTGTGCATTATGAGGAAAACCACCAATTCTAAAAAGGGCTCCAATTACCCGTGAGAGAGTGAATCCTTTGTGAACCCTTTTGAGCTTAAATAGTATTTGTAGGATGAATGTATCAAATCGACTAATTGTTAAGTAGGCCACTTAATAGTTGTTGATAATCTTTGAAAAATTCAATGATAATTCATTCTATAAATTTTCTTGTTTGTGAATACCAACCCTTTTGTTAATTAACCCTTGAAGAGCATGATTTTGAATAAAAAGGATTGATATAAATGAAGTTGGGGAGGTGGATCAAAAGAACCTAGAATTGATGGCACAATGATCCTAAGAAAGAAAAGAATCGAGAAAAGAAAATACAAAAGAAGAAAGAAATTTGTTTATGAAAGATACAAAGAAAAGAAAAGAAAGAGAGGATCATTGTGTAGAAAAGAAAAGAGGTTGTAATAATAAGATGGGAATTAGTTGTGAAATGCTCTTCATATCCTTTTACCCGATTCGCTTCAATGGCTTTGTACTTAAATATCCCTTGTTTCTAACCTAAGCCAAGTTACAACCTTGAAAGTCCTTAGTGATCTTTGTTTCCATTTTATCATTTAACTTGTTTCGATGAACACATGAATTATTCTGGATGTGCATAATTATTAGTGAGAGTGTTTAGTCCTTTGTGAATATGCATTTTGTTCTTCATGAACTTTGAAGAAATGATTAGGTGATTCAAGTGTGAACATATCTTTTGTTTTGTTATATGTTTTGATATATTGTGTTTAGAACTTAATTCATGGCCATGTTGTGTTTAGAAGAAGCGATTGATGTGTGCTTTTGCCTGGTATGTCGAGTTTGAACCATTACTCTTGTGTGAGTTTGCATGCTTGCATTTTGTTCCTTCTAGCTTTGTAAGATTATTGACTTTTGTTTGAGGACAAACAAAGAAGTAAGTTAGAGAGTTGTTAAGGACCAATTTGTAGTTATTTTGTACATTATTTTGTGGTCCTTAACAATGTCTTTGTATTTAATTTGTATATTTATTCTAGTATTTTGCTTTAATTAGGTTTTTATCTAGTTTTGTTTAACATATATACTATTTGACTTTAGTTATTCTTAATTGTAGGAATTTATTAACTAATTCTCCCAAGCTTGGATTCAAGGGTACTTGAAGAGTTTTAGGATGATTCTTTTGAAGATAATTTTGAAGAGGGAAGATGCTTGGTCGCCTGTGCAAGATGACCGCCACTCGACTTAATCAAGGCCAACATGGTCTCAAATTCGTAAAAAGGACAGCCCATGCTTTCACCTTTGAGCCACCAACCCATCACTTCACCAGACCTTTTTGGCTTGTAAAGGAAGCAAGAAACATAGACCATCATTATCTTTTTCATCTTTGTAAAATCTAGGGCAAGTTGAGAAAAGAAAAACCATAGCTTTTCTCTTGATTTTTCTTATGTTCATCATCTCTACCAACAATCTTGAGAGCAAGGCAACCATGGAAATGAGTAGCTAAGCTCCTTTTGTGTCAAGATTAGAGGTAGTTGATCTTTATAGTATGTATTTCTTTTAATCCATTGGTGTATGAACATTGTTGATGATTAATATAGTTGAATATCTTTGTTCTTCATCTTTATGCTTTGAGTTTTGCTTGGAAAAGAATATTTCAAAGTGACCTAGGATATTCATCCTCTCACAAACAAATGCTAGGAATAGATTTGTGTGTTAGAGTTTACAAAATATTGAACTTAATGATTATCATCTAATAGTTGTAGTGAGGAATCATGCAAGGATTAACATGATAACATTCACAATCTTGGTGGGAAATCTACAAGATTGAGAGGATATGTATTTGTAGAAATCATCTATTATGTTCATCACTTGACTAAAATGAATATGTATGAAACTAGATCAATGAAACTAATCTTGAGATGCCTTCTTATTTGAAAACAATCTCAAACTCTCTCTAATCCAAACCATAACTCTCTTTGAAAGAATTAATTTAGTTGTTGTTTGGAAACTCATGGTTTTAGTAGAGTAGATAACAAACCCTTTGGTTACATCATCTTAAAACATACTTTTCTATTGAAAGACTATAACATGCACCAATCCCTGTGGAATCGATAATTAAAATACTTTGTTCACGGAATAATCCTACAACACTTTTCTTAATAAAACTTTTTGGGTAGAAAAAGATTATCAGGATGGTTCTGTCCCTTCATCCGAGTACTTGGGGCGTTAGCGGTTGAACTCTTATGGTCTGATGGTTGTCTCCCACATAAAAATAACTTCAAATCATCAAACCTTGCCCACGTGAAATTCCTTTTTTAAAACATTACTCACATGCGATCTTCCATCGCTCACACACGATCTTCTTTCGCTCACACGCGAATTGCACTAGTGATGTCTTATCGTCCACGTACGATTAAGCTCTTATTTTCATAAATAAAATCAATCAACCAACAAATGTTCTCGCAACTGAGAACTACGTAAGCTCTGACTTTCCCATCGCACTTGGGGAATACGTAGGCACGAGATTATAACATCTTGGCAAGCACACTTTCAAAAAATTAAAACATGTTTCCTTTCTTTTCTTTTATCGCATAATAAGTAGAAGATTTCAAATTTACTTTTTAAACACATAAACACCCTTAGAACTAAATGGTTCCCATCGAGTACGATGGATGTGAGGGGTGTTAATACCATCCCCTTGCATAACCGACTCCCGAACCTATCTCTTGGTTGCGAAGACCATTTCATTTTCATTTCTTGGGTTTTATCTATATTTTCCCTTTCCTCTTTAGGAATAAATAAAGTTAGATGGCGACTTCATTGTATTGTAATCGAATTAGTAAAAAAAAATTGATGGCGTCAACAACAGGTCACAATATAAAAACCCATGTTGTTCAAGCATATGATACATGAACAGGTTTGTAGACACCCTTGTAAACGCCACTTATTGCCTGTCTGAGTACTCGAGCAACATATGTCCACATGTCCAACAAACATTTTCTCCCCCTTTTTGGCCAAAACTTGACAAAGGAGGTCCTCACAAAACCAGACCTAGGCACAGTTTTCCTAGACTCGAACAAAACTCATGGTTACATGTGATGAATGAAAATACTCACTTGGAAATAGAGGATAAATGTGACCTCTTTAAATAGCACATCAGTTTCTTAGGAATTAACGATTGTCTTTAATTTTTGGTCAAAGCATCATTAATTAAGAATGAATGACTTATCCATGATTCAATATGCACCGTCCATAATAACTTTGAACACCTTTAATAGATTTTGACTATTTCTACAGAAGAGAATCATTTCCAATAACTGCATGTGTCACTTCACCCTTGTTGATCATGCAGGAACATGTCCTGATTAATATTCTGACACTTAGTAAAACATTGTTTTCTTGTATTATGTGACCAACACTTCTTCTTCCACCAGTCAAGGATGCTTCATTAAGTTATCCATAACTTCACAATGTTACACAATGTTGATTCGACATTGTTCCTTCATATAGCTGCAGCAATGAGAAACACGATTCTGGCCTGATAATTGCAGCAATAGTTTACATATATCCACTTGACTCCTTCAGAGAAATAAACTTTTCAAGGACATTTCTGACTATTCTTCCAAGTATCCACACATTGTCATGACTTTGAATCGTTAATATGTTATGCTACTCTAGTCTGAATCTCATCACTAACTTCTTCTTAGTATATAAATGGAAGTTCATTAGTATTCAGACTATTCAACAGAAGAATTTCCCTTTTACTGACCTTGCAGATTAATTATTCGTCTGTGTAAATCATTCACTAATGGTTGTTGATACTTAGTGAAGTTTCTAAACCAAACTAGTAGTTCTGCATAGTCTACGCATACTAGTTCTTTAACATCTCTTTGTTCAACACAATAGACAGAACTGCCACTATTAAGTGTGGAGTTAGATTATTAAGATTCACAATCTCAAGTATTATCAAAACTAATGTTCCAACATCATTTGGGACATCTATATTAGAAACAACAGAACCTATCCACCTTGGTTCTTGAATCATTTTCTAAGGGGAATTTTACCATCCATGTCCCTTAACAAACTCCCTCCTTTTAGCCATAATATGATGAAGAAAACACTTAATTATAGCAGCACAAACAAACTCTTTCATTAATATAAACTTAGATAATTCCCAAACTTATCCATAAGCATGGAATCATGCATATAATATCTCCACTGAGCTTCAAATGCACTCCTTTCATTCTTCAGGAGATTTATAATCCAGGATACTAAACCATCACCAATATTATCTCCACATAGATCATGTACTAGGCGCCATCAAATAATTTAGGGAAGGATAAGTCTTTGCAGATGAACCACACTGTCTTTTGAAGTATAATAGTACAAACTAGCCTCTCTTGGATATTATCACACAATCTCAGATGAAATCAGCAGTTACTCCTTGTATCACAATCATCCAGGGCTTTGAGTCATATCCAAGATCCATCATATATGCACTACTGCAGGACTGATTCATAAACATTCATTTGACTCACCTTATCAAGGATAAGTTATGCTTCTGCTAAACATAATCATTTGAGCACAAGTCAAGGGTATACGAAAGCCTTCAAATTCTCTCAGTGAATGACAACTACTTCACACATATAAATGAACACCCTTGTTGAGCACTTTCACTTCAACCTTCTTGAGATGCACACATTTAGGACACATTTTTTAAAGTCCTCACACTACTATAAGCACTCTTGATTTAGAATTTCTCAAATATTCCAAAGTAAGTGTCCTTAGTTTGCTAGCTATGAGAGATCCAGATTGCCACATTCTGTCACTTGTAGTAGAAGAAACCACATTAAGAACAAGCAGATTAATCATATATCCTTGTCTGATACTCTCTTCCATCCACATGCTACCATCCTCAAGATCAGAGTATGTGTATTCCAATCCATACAACTAGAGATGCCTCTTCTTGAGCCTCAACTTTATTCTAATAGTGTTTGGTATCTTCAACAACTCTGATGTTACAACATCACATAAAACATCAGCTTCTTCAAATCCCAGAACCCCTCCTTTTGGTTCTTGTTACATTTTTAGAAGACTTTTCACACATGAAGGTCTTTCAAGAATCAAATAACATTGCCAATGCATATTTTACATTCTTTCCAATGAACAGGGTTCAAATTCTAGACTTGCATACATTTATCCAACAAATATCCAGCTCCCATCAAGATATTTTCCATTATTATCACATCTTCAAGATATCACATCTTCACAACAGATGATGCTATCACATATCATAGACACATCATATAATTACTTAGCTCCCGACAGGGTATTTATAGTCAGCTATATACACATCTATATTACCAGAAGATTTCCTTCATAGTTTACTTTTAAGTGGATATGTAGTAGTGATAAGTGCTAAAATGTAATTATTTTGTATATATGTTTTGTGGCACTTATCCGTTCTTGTTTGTTAATAATCATTGAATAACCCCACTTTTTGTTGTAAATACGTTTTATTGTGTTTGTGTATATAATGTACCGTTTGATTAGTTTTAATGTATTTTTGTAGGTATTTGTTGCACATTTGGAGCATCGAGGAATAAAGTGTCGAAGATACGACTCAGGATACGCTTTTCTGCAATAAAAGTCCATTTTTGGGAAGTTTTATTCAGTGGAGGCCGCTGAGCGCGGTGAGTCCGCACATCGCGAGTCTGCTCAATACGTTTTGGAGCGCCTTGAGTGCTTTAGTTTTAGAGACCGCTCAACGTGCCATCGCCGCTGAGCGGCATTAAGGCGGTTTAACATGTTAATTTAGGAGGCCGCTCAGCGCGGTCATCGAAGATTTGTTTTATAACTTCATTTTTCTCACATTTTAGGTTATGGTTTTGGGGAAGTTTTGGCTTCCAAATTCCATCGCCATAAATTTTTGATAAATTAACTTAGAAAATAACACTTGGGTCTTGCTTATGGATGATTTAAGGTGGATTGCTCTTCGATAGAAGTTGACAAACCAGTGTAAATGAGTAGTGTATCTCTCCTCTTCTCTTTGTATTTCTCTATTTTGTTGGTTATGTATGTATATCTACTCTTACTCATGTATATTTGTTGTGACACCCCAATACTTTGATTATTAAATAATTGAAATTTTAATTATTTATTTAATTAAAAATTTAATTATTGGTATTTTTGGGATTTATGGAATTAAATAAAATAAATAAAAGTGGGATTGTTGGTGGTGTGAAGTGTAAAGTGGGGGTGTGAGGAGTAAAAGGCTCTACTCACACTATTTGTTTTATTATTATTATTTTAGAGTAATAAGAACAAAAGGAAACGAAAAGAGAAGCCATTTGGGAATATTCATTCTACGTGAAAGTGAGAAGAGCAGAAGGAAGGAGGAAAACCCAAAAAGTGTCAGAATCCGACGAATCCTTAAGGTAAGGGGTGATTTTCTCTGATTGTTATGCCTTATGAGTTTTGATAATCAATAGGATTGATTAACATGTTAGAAATCCCAATTTAGGATTATTTAGGTTTGTAGGATTTAACCCTAAATTGCCTATTTACATGAAAATGGAGTGAATTGATGTTATAGGATTGTTGGGTGTGGTTGAATTATGTTAAATCTCACTATGTTACTATTGTTGAGATGAGTTTTGTGATATTGGATGTGTTGATTCGTAAAGGAATGATTGGTTTTAAGTTGGGAAGAAGAATGCTGTCAAATTAAGTATTTTTTGCCATAGGACGCATGGGAACCGGTTCCTAGTTTGGAGTAACCGAGTTCCCATAGTAAATTCGAAAGAGGGAACTATTTTAGTGTCTCAGGAACCGATTCCCAGTATGGAGGAACCGGGTTCCCTTTGTAAAACTTACTATAAATTGCCATTTTTCACGTGGGAACCGGGTTCCAGTTTGGAGGAACCGGTTTCCCATACAAAAATCCAAAGGCGTGTTTTCCAGAATTGTGGGGAACCGGGTTCTCCCCTAGGGGAACCGGTTACCCCTGTAGCTTTTTTTAAAATACATCAATCTTTAAAAACTCGTATTTTCCAAACCGTAAGTCCTTTTTAAACGCCGTTTTGGACGTTAATCTCTAAATTAAAAATACTATTTTATGAAAATGAGAAACTAATAAATAATGGATTCTATTTTGAAGAGTGTTGGCTTCCTATTATGGAATTATTGTACCGTGTGCACAATTGTTGTTGTTGTTGAATACCGATGATGTTGCGATAATTAATTGACATGTTTATGCTTTGTGGTGATGTATTGCTTGGTGATTGAGGATTATTTATGATGTCTGATGTGGTCATAACCTGTGTTGAGTGTTGCATGCTTTATGATGTGAATGCATATGCATTCTGTTGGTGTTAATTCCCATTGTGTGGAATTTGACTTGTATTGCCAATACCCGTACCTAGTTGATTAGTGTCGGTGAGGCTAGATTCACGTTCAAATGATGTATGGGAGAATCGAGGATTAACACTATGTTTGAGTTGGAGTGGAACAGTGTGTGAATTTAGTTCACTGCCGTTACCACATGCATAGAGTCTGCATCATATTTGTTTGGATTATAACATGTTAGGATGGATTCCAGTGTTATAGTCTATTGTTTGTGTATGACGTCTGTTTATAACTTGTGTATGAAGAAGATCTGATTATGCTGAATAGGGTGGACTGATATGTTCTGATATTTTATTGCTTTTGATGAACTTATAATGCACTCTAATTATGATGAAGTCTCACCCTTACTTTGATGATTTCAGATTGAAGTCTTAGCTGCTTAGAAGCTGGTGAGGATGGCTCTTGAGCTATGCATTTAGTTATCCACGTGTCAATGTCATGCTCTGGTAGTTGTAACACCGGGGGACGTTTGGTTGCGAGTTATATTTAAAACTCTGTTGTTATTTTTGGTTCATTTTGGGAATAATTATTGATTGAATATATTTTCGATTTTGATGGTATTTTCCGCTGTGTAGAACATGTTTATTGGTTTATTATTTTAATGAAGTTCTTCAGTGAAGCATGACAATTGTATGAGACTTTATTTTAATTGAATTGTAATGCCCTTTTATTGCATGTTAGCTATGAATTAATTATTAATATTCGCGGGGTATTTTAGAAGGGTGTTATAGTAGTGGTATCAGAGCATAGTGGCCGCAGGTGTCTTAGTGTCATTATCCCTTTTGTATGCGACTAGTGCAAGGTAACACTGTCGATACTTATGTTCTAATGAGATTGTTTTGTGATGTTACAGAACAATGGCCGGAAGAGGTAACAGAAGAGACGATGCTGCAATTGCTGAGGCTTTGGTAATGCTTGCTGGTGTGCTTGGAGGAAATCATCTAGGAGCTGGTATTGGTGGTGACAGACAATTGGGGAATTTTCAGAGGAACAATCCTCCGTTGTTCAAAGGCACGCATGACCCTGAAGGTGCTCAGAGGTGGTTGATGGAGATTGAAAGGATCTTCCGAGTGATAATTGTGCTGAAGAGCTAAAGGTGAGGTATGGTACCTATATGCTGGAAGAGGACGTTGATGACTGATGGGTTGCTACCAGGACTGAGATGGAGCAAGATGGTATTGCATTGACTTCGGCTGTGTTCAGGAGGGCTTTTCTGAGGAGGTATTTTCCTAAAGACATTCGGGGAAAGAAAGAGATCAAGTTTCTAGAGCTTAAGCAAGGCAATAAGACTCTAAGTGAATATGCTTCCAAATTCACTAAATTGGCTAAGTACTATGCTCACTACAACAATGATGAAGATGGAGAATTTTCCAAATGTATCAAGTTTGAGAATGGTCTCCGTGACGAGATTAAGCAGGGTATCAGGTATCAACGTATTCGCAGGTTTTCTGATTTGGTGGATTACAGTAGGATTCTGGAAGAGGATCTCGCTAGTACTAGAATGAATTCTCGTGGGTATGCCGATCGGAAAGGAAATCAACAGATAGATCGTGGCAAACCATATGACATGAATAATCAAAAGTCTGGTGGTTGGAAGAGGCCTAGTGGGGGAGATTCTAATGCTCCTTTTAGGTGTTATAAGTGTGGTGAAATGGGACATCGAGCTCAGGAATGCAAGAGTGACGCGAAGAAGTGTTACAATTGTGGGAAACCTGGACATGTAGCTAATGATTGCAGAGCAAGGAAAGTAACTTGTTACAACTGTGGTGAAAAGGGTCATACTCGTCCGCAGTGTACTAAACCCAAGAAGGAGCAGTCTGGTGGTAAAGTGTTCACTTTGTATGGATCAGAGACTAAACCAGATGATCGGTTGATTAAAGGTACATGTTTTATTAATGGCATACCTTTGATTGCGATTATTGATACTGGAGCGACTCATTCTTTTATTGCTTTGGATTGTGCTAAACGGTTGAATTTGGATATATCTAATATGGATGGAAGTATGGTTATTGACATTCCTGTGTCGGGTTCAGTGACTACTTCATTTGTTTGTAGGAATTGTCCTATTGTGATTTTTGGTAGAGGTTTCGGTATGAATTTAGTGTGCCTACCGTTAGAACAACTTGATATCATCCTTGGAATAAACTAGTTGGAATTCAACCAGGTTCATATCAACTATTTTAAGAAGACGGTTAGTTTTCCTGAAGTTGTCAGTGTTGAAGATGTGACTATGTCGGTTAAGCAGATGAATTTAGCTGTCAATGGTTGTGCCGTGGTGTTTATGTTGTATTCTTTGACGGAAGCGAAAGGAAAAGCTAAGAGTAATGAATTGCCATTGGTGAATGAATTTCCAGAAGTATTTCCGGAAGATGTTAGTGAATTGCCACCTGAGAGAGAAATGGAATTTGCTATAGATTTGATTCCTGGAACTAGTCCGGTGTCGATGGTACCTTATCGCATGTCAGCATCCGAATTTTCCAGATTGAAGAAGCAGTTAGAAGAATTACTTGAGAAGAAGTTTATTCGTCCTAGTGTTTCTCCGTGGGGTGCTCATGTGATGTTGGTTAAGAAGAAAGAGGTTTCGATGAGACTGTGTGTTGATTACAGACAGTTGAACAAAGTTACAATCAAGAATCGGTATCCATTGCCGAGGATTGATGATTTGATGGATCAACTAGTTGGGGCTTGTGTGTTCGGTAAAATTGATTTTAGTTCTAAATATCATTAGATTCGTGTGAAGATGGAAGATATTCAGAAGACTGCATTTAGAACGAGGTAAAGACATTATGAGTATTCTGTTATGCCGTTTGGAGTTTCTAATGCACCTGGTGTTTTCATGGAGTATATGAACATGATATTTCATCCGTATCTTGATAAGTTTGTGGTAGTCTTTATTGATGACATCCTGATTTACTCAAAGAATGACAAAGAGCATGCAGAACATCTTAGAGTTGTTGAAGGAGAAGAAGCTCTATGCGAAGTTGTCTAAGTGTGAATTCTGGTTGAGTGAAGTAAGCTTTCTTGGTCATGTGATTTCCAAGAATGGCATTATTATTGATCCTACGAAGGTAGAAGCGGTATCTCAGTGGGAAGCGCCGAAGAATGCTTCTGAAATCCGTAGTTTTCTTGGTCTTGTAGGTTACTACAGAAAGTTCATTGAAGGATTTTCGAAGTTAGCTTTGTCGTTGACTAAGTTGAAAAGAAAGGGACAAATGTTTGTTTGGGATTCTGAATGTGAGAAAGGCTTCCAAGAGTTGAAGAAGAGATTGACTAGTGCTCCGATTTTGATTTTGCCGAATCCGGCGGAGTCTTTTGTTGTGTACTGTGATGCTTTATTGATGGGTTTAGGTGGTGTTTTGATGCTGGATAAACAGGTAGTAGCTTATGCTTCGAGACAGTTGAAGATTCATGAGAGGAATTATCCGACTCATCATTTAGAGCTGGCAGCTGTGGTTTTTGTTTTGAAATTGTGGAGGCATTATTTGTATGGATCTCGATTCGAGATATTTAGTGATCATAAAAGTCTGAAGTATCTCTTCGATCAAGAAGAGCTCAATATGAGACAGAGAAGGTGGTTAGAATTTCTAAAAGATTATGATTTTGGTTTGAATTACCATCCTGGTAAGGAAAATGTGGTTTCAGATGGATTAAGTAGGAAGTTGTTGCATATGTCTATGTTGATGGTGCGTGAATTGGATTTAGTTGAGAAATTCAGAGACTTGAGTTTGGTATGTGAGAACACTCCTAATAGTGTTAAGTTGAGTATGTTGAAGTTGACTAGTGGTATTCTTGAGGAGATTCGAATTGGAAATAAATCTGACGTTGGTTTAGTTGATAAACTGACGTTGCTCAACCAAGGTCAAGGAGGTGAATTCCGAATTGACGAGAATGGTGTTATGAGATTTGGTGATAGAGTTTGTGTTTCGGATAATGCAGAGATTAGGAAGATTATTCTGGAAGAAGGACATCGTAGTGGATTGAGTATTCATCCTGGTGCTACTAAGATGTATTGTGATTTGAAAATTTTTTTGGTGGCCGGAATAAAAAGGAAATTGTTGAGTTCGTTTATGCTTGTCCGACGGTCAAGTCAAGATTGAACATCAGAAATCGTCGGGGTTGATGGAACCGTTGTTTGTTCCGGATTGGAAATGGGATGGCATTTCTATGGATTTTGTATCTGGTGTACCGAGGACAGCGAAGAATTGTGATTCGATTTGGGTTATTGTCGATCGATTGACGAAGTCTGCTCACTTTATTCTGATAAGAATGGATTATCCGATGGAGAGGTTGGCTCAGTTGTATGTTGAGAGGATCGTGAGTTTGCACGGTATTCCTTCTAGTATTGTGTCGGATAGAAATCGAGGTTTACATCTAGGTTTTGGACAGATTGCAAGAAGCTTTGGGTACTAAGTCGAGGTTGAGTTCGCTTATCATCCGCAAATGATGGCTAGATGGAGAGAACGATTCACCGTTAGAGGATTTGTTACAGCTTGTGTGTTGGAAAAAGGTGGAGCTTGGGATACTTACTTACCATTGATTGAGTTTACCTACAACAATAGTTTTCATTCGAGTATTGGTATGGCTCATTGAGGCATTGTATGGTAGGAGGTGTAGGACACCGCTGTGTTGGTACGAATCGAGAAAGTGTTGTGATTGGACCGAGATTGTCCAATGTTTAAAAGATTAAGATGATTCAGAGAAGATGAGAGCTTCTCAGAGTCGTCAGAAGAGTTATCATGACAAGAGGAGGAAAGATCTCGAGTTTAGTGAAGGAGATCATGTGTTTATGCGAGTTACTCCGATGATTGGTATTGGTCGAGCCTTGAAGTCAAAGAAGTTAACTCCGTGCTTTATTGGTCCGTTTCAGATTACGAAGAAGCTTGGAAAAGTTGCTTATCATATTGCTTTATCGCCGTTGCTTGGAAATTTGCATGATGTCTTCCATGTATCACAGTTGAGGAAGTACATTGTTGATCCGTCTCATGAGATTCAGGTAGATGATATACAGGTGCGAGATAATCTGAATGTTGAAACATTGCCTACGAGAATTGAGGATTGGAAGTTGAAACAGTTGTGAGGTAAAGAGAGAGCTCTAGTGAAAGTAGCTTGGGGAGGACCAGTAGGTGGAAATGTTACTTGGGAGCTGGAGAGCCAGATGAAAGACTCTTATCCCGAACTTTTTGTCTAAGGTATATTTTCGAGGACGAAATATCTTTTAGTGAGGGAGAGTTGTGACACCCTAATAATTTGATTATTGAATAATTGAAATTTTAATTATTTATTTAATTAAAAATTTAATTATTGGTAATTTCGGGATTTATGGAATTAAATAAAATAATAAAAGTGAGATTGTTCGTGGTGTGAAGTGTAAAGTGGGGGTGTGAGGAGTAAGAGGCTCTACTCACACTATTTGTTTTATTATTATTATTTTAGAGTAATAAGAACAAAAGGAAACGAAAAGAGAAGACATTTGGGAATATTCATTCTACGTGAAAGTGAGAAGAGCAAAAGGAAGGAGGAAAAGCCAAAAAGTGTCAGAATCCGACGAATCCTTAAGGTAAGGGGTGATTTTCTCTGATTGTTATGCCTTATGAGTTTTGATAACCAATAGGATTGATTAACATGTTAGAAATCCCAATTTAGGATTTTCTAGGTTTGTAGCCTAAATTGCCTATTTACATGAAAATAGAGTGAATTTTGATGTTATAGGATTGTTGGGTGTGGTTGAATTGTGTTAAATCTCACTATGTTACTGTTGTTGGGATGATTTTTGTGATATTGGATGTGTTGATTCGTAAAGGAGTGATTGGTTTTGAGTTGGGAAGAAGAATGTTGTCAAATTAAGTATTTTCTGCCATAGAACACGTGGGAACCGGTTCTCAATTTGGAGGAACCGAGTTCCCATAGTAAATTCCAGAGAGGGGACTATTTTTGTGTCTCAGGAACCGGTTTCCAGTATGGAGGAACCGGGTTCCCTTTGTAAAACTTACTAAAAATTGCCATTTTTCACGTGGGAATTGGGTTCTAGTTTGGAGGAACCGGTTTCCCATACAAAAATCCAGAGGCGTGATTTCTAGAATTGTGGGGAACCGGGTTCTCCCCTAGGGGAACCGGTTACCCCTGTAGCTTTTTCAAAAATACTTCAAACTTTAAAAACTCGTATTTTTCAAACCGTAAGTCCTTTTTAAACGCCGTTTTGGACATTATTCTCTAAATTAAAAACACTATTTTATGAAAATGAGAAAATAATAAATAATGGATTTATTTTGAAGAGTGTTGGCTTCCGATTGTGGAATTAATGTACCGTGTGCATAATTGTTGTTGTTGTTGAATACCGATGATGTTGCGATAATTAATTGACATGATTATGCTTTGTGGTGATGTATTGCATGATGATTGAGGATGGTTTATGATGTCTGATGTGGTCATAACCTGTGTTGAGTGTTGCATGCTGTATGAGTTGCATGCATATGCATTCTGTTGGAGTTAATTCCTATTGTGTGGCATTTTACTTGTATTGCCAATACCCGTACCCAGTTGATTAGTGGTGGTGAGGCTGGATTCGCGTCTGAATGATGTATGGGCGAATCGAGGATTAACACTGTGTCCGAGTTGGAGTGGAATAGTGTGTGAATTTAGTTCACTGTCGGTACCACATGCATAGAGTCTGCATCATATTTGTTTGGATTATAACATGTTAGGATGGATTCCAGTGTTATAGTTTGTTGTTTGTGATGACGTATGTTTATGACTTGTGTATGAAGCAGATCTGATTATGCTGAATAGGGTGGACTGATATCTTCTGATATTTTATTGCTTTTGATGAACTTATAATGCATTCTAATTATGATGAAGTCTCACTCTTACTTTGATGATTTCAGATTGAAGTCTTAGCTACTTAGAAGCTGGTGAGGATGACTCTTGAGCTATGCGTTTAGTTATCCGCGTGTCAGTGTCATTCTCTGGTAGTTGTAACACTGGGGAACATTTGGTTGCGAGTTATATTTCAAGCTCTGTTGTTCTTTTTGGTTGATTTTGGGAATATTATTTATTGAATATATTTCCAGTTTTGATGGTATTTTCCGCTGTGTAGAACATGTTTATTGGTTTATTATTTTAATGAAGTTCTTCAGTGAAGCATGACAATTGTATGTGACTTTATTTTAATTGAATTGTAATGCCCTTTTATTGCATGTTGGCTCTGAATTAATGATTAATATTCGCGGGGTATTTTAGAAGGGTGTTACATTTGTCGCCCTTGGTGTTGTATAAAGTTTTCTTTACAAATCTGTGTTGGTGAATGTCTTAGGTTTTTACTCTATGTTAGGGATTTGGGCTTTGTTATATATAGATCGCTTAGATTCTTACCTAGGATGATTATCTGTTAGTTTCTGAATGCTAGAAATAGGTTTAGAGATGACATTCACTTAGGGTATTTGAGCTTAATGCCTATGTGTTGGTGAAATATGCCAGAGATGGGTATGGAGGTGACGCAGTTGAATTCTCAATTTGGGTTATAAATAGCTTAGGTTGTGAGAGGTATGTGATCACATGGACGAGTATCGTAGGCTGAGTATAACTGGACGGTAGATTTAAGTTTGTGATGGGTAGTGCACATTCGTTATGGACAAGCTGTCTATCCTTTAAAGTTTTTGTTCATTTAATTTTTGTCTTTTATTTTCAACTCATTTAATCCCAAACTCATTAACGGTAGAATTGTCGAACGACGAACCAATAACCAATCTCTGTGGATAGGATACGATATAACCTAACCGGTATATATCACTCGGTAAAAATAAATACCAACTCTTTGCTTGTCGCTAATACCGCAACAACAAAATGGCGTTGTTGACGGAGATTGGATTTATTGTTTCTGTATTGTGATAATTCCGTTGTTTTTGAGTTTTGTAATTAATGTATATGTTGTATATACTTTGTATATGAACTTGTATATTGTTGCTTGTACATTTTGTGTGTTTACTTTCCATACTTGTACATATGTGTGTTTTTCCTTGCTTTCAAGTATTGTTGTAAGTTGTCTCATTTTCGTAACGTTTGTTGTGTGAATGTTAGGATACTTTCTTTAGGTTTGTGCGGTGTGGGAAAACCATGGCATGATGAGAGGAGGTTACTAGTGCTCGCACAATAAAGGTGTCGAGCTTACAACATAAAACAAGCATGTTGTGTTTGTGTTATTTATGTGTGTGGTGGCTTGTGTTTTAACAAGTTGAAATTTGACTGTTCGCGTTAAAAAGTGACGCGTGAGGGAATCGAATCTGAATTCGAATTCTCTGGCTCGAAACAATTTACTCTTTTGATTTGTTTATAAAGATGCCGCGAGCATCAAGCTTTATTGTTTCCAAAACAAGAAAAATGAGATGAAAAAGGGGAAAGCTGCAATACCCTCAATTGATATGATATGCATTACGACTAGCGCGAACTAGACGCAACGCATTGGGGAGATTCCGGGTAAGGGGGTTTGTTATATAAAGGGAATTAGATGTGGCACCCTAAATATATATAGTCTCTATAGCTTTATATATGAATAGTTTGATATGTTTGTGTGTTTTAATTTGCTATTCTATCTTTTGGGAAAGTTTCTCCTTTGGATTTTAAGAAAGGTAGTTTATGTGGGATCCTAGGTTTTGTTATTTATTGTGCTTGCAAAGATCATTGGGATCTTCTGCATACATATCCCTTAATGGGAATCAGAACATTTGTAGCTCGGATCTAAAGGAGCTATGGTTTTGTTTGGTTTGAGGAAGAAAGAAGTATGCTCGCCAAGGATGAGACCTTGTGCCTACGTATTCTCAAAGGGAGGTTGAGAAAGTCAGAGAAATCGTAGTTCCCACTTATGCTAGTGGAAGCAACAGGTGTTATTAATAGACAAAGACAAATGTCATCTTAATGAAAAATGTATCTAATCTATTTCATCACATACATTTTGAAGGATTTATTAAATCTTTCATCGTAAGCTATAGGTGTTTTGCTTGAGTGTACAAGCGTTACCACTTACAAGTTAAGATAGATATTTGAATCTTTAATTGTAAGCATTGGGTGTTTTGCTTTAGTGTACAAGCGTTACCACTTACATATTAAAAGATTTTTTTTGTTTGAAAAAGAGTTTGAAAAGTTGATGATTGTATGTGATGTGATAGATGAGATACTTCTTCCATAGAGATGATAAATGTCTAAATCTCGAGGAGAAATTGATTGGATTAGGGGGATGCTTTTAAGAAGCCCGCGGGTCCTTGTATTGTAGGCCCAAGAGGAGGAATTTCGAGGGCCATCGAGGGTCCTTGTATTGTAAGCCCAAGAGAAGGCATTTCGAGGGTCATCGAGGGTCCTTGTATGAAGCTCAAGAGGAAGCTATAGGGTATGGCTGGCTTTGGTTTTAAGAGTGGTTTCTCCGGGAAACCATCCTCTTAGGATTCAAGAGTGATTTCACCGGGAAATCATATTCTCAGGGTTCTATTCTAGCGCGGGTGATTCTTTGTATTGGAAGCCCAATAGGAGGTTGTTAAGAGATTTCCAAGTCTCTTTCTTGTTTAATGCCCAAGAGAAGGCTAAACTCAACGAGGAGTTCTTTTGAACGAAGCCCAAGAGGAGGCTGACTCAGCAAGGGAGTTGTCTTATATGAAGCCTAAGAGGAGGCTAAACTCAACGGGTGAGTTGTCTTATATGAAGCCTAAGAGGAGGCTAACTCAATAAATGAATTATCTTGTACAAAGCCCAAGAGGAGGCTAAAGGGGAACCTAGTTGTTAGGCTAATTGTTATGTTATAACTAAACAGTTATATAAATAAGTGTGTGTGTGATATGTATTCACATGAGTTTATGAAGGAAATATATAAACAAGTGTATAAAACAAGCAATTAAAGCAAGTGCAACTTGAATATATACAAGGTTTTTGATGTGTACAAGGGAATGAATATGTACACATAGGGATGTTTATGTACAGGGAAATGAATGTGTACATAGGAGGGTTAGGACTTACACCGTGAGGGAGGCCCATTGGTTTTAAGAGCAGTTTCACCGGGAATAATGCTTCTCTTAATACCAATGGAATCGGTGTATAAACAAGCGGATGAAAAAAAACGAACGAAGTTTGTTTATGCTTGAATATTTATAAATATGATTTAATGTGTACAAGGAAATGAATATGTACACGAAGAGGTTGTTATGTACAAGGAAATGAATATGAACATAGGAGGGTTGGGTCTTACACCGTGAGGGAGGCCCATGATCAATTAAGAAATTCAAGGAGAAACCTGGTTTGGTTTATCTTTAAATCTAATCGATCATGGAAAAAGGTGTGTAAGTTTATTGAAAGTTTTTTGAAAATGAGTTTGAAAATGATTTTGAAAAGTGAAGGATATTCATAAGAAGTTTTGAAAAAAGATTTAAGTTGGAAAATTGGAAAGAAAACATTTTTGAAAAGTATTAAGAAATATTTAAAATGTCCCATTTTTAACTTAATAAAAATATAATCAAAAGAAAATGTTTTTGGATTTTTTTGGCATAACCATAAAATAGGTATATTAAATGACAAGTGTGCAAAAAGTCATCTCAAAAAGAGAAGTTTTGATTGGTTTTTGAAAATGTTGAAATTTGTTAGAAACTTTGAGAAAAAAAAGAGTTTTTTTGGTCCTAAGGAGGTTTGAACCTTGGACATTTGGCTTAGAAATGAAGAGTTTCCACTGAGCCATTTGTTTGAATTGTCATTTAATTACCTTGCTTAGAAGGAGTTTTGAAAAAAAGGTTTTGAAAATGTCCAGAAGATGTACTCCTGAAGGGTTAAGAAGTTGGTTTGCTTCTAGAGGATCAGAAGCTAACCTGCTTCTGGGACGTGAGAAAGTTGGCTTCTGGAGCGTGTGAGAAGACTTGGCTTCTGGGGCGTGTTGGCTAGCAGCTTCTGGGCATGAGAAGGCTGGCATGGTGCTTCTGGCTGCTGGCTATGTGAGAAGCATGTTGAGAAAGCTTGTTTCTGGGGGGTAGAAGCATTAGAAGCTTGAAGCTTCTAGAGATGGAAGTACTAGAAGTACTTCTGGAGAGAGTGTAAGTGGAGAGCTTCTAAGGGTAGAAGCTTCAGAAACACTTCTAGAGGATGAGCCTCAGAAGGACTTCTGGAGAAACAAGCTTCAGAAGCTTGTTATTTCCTTTTGTAAAAAAAAGGTTCCATGGGATTCGAACCCTGGACCTATGGCATGGCAAGGACATGAAAAGCGCGCTGACTACCACTGGGGTGGCTATACATCCGTTTATTTATTTCACTTTAATTAATAATATTATAAACGAATTATTTGAATTTGAAAAAACAAAGAAAAAAACGCGCGCATGAACATCATCTTCTCTAACCTTCAACAATCCTTGGATTCTTCATTTCTCAATGAAATTAAAAGTTGTAAACATCAATCTTGCTTGTTTTGAACCCAAAAATATGATGGTGGTGTTTAATTTCATTTATTTTGAACTTAAGATGATTAATTTTGCACGAGGACAGATGAACCCTAATTCTAAGAATCAATATGAAATCATGTACGGATCATGATTTGTGAAATTGATTGAGGGTTATCATTTAGTATGAGTGCAGAAACAAGATGGCCAAGCAATTTTTCATCTGTAATGCACGAATCATAGAGTTCAAAGTTTGAGCAACTTACCTCTTTGAACTGAAATCGAATTCTCAGTTAGAGTGTTTCCAGAAGTTGTTTGAAGATTGCTATAGTTTCACTAGACCCTATGGAAGGTATCTGGATGCTTAGCTTGAATTGAAATGGCCTGGATCGTTCCACCCAAGTCCAACTGCAGCCACTTGGAGTGAGTTTCGAATTTGAAGTTGAAGATGTTACATGTCAGTGATGAGTACTTGGATCACTCATATGAAGTGTATGGAAGGTATTTGAAGTGAAAATTTGAGATATGCACGAGTGGAATGAAAGTTTGGATGTTAAGGCTCAAAATTGCAATTTATCGAATTTGGAGACAATTCTGAGTTTGGATAGTTTTTCTGGTGGTTTTAAGTTTTAAAAAACTTCTAAATGATGTTTAGAACATGTTAGAAACTTAAGTTTACTCAGATTTTGCAAGGTTTGAAGATTGCAAAATTTCCCTCTTTGAACTTTGAAACATGGAATTTAAGAAAGAAAGAAGGAAAGCTTGATTATGATAGCTTTGGTGTAGTTTCAAGATGAAGAAATAACCTCTATTTATAGGCCAAGAAATCTGAATGACAAGGAAAGGTTATCATTGAGAGAGCTTTGCATCTTGCTTAAGTGGTAAGAAGGAATCTTTTGCATTTAATGCAAAAGTTACTTTCTAACCATGGTTAAACTTTCTCTTTGATTCAATCCTCTTCTCAATCATGCCTAACTGATATTTATCAGTTATATCCTATCTCTAAGTGATGACAAGGCTTCTAGAAGAGAGATTTGTGAAAAATGACTTATAATTTTGATACATGATCTTAGAATTCCATGGTTTTGGAGCTATATGTTTCAAAATCAAAAGCCTAGCTAGACATTTTGAAAGCTTGTAACAAGACTTACAACTTTCATGTTTTGAGTTTTTCCTGAATCCAAATGGATCTAGGTGAAAAATGGCCAAGAAAGTGAGGAAAAACCATGTTTCTTAACACTTGAAAATTTTTCTAAGTCTTAGAAAAAATTCAAATCTTGACTTTTTGTTGACTTTTTCACATTTCTTGATTTTTTATGATCATGATGGATTATTTGAAATGTTTTTATGATTGAAAAAGTTTAGTCTTGAAAAAGTTGACCAAAAGTCAAAGTTTGACTTTTTTGAGTAGATGAATTTTCATCAGATGATTCAAAATTTGTTTGATGAAGAAACATGGGCTTTGCAATGTTTTGAACCAAGAAATTAGGTCAAGATGTTGTATTGAACATGTTAAGATCAATCTTCAAGCAAATAAGTCATCCATTGAGCAGAAAGTCAATGATTCACTACCTTCGATCAAAACCCTAAATGGTCGATTCAAGGTAGATCATGAGAAAAAGTTAGGAATTTGAAGATCAAATGTTGATGATTGATTAAGATAGATCAATTGAGGTGAGTGGAAACTCAAAACCTAATTTCTCATATCTTTCACAGATGAAATTTTGAAGAAACCCTAACTTTGACTTCTAGAAGCCACGCATGATCTATTCTATTTTGAAACTATTAGTGATGCAGTGTTGCATATGTAAGGTGGTATCTTAGGTCAAAAATTGGGGTATGACAGATGCCCCTATTTAAGTTTCTTTAACCTGAGATATGAAGATGAAGATCTTTGTCTCGATAGGTGTGAAGAGACTTAAATATCAGAATACGCCAATGTTGGACCTAAGATACCAAAAAAATGCGAATGATGCAAAATGGTTGCAAAAAGTTCACCCAGGAGATATCAAAGAATGATATGTTGGGGAAAGATTTTGAGGATGTCTCAATATGTCTAAGAAAGGAGAATCCTGTTTGTTGGGAAACAAGCAATATGTTTCACTGGGAAAATAGATTCACAATGTAAGTGAATATCTGTTTCGCTTTGGGAAACGAGGAGATTACCTTCTGTCAGCCTTGTGACAATGTTTAAGGTAATTGAAAATTATATTACCAATTATCAGCCTTGTGATAGTTTATGGTAATGAGTTCTGAAGATATTACCAATTATCAGCAAAGTTATAATTATAACAAGGTAATTCTTGAGAATTTTACTAAATATTCAGCCTTGTGAATAACAAACAATGATGGAAACAGATCTCAAATGAGTTTCTATTTTCAAAGTTACAATCTTGCTAGGGACCTCTGTGACACCCCAAATAATTCAGTAATTAAATAATTACGAATTTTAGTTATTAATTTAATTGAGAATGTAATTTATTAATATATTGAATTATTGAGATTAAATATGGATTTATTGGAAGTATGTTGAGTAAAGTGGGGTGTGAGGAGTAAAAGACTCTACTCACATTAATTGATTTATTTTAATTATGTTAAAAAGGAATAAAAGGAATTTAATAAGGAAAGGAGTCATTTTTGGAGAAAACAAGATACGTGAAGTGAGAAGAGGAGAAAAGAAGGAAGAAGACCTAGAAGCATCAGAATTCGAAGAACCCACAAGGTAAGGGGTGATTTCGATTGATTATTGCTTATTATAGGTTTTGATTTTGGTAATATAGATCAAAGTATGTTAGGAAACCTTAGTTTGGGAATTTCTAGGTTTCCATGGATGTATACTTAATTGTGTCAGAATAGGTAATGAAAACAATTAGAGTGTCAGTAGATGAAAAGAAATGATGGAAATATGTTGTTTGATGTGATAATGATGCCAATAGGATGTGGTTTAGTGTTTTCCATGTTGGGATTCGTATGGACAAGTTTATGTTTGATTGAGAATGAAGGAATGCTGTCAAAAGTGCAGGAAATGGCATTTTAACACGTGGGAACCGGTTCCCAGTGGGGAGGAACCGGGTTCCACCTTGAAAAATTGGTAAAAACTGGAAAAATGTACTCAGGAACCGGTTCCTGTATGGGTAGGAACCGGGTTCCCATACATTTTTCCAGAAGCGAGGTTTTGGAACTTTTCAGGAACCGGTTCCTGTATATGTAGGAACCGGGTTCCACTTCTAATTTTTGAAAAATGTTAAACTTTCAAAATTCATAACTTTCAAAGCGTAAGTCCGTTTTGAGCGCCGTTTTGGACGTTATTTCCTAAATTTAATGCTCTATTTTATGAAATGAAAATATTTTCCAAAACTTGAAATTATTTTGAAAATGAGTCAAATTCCGGAATAGGTGACTTTTGACTGACGCATATTGATGTGTATGTAGTAGAGATCCTATGTTGATGGATGTATTTGTATTTCGTGAATGAAAAGCATGTCTATGTTGCTAATGATGGTGTGCATGATTGTTGAGATATCATGTTTTGGGTTTTGATTCGGTTTATGATAATCAGCGTGTTCGTGATTGTATTGATACCATGTGTTTTGTTGGTGTTGTATATGCCTGATAGTTATTGATCTTAGTTGTTGTTGTTGTGGTATATACTGGTGAATAGTCTTACCAATTGAAGGGTAAGTGTGTGGCATATTATGCTTTGTGATGATTATTTCATGATAGTTGATGATATCATGTTGTGGTTGATGATGGTCTATGATGTCTGATGTGGTCATAACCTGTGCTGAATGTTGCATGCTAGAGATGTGCGTGCATATGCATTGTTTTGGTGAAGTTAATTACCATTGTGCGAAATTTGACTTGGATTGCCGATAACCGATACCCGAGTGAGGATGGGTGGTTAGGCTGGATTCGTGTCCGGGTGGTTATGGACGAATCGATGGAACTGTATCCGGTTGATGATGGATCAGTGTTGGGTGACTTGGTCACGTGTCGGTACCGCATGCATTGAGTCTGCATTGTATTTATATGAAGTGGTAACATGTTAGGATGTCTTCCAGTGTTACTCTTCTTTGATTGTTATGATTATGCACGATGAATGTGGTACTGTGTGTGAATCTGAATTTATGTTAAGTGGGTGAAATAATATGCTTGTGATATATTATTGATTGAAAGACTTATAATATGCTTTAATTATGAGAAGTCTCACCCTTACTTTACCATTTCAGATTAAGGTTAGCAGCTGAAGATTCGGTGAGGATGGCTCTAGAGCTTATCGTTTAGTCCGCGTGTCAGTGTCATGCTCTGATTAGATTGTAACACTGGGGAACGTTAGATGAGGAATTAGACATTGGTTTATTGTTTAATTAAAATTTTGTTGGGAATACAATGATTGAATTATTCTATTTTTGGTGATGATACTTTCCGCTGTGTAAGACATGGTCTTAATTTGACTGAATTATTGAAAATGTTGATCCTCAATGTAGCATGGCTACTGTTTGAATGAAGTTTTATTTTATCTATTAATTGTGACATCCCTCAATTGCCGTGTTAACTCTGATTAAAGTTGATTTGATATTAATTTATTTAATATATTCGGGGTATTTAGATGGGGTGTTACAATAGTGGTATCAGAGCATAGTCGGTCGTTGTGACCAGTGTCTTAATGTCATTATTCCTTTTGTATACGACATGTGTGTGAAACACTGTCGGTACTTGCTTGTTTTTCCTAACTACCGGATTGCAGGAGTGGCTTACAAGCAAGTGGGGGAGAAACTTTACTTCTCCGAGATATTCTGGTGTGAAGAGTTGGATCGATGTGTTATTGGTTACATGAGTGCAGATGTTGTTAGACAGTGTAGTTTCCCGAATTCGGAGGGATTACGAATTCAAGAAATTCAGTATAACGGTCAGATCAAGTTCTCTTAAGGGGTAACAATTAAGTACTTGTGTTGTTCAGATCCGAGAGTGGAGGACGATGGTATGGATAATGGTGTCCCAGTTAGGTGTGAGTTCTAATGTTCCCCTGGGAATAATAGCGACTCATCGTTTGAGCAAGATGTTGGATTAGCTTGAGGTCATCCTTGGGTTGAATGTTTGAAGTTAAACCAAGTGATTATGAATCATTTTGATGAGTCGATGCATATTCTTGGCCTAGAAGATATTTGGTAATTAAGAAGGATGACTCTGAGAAGATGAAGCTGGTGTGGTTGGAATGTTGCAACACTTCCGGTTGATTGTGGAGCTGTCTGTGTGAGTTACCTCTTTGTGTTCTTGAAAAGATTAATTGTGTCAGTGTCAATGGTTGATATAAAGTATGCAATGGTGTGAATTAATTATTGGAGTTGTAACTTGACGCAATTAATCATGGGGAATGATGTGTGTTGCGGTATGTTGAAGTTAGGATCTCAAATTTTGTATTCTATGATGTTTTGGGATTTCTCACTTCCACAAGGTGGAAATCGACTACCTATCACAGGGAATTGATTTACTGAAGCTGACAACATTTCTTCCGAAAACTTGTAAGATTCATAACTTGAGTTTTGGATGTCTGATTTGAGTTCCGTTTGAAGCCTTGGAAAGATAATGTGATGAACTTTGTTTTAAAATGGTCCCAGCACCTGGAAGTAATTTATTTATCATGTGGTGATGTTTGAGGAGAATTGGAGTTGTTGTTGATGTCGTTCTTGGTACAAAACTTGTTTCTATGACACCATACAAGACGTCAACTTTAGAGTTAGGAAATTGAAGAAGCTATTGGAAGATGTGCAAAGAAATAGATTTGTAAAACCAAGTGTATTGTTTGGGGAGCTCTAATTTCCTTAGTCAAGGAAAAAGAAAGTAGCACGAATTGCGTGTGGATTTCTGATACCTGATTTAAGTGGTGAATGAGACTAAATATTTATTTCAAATTATTGGTGATTTGATGGATCAATTGGTTGGAAAGTATGTCTTGACAATGAATTGAGGTTAACTTACCTTCGTGGTCGTTAAGGATGAAGATAGTTGAGAGAAGCTTCTAGAACTCGGTATAGGCATGTTGAATGTTGTGGGAATTCCAACTCGAAAGGAGTAGAATTTTGTTAAGTTTTCATGGTGTACATTACGGTATGAGGATATGAGTTTTCTTTATCATGTTATCTCAAGTGACAAGAATGTCAGTAGACCCATCTAAGTGACGAGTGTTCAGTGGGAAAATTCAAAGTTAGTTGGTATTAGAAGATTTTATGGATATAACCAAGAATAATGTAGTATATTTGAGACGAGGTCAAGAATGATATATTCTTAATGAATGAGATGTTGGTATTAGTAAGAATGCGAAAGTATTAGAGATGCAACTTATGTCGATTGAGGATGAATAAGGACGTTAGCTTCGAGGAAAAGATAAGTGATGTTAGAGGAAAAATAAATTCGATAGGAAATGCAATCATGTTTAAGATGTCAAAATATTGACATGTGTTAAGAAATGTTGGAAGTTTCTTTTACCGATCATATGATGAGATGTATAACGAGATTGCATTTGAAATAAGATCGATCGACATATATGGATCCTAGATGTTATGAGATTTAAAGGGAGACTAAGAGTTGTGAATGTTGTTAAAGTTCTCCGCATGGATAAGGACTTCAAATGGGAACAAAATGAGTTATGGTGTATTTGGTATGTTAGCATCTTATGAGGGGGAAGATACTTAACATTTGTGTGATGCTAAGTGAGTGTGAAGAAGATTATGTAAATTGTCTGATCGATGGTATCTCATTGTCGAGATCAAATGAGGAATAATTATGGAAGAAGTTGTAAACCTTAAAGGAAGATTTTTGGACCATGGTGCTTGGGTGACTTCGAGCACGAGTTCTAAAGGAACGCTATTATAGTTTAGTACGGTGGTTTGTACTCCATTGTGATTGTCGGCTATCTATTGACAAATTGAGGAACTGATCACCCTTAATCTCTTGTTGATAATAGACGGGATCGTGTTGGATTGAATAGACTCATCTTGCAAGCTTGATAGTGTGTGAGGTGGTTGACGTTCTAGTGAGAGGATAGTAGTTCATCAGTTCGTATGAAACTAAGAGGAAAAGGGCTATGAAAAAGACTTGGAAATTATTCATCAGGTCGGAGAGTTGAGTGTGTATGCGAGTTGAAGCCGCAGAGTGGACGGTTTAGAATGTAAAAAGGTGGACAATGATTTTCTGGTAGATACTAAAGAGAGTCTAAAGATAAATATGAAATTTGTAGAGTTGGTAGTTGGTGAGAATCACATGAAGATAATGACTTAAGGTAAATAATCAGAGTCGCGTAGCGAAAGCGTAATGTGATGCACCTTGTTATGCGAGTATGATTTTTGGAAGTCACAAATTAAACGTTAGAAGGTGTGGAGTTTATGAAACTATTAGAAATTTCAAAATAGAATTGTTAGGTGAAGGGTTCTATGTCTTATTGGTGTTACATCCATTCTGATAGATGTATTAATTTGCAAGCTCGATCGTTGGAACGTAGCCTTGTGGTACTGGCATTGTGTATAAATGTTGGGGACATTGCGGTCATGTGGAGGTTCTTATAATTGTGTTGCAGTGTAATAAAGTGATAAATCATTTATCCTAGAGTGAAGGAGGTAAGAAGTGAGATGAACTGATGCATTCTTAACCCGATAGCAATGGATCGGGTGGGATTATAGTGGTTAAATAAGAAGGATATTTGTTAGTGATATTGGAAATGATGTCAAACATGACGTGATAGTTGGAAGGAAGGATTTCAAGAGCTGAAGAGGAGGTTGACTATTGCTCCGATCTTAATTTTGCCGAATTCGACTAAGTCTTTTGTTGTGTACTGTGACGCATCATTAATGGGATTAGGTGGTGTGTTGATGCAAGATAAGAAGGTTGTGGCTTATGCTTCACGACAATTAAAAGTGCATGAAATGAGTTATCCGACTCGTGATTTAGAGTTGGCAGCTGTTGTATTTGTTTTGAAGTTGGGAAGGCATTATTTATATGGTTCTCGGTTTGAGGTATCAGTGATCATGAAAGCCTGAAGTATCTCTTTGATCAGAAAGAGTTGAAACAGTTGCGAGGCAAAGAGATTGTATTGGTAAGAGTGGCTCGGGGAGGACCAGCTGATGGAAATGTCACTTGGGAGCTGGAGAGTCAGATGAAGGACTCGTATCCCGAACTATTCGTCTGAGGTATGTTTTCGAGGACGAAAACTCTTTTAGTTGGGGAGAGTTGTGACACCCCAAATAATTCGGTAATTAAATAATTACGATTTTTAGTTATTAATTTAATTGAGAATGTAATTTATTAATGTATTGAATTATTGAGATTAAATATGGATTTATTGGAAGTATGTTGAGTAAAGTGGGGTGTGAGGAGTAAAAGACTCTACTCACATTAATTGATTTATTTTAATTATGTTAAAAAGGAATAAAAGGAATTTAATAAGGAAAGGAGTCATTTTTGGAGAAAACAAGATACGTGAAGTGAGAAGAGGAGAAAAGAAGGAAGAAGACCTAGAAGCGTCAGAATTCGAAGAACCCACAAGGTAAGGGGTGATTTCGATTGATTATTGCTTATTATAGGTTTTGATTTTGGTAATATAGATCAAAGTATGTTAGGAAACCTTAGTTTGGGAATTTCTAGGTTTCCATGGATGTATACTTAATTGTGTCAGAATAGGTAATGAAAACAATTAGAGTGTCAGTAGATGAAAAGAAATGATGGAAATATGTTGTTTGATGTGATAATGATGCCAATAGGATGTGGTTTAGTGTTTTCCATGTTGGGATTCGTATGGACAAGTTTATGTTTGATTGAGAATGAAGGAATGCTGTCAAAAGTGCAGGAAATGGCATTTTAACACGTGGGAACCGGTTCCCAGTGGGGAGGAACCGGGTTCCACCTTGAAAAATTGGTAAAAACTGGAAAAATGTACTCAGGAACCGGTTCCTGTATGGGTAGGAACCGGGTTCCCATACATTTTTCCAGAAGCGAGGTTTTGGAACTTTTCAGGAACCGGTTCCTGTATATGTAGGAACCGGGTTCCACTTCTAATTTTTGAAAAATGTTAAACTTTCAAAATTCATAACTTTCAAAGCGTAAGTCCGTTTTGAGCGCCGTTTTGGACGTTATTTCCTAAATTTAATGCTCTATTTTATTAAATGAAAATATTTTCCAAAACTTGAAATTATTTTGAAAATGAGCCAAATTCCGGAATAGGTGACTTTTGACTGACGCATATTGATGTGTATGTAGTAGAGATCCTGTGTTGATGGATGTATTTGTATTTCGTGAATGAAAAGCATGTCTATGTTGCTAATGATGGTGTGCATGATTGTTGAGATATCATGTTTTGGGTTTTGATTCGGTTTATGATAATCAGCGTGTTCGTGATTGTATTGATACCATGTGTTTTGTTGGTGTTGTATATGCCTGATAGTTATTGATCTTAGTTGTTGTTGTTGTGGTATATACTGGTGAATAGTCTTACTAATTGAAGGGTAAGTGTGTGGCATATTATGCTTTGTGATGATTATTTCATGATAGTTGATGATATCATGTTGTGGTTGATGATGGTCTATGATGTCTGATGTGGTCATAACCTGTGCTGAATGTTGCATGCTAGAGATGTGTGTGCATATGCATTGTTTTGGTGAAGTTAATTCCCATTGTGCGGAATTTGACTTGGATTGCCGATAACCGATACCCGAGTGAGGATGGGTGGTTAGGCTGGATTCGTGTCCGGGTGGTTATGGACGAATCGATGGAACTGTATCCGGTTGATGATGGATCAGTGTTGGGTGACTTGGTCACGTGTCGGTACCGCATGCATTGAGTCTGCATTGTATTTATATGAAGTGGTAACATGTTAGGATGTCTTCCAGTGTTACTCTTCTTTGATTGTTATGATTATGCACGATGAATGTGGTACTGTGTGTGAATCTGAATTTATGTTAAGTGGGTGAAATAATATGCTTGTGATATATTATTGATTGAAAGACTTATAATATGCTTTAATTATGAGAAGTCTCACCCTTACTTTACCATTTCAGATTAAGGTTAGCAGCTGAAGATTCGGTGAGGATGGCTCTAGAGCTTATCGTTTAGTCCGCGTGTCAGTGTCATGCTCTGATTAGATTGTAACACTGGGGAACGTTAGATGAGGAATTAGACATTGGTTTATTGTTTAATTAAAATTTTGTTGGGAATACAATGATTGAATTATTCCGTTTTTGGTGATGATACTTTCCGCTGTGTAAGACATGGTCTTAATTTGACTGAATTATTGAAAATGTTGATCCTCAGTGTAGCATGGCTACTGTTTGAATGAAGTTTTATTTTATCTATTAATTGTGACATCCCTCAATTGCCGTGTTAACTCTGATTAAAGTTGATTTGATATTAATTTATTTAATATATTCGGGGTATTTAGCTGGGGTGTTACAACCTCTCTCTTGAGAAGATGCGGGCATTTTGATTGTAAAGACACAGGTTTTTCTTTAGACAGAAAGACAACTGCAGGGATTTCTTGAACTTTCATGATTGGACTTGCTAAGAAGAACAATCGTTTTATGATAAATTTCAAGATGAAAAGGAAATAAACAGCTCGGATGACGAGGCTATTGTTTATTGTTCGCAGGTAGATTTTTTTTGTGAAATCTAGACCCGAATTGGCTTAGAGATGAGGTTCTATCCAGGAATGAACTGGAAAGAAATGGTCAATCAAGACTTTGTATCCAATGAGGAACGATCTTAATTAGAGGACATGAAAAAAAATGTATTTTTCTGCTTGGGGACAATGTACTGGAGAGATGACATACCCACACTTGTTCTTTTTTGGAATAAATGCAACCTAAACAAGTGATATAGAAACAAACATTGAGAAATGCAAGAATGCATTAATGAAGCTATTATGTATGAATGATGAATGTCATATGCATGTTGACGATATTTGACAAGACAACAAAACGTATTTGGGAAAAAGACTACGTCACAGTTCAAACAAATACTCAGCAAAATCTGCAGCCATGGTGTAGACGTTACTGATGATGAATCTGAGCTGCATGCTTTAAACTTTTCTTGGAAAAGGAATTTCATTGGCAACCTGGTTGGGGATTCTTTTCTGGATAAGAATATCGTCCTTTGATGATCTCTTTCGAGGGAAAGAATACTTCTCAGCAGTTGTTTTTCCTTTCAGAGGTCGAAACACTCATGGAGAAAACTGTTGAAATTCTTTCTATGTTCATAATTCAAAGGAAAATTTCGCTTTTATTTCAAAATTTTGAAGTAAAAATTCATTTAAAACTTTTTTTTTTAGTTTCAAAAGTGATTTTCACAAGAAAAAACGTTATTTTGCAAAACAGAATAAAGCAAGAATTGCAAACAAATGGGCACAAGGCTCAAATTTTATTGATAGAATGATAATCAGCCAAAGGCGTGATTCCATTGACTATTTACAAAAGTTGGAAATGATAATTTATTGGGAAAAGGCTACATTGAAAGCAAATAACCACTATTATTTCTAACAACTTTGAATTCCAACTGTGCTTGTTGCTTTAGAAGATTTGGTTGAAGATCCGTTGATGGAAGATTATTCAGTTTTGACGAAGTACGAACTGATGCAGTTACTTTGTCATTTTGATCCTTAATTTTTTCCTAGATTGCCTTTTCAGGTTTTCAATCTATCAGGATAAATTTCTATTTATTGTCTCTAATTTTTTCCTGGACCGCCTTTTCAGGTTTTCAGTCCACCGAGACGCTCATTTTTGCCTAAGCCGCCCTTTTCGGGTTTTTGACTTACCGAGTTGTTCTTTTGTTTTTTTAGACAAAGTATTTCTTGACTACATCAGCATTCACAGGATGCGAGAGTTCATCACCGTCCATGGTTGTGAGAGTCATAGCACCGCCAGAAAAGCTTCTTTTGATGATGTATGGGCCTTCGTAATTAGGAGTCCATTTTCCCCTAGAATCTTGTTGAAAAGACAGAGTCTTTTTAAGCACGAGGTCGCCTTCTTGGAATTCACGAGGTCAAACCTTTTTGTCGAAGGCTTTCTTCATCCTTCTTTAATATAATTGTCCATGACATAGAGCGGTCAGGCGCTTTTCTTTGATTAAGTTCAGCTGATCATATCTGCTTTGACACCATTCGGCCTCAGATAACTTAGCTTCCATGAGAACTCTCATCGATGGAATTTCAACTTCTATGGGGAGCACTGCTTCCATGCCATATACTAGAGAAAAAGGAGTTGCCCCTGTTGAAGTACGATACCCATGTAGAGCAAATGACAGCATTTCGTGCCAGTCTTTGTAAGTGATGACCATCTTCTGGACGATCTTTTTGATGTTCTTGTTGGCAGCTTCAACGGCGCCGTTCATCTTTGGTCGGTAAGGAGATGAGTTATGATGCTCGATCTTGAATTCCTCATACAGTTCTTTCATCATTCTGTTGTTCAAGTTTGATTTATTGTCTGTAATGATCTTACTTGGAACTCCATATCGGCAAATGAGGTTATTCTTGATGAACCTCACAACTACTTGTCTTGTAACGTTGGCGTAAGATGTTGCTTCGACCCATTTGGTGAAGTAATCAATAGCCACTAAGATGAAGCGATGTCCGTTGGACGCTTTTGGTTCGATCATCCCAATCATGTCGATGCCCTACATGGAGAAAGGCCACTAAGAGGAGAGAACGTTGAGTAGAGTTGGTGGCACATGGATCTTATCTGCATAGATTTGGCACTTGTGACATCTCTTGACGTGTTTACAACAATCAGATTCCATTTTTATCCAATAATATCCTGCTCTCAAGATTTTTCTGGACATTGCATGCCCATTTGAATGGGTTCCAAAGGACCCTTAATGCACTTCGTGAATTATCATGTCTACTTTGTGTCTATCCACGCATCTGAGCAGGACCATGTCGAAGTTTCTTTTGTATAGCACATCTTCATTCGGGAAGAAATTTCTAGAAAGCCTCCTTAGAGTTTTCCTACCTTTGTGCGATGCCCCGAGTGGGTACTCTTGAGTTTGAAGGAAGCGTTTGATGTCGTGGAACCACGGTTTATCATCGATGACTACTTCAGTTGCAAACACATATGCAGGTATTTCAAGGCGTCTGATACTGATCTTAGGCATATCATTCCAATGGTTGACTTTGAACATGGAAGATAGAGTAGCCAAGGCGTCTGCCATTCGATTCTGATCTCGAGGAATATGATGCAATTCAACTTTGTTGAAGAAAGTCAACAAATGTCTTGCATAATCTCGGTAGAGAATCAAACCAAAATGATGAGTTTCATACTTGTCTTTGATTTGATTGATCACAAGGGCTGAATCTCCATATATGTCAAGGATCTTGATCCTTAAGTCGATGGCTTCTTCGATACCCATGATACAAGCTTCATATTCTGCGATGTTGTTGGTGCAATCAAATAGTAATCTGGCAGAAAACGGGATATGAAAACCCTCAGGAGTGATGATGACTGCCCCAATTCCATTGCCAAAGACATTAACTGCTCCATCAAAAATTAAGCCCCATCTAGATTCTGGATCAGGACCTTCTTCATGTAATGGTTCGTCACAATCTTTCATTTTTAAGTACATAACATCCTCGTCAGGGAAGTCAAACTTGAGATATTGGTATTCGTTGATTGGTTGATAAGCCAAGTGATCGGCGAGAATGCTTCCTTTGACCGCTTTTTGGGCGCGGTACTGGATGTCATATTCAGATAGTAGCATCTGCCATCAAGCGATTCTCCCTGTTAAAGCAGGCTTTTCAAAGACGTACTTGATTGGATCCATTTTGGAGATTAACCAAGTCGTGTGGTTAATCATGTACTGGCAGAGACGTTTCGAAACCCACACCAAAGCACAACATGTTTTCTCGAGCATGGAGTAATGAGTTTCACAATCTGTGAACTTTTTACTCAAGTAGTAGATGGCATACTCTTTCATACCGGTTTCATCTTGCTATCCAAGCACGCAGCCCATGGAATATTCTAGCACGGTAAGGTACATGATTAATGGTCTTCCTTCGATTGGAGGAATCAATATTGGAGGTTCTGACAAGTATTCCTTGATACTGTCAAACGCTCTTTGGCAATCTTCTGTCCACACAACCTCTTGATTTTTGCGGAGAAGCTTGAATATTGGTCCACAAGTAGCAGTCATCTGAGAGATAAATCTGGAGATGTAATTTAATCGTCCAAGAAATCCTCTTACTTGCTTTTCTGTATGTGGCGTAGGCATTTCTTGAATAGCCTTGACTTTGTCAGGGTCAACTTCAATACCTCTTTGACTGACGATGAAACCTAGGAGTTTTCCAGATCTTACCCCAAAGGTGCATTTGTTAGGATTCAGGCGAAGCTGAAATTTCCTTAGTCGTTGAAACAACTTCAAGAGATATTCTATATGCTCTTCTTCAGTGTCAGACTTTGCTATCATGTCGTCCACGTAGAATTCGATCTCTTTGTGCATCATGTCATGAAAGAGAGTAGTCATTGCCCTTTGATAAGTTGCGCCTGCATTCTTTAATCCAAACAGAATTACTTTGTAGCAAAATGTGCCCCATGGCGTGATGAAAGATGTCTTCTCCATGTCTTCCGAAGCCATTCTGATCTGATTATAGCTAGAGAAACCGTCCATGAAGGAAAAGACGTTGAACTTTGCAGTGCTATCCACTAGCATGTCGATATGCGGTAGTGGGAAATCATCTTTTGGACTAGCTTTGTTCAAGTCCCGGTAGTCAACACACATTTTGACCTTTCCGTCTTTCTTCGAGATATGCACTATGTTGGCTAGCCATTGAGGATATTCAGAGGTGACGAGGAAACCTGCGTCGAGCTGCTTTTGAACCTCCTTTTTGATTTTGTCGGCCATATCTGGGTGAACTCTTCTCAGTCTTTGTTTAACTGGCGGACACTCCGGTTTTAATGGCAAGTGATGTTATACGATGTTGGTATCCAAACCTGGCATGTCCTAGTAGGACCAAGCAAATACATCAACATATTCTTTGAGAAGATCTATCAGTTTGCCCTTGACGTTGTTGTCGAGTAGAGCTCTGATGTTTACTTCTTTTTTGTCTTCCTTAGAACCTAAGTTGATTGCTTCCAAAGGCTCTTTGTGAGGCTGAATGATTCTTTCCTCGTGCTTAAGTAGTCTGGAAATCTCATCCGGGATCTCTTCTTCATCTTATTCCTCAGCGTCAAACACAGGGAATTCAAAGTTGAGAGAGAGCGTAGAGTTATTGCGTTGAATGGATTTGTCCATTTGTTAATCTGCATGTTTGATTTATGTTTAATTGATGATTTTTTTAAAAAAGTTAATGTGAAAGTGTATGCAGGTCATTTATATTTTTTGAAGATTGTTTTCTTTTATTTGGGTTTTTTAGGATTACCATTTCCAGAAAAGGGTAAAAAAAACGGAAAAAACAAACACAAAATGTGGAATCAAAACAATGCTTTTATTTATGATTCACAATATGAAACAGGGCCCTAAATACAAACTCATTTGTCTTGGGCAAGACAAAGAGAAATTATTTAAAAGCTAAACCCTATAAAACATCTCTCCGCCTTGGGCGAGGCGAGAGTTCAAAACAAAAGCAAAGTAAACTACTTAGAACTATGAACATCATTTTGAACTTTAACAGGCTTCCAATAGTGGCGAATTCCTTGGAAGTCTAGATATTCAGGTAGCTTTCCTTTTGGCTTACTTCTTGTGTAGACTTTGGTCATTGGTCGAACAGGCTTTGAAGATTCTGGTCGGTTGACCTTGCCTTTTGTGCTGCTGAAGCGATCTTCTTCTGCTTGATTGACAGGTCGAGGAGCATAGAATGCAGCATATGTGCTTTCAAGTGGCATGTATTCTGGATTCTTGGGATGTTCTTCCCAATCTTCTGGGTGAAGAGACTCATTGTCAGCGACACTTTCCAACTCGTTTCCAGAATTGTCTGCCTGATCTTCTTCGGTAATTACGTTAACGTGGTGATAATCAAAATTTGGCCTAACGACCTTGGCAGGTGTACTGAAGCAGAGAGATTTTCATTTGGGATCTCAATTTGATGATGAGATCGAGAAGATGTGTATGACTCTTCTAGTTGACTGGGGTACTCAAGAGGATCGTCCCATCCAGTTGGTTGGATGTCTTCAATTCTGATTCTTGAGCTTTCAGGTGCAGTGTATCTTACCATGAAGTCAAACTTTCCACTTGGTTCTCCCAAGGTATCCCAAACTTCAGATGGGATAGGTGGAATTTCATTCTCATTCTTTTGTAGGTACATGCCTTTGAATTGGTCTGTAGGAGGATAGAACGGCGCATGCGGTTCTTCCTGGGATACATATTCAGAGCTATCAATATAAGTGCTCCACTCTCCGGATTCGGAGAGATTGTCTTTATCAACAAGAACATAATCCTCTTGAGGAATGGTCACTTCTTGCTGTGGAGTAACTGTTGAGTTCTGTAAAGTAGGAACCTCAATCGTGGTTACCTGCACTTCAGAAGTATGTTGATGAAATCCGATGCCGAAATTGAAAGGCATGCCCCATGGATAACCTTCTGGCATACAGAAGAGAGGATTACTGACTGCAACAGCTGAAACTAGAGTAGTAGTGATCTCTGAAATCGTCGCTTGATTTTGACTGTTTAATGTTGTTTGCTGATTTTGTGTAGTTGCCAACGAACTTATCAAAGAAGTGAGTCTCTCCACCTCTTCCTGAAGTGTTGTCAGTGTGCCACGAAGCTCAACATTTTCTTGCTCAAAATCTTCTATTGCTTTTCTCCTATTTGCACGAGTATTGTATCTGCGACTTGACTGTGAATGTAGTCGAGAAACTCTAAGACGCAACAACTTGACGATCTTTCTCTCTGGAAAAAATTCCAAAAGATAAGACTCTAAACAACAAACTCGAGATGCAAAGTATGATGCATGATTATGAATGCAAAGAGAAAAGAATTTCCAAAGAATTTATGCTAAAAGAGAAATTTCTAGTAAACATTTGGATGGAAAACTCTTATTTTATTAATATTGAAAGAAGATTACAACATTTTTTTTTGGAGCATAGCTCTTACAATGATAAAATAAATGATAAAATAAAGCTAAAACTAATTAAGCGTCTTCGTTTGATGAAGAACCAAATGCTTGACGTAGCTTCAACTTCAGGATTTCTTTCCCATAGTAAGCTTTCAGTTCAGCTTTCTTGGCTTTTAGCTTGTTGATGACTTTCTTCCAATCGTCAGGAGCAGGATTCCTAGTCGTCATTTCTTCAAGCTTTCTTTTCCTTTCTTTGATGTATCGTTTGATCGCGTTATCTTTTCGACGAATCTTCTCATCTTTCTCCATGAGCCATTCGTCTTGGAAGTAGAGCGTTTTTTCATGATCTTTGACCTGCTTCTTAAGCTTCTCATTTTCAAAGTCAGTCTTAAGAAACTTGTCTTCCAAAGCTTCTTTCTCTAGCCTCATCTTAGCCAAAGCTTCTTGGTACTCTCCCATAGTCTCAATGGGAATGGTGGTCGATTTAGATACCACTGGAAATATGGGTTCTTCATAAGCATAAGGCATTCAGAATTCCTTTGCTCTTTTCTTTACCCAAGAAGTGTAGATTTCCATGGCTATACAATTCCTTGCATTACCCTTTTCTTTCCTTCGAACGTGATGCCAAGCTCTTATCATTCTGGATTTCAAACCTTGGGAATCTTCCCCTTCATGATAAAAGTAATTTTCTACTGTAAAACCAAGAGGTTTACTGGAGTTTGCGTACCCGAGTTGACGTCTTTCCAAGAATGGGTTGTACTTGATTCCTCATTTCGTACCAATGAGAGGTACGTTGGCAAACTCTCCACAGCTTTCAATGATTTCCATCTCATTGTTTGCCAAGGTATACCAATGGATATCTTCGTTTTCAAGAGGCATGAGTCTTCGAGACCAATGCCAACCGTTTTTGTTTTTGCAGAAGATAGGAAACTTAGGCAAGTGTGAGACAATCCATTTAAATAACAGAGGTACACAACATACGATAGTTCCATCTCCTTGATGATTCCTATGATGAATGGAGAAATATGTGTCACCAAGCAAAGTGGGAACGGGATTTCCAATCAGAAAGATCCTTATGGCGTTGATATCAATGAAACTTGGGACGTTGGGAAACAACACCAATCCATAGATGAGCAAATCTAAAATAGCTTCAAAGGCTACCATGCTACCGGCTTCAGAAAATTTAAAAGCCTTCTCCATTAGGAACTTTGAAGTTAGTCCTAAGAGTTTTCCTTTGGTAGTTAGGTTTTTGTCTATCTCAGATTTCCTTAAATGAGTCATTGCTACAATGACTGGTGGCTTAGGAATGGCTTCCAAACCATTGAAAGGCACCTTGTCTGATACTGAGATACCTAGGATGTGTGCGTACTTTTCCAAAGTAGGCATCAACTGATAATCAGGGAAAGTGAAACAACGATAAACTGGATCATAAAACTGAATGAAAGTTTTGAGAAGTCCTTCATCAACGTTAGTGTTAAGGATAGTTAAAAGAGTTCCATAGCATTTTCTGAAATCCGAGGGATCTTCTACCAAGGATGCTAACTCTTTTAACTTTTCTACGTCAGGAATTCTAAAACTGTATTTCTTGGTATGTCTTCTTCTGACGTCCATCACTCTAACCTAAAATGTTTACAAAAAAATCTCTAAATTCTTTGGAAATGGGAAGAGAAATGAGAATTTTTGAATGAATGTATGAATGCCACAAAGATACAAACATGGTTAGTGGTTATGCACACGTTCAAGTGTTCGAAGTCACGAGCATGAGACCAATGATAAGAACCAAACGTGGGTAAGTTCTAAGGGCTTATTCATATGTGAAACATGTTCTACTGATAATACAGGTTCAACGCTTCTCTTTGAAATATTATCGGATTTGTTGAATACTCGAAGTCCAATTATATTTTTCAAGAAAAACTCGCCTGATCGTAGTCTCGCATGACAACTATTCCAAGCTTACACCTTAATAGCTTCTACACTACATCCTAAATGCCCAGGATGGGTTATGTGTTCTACAACCACTCAGCTTCGTTAGTTCTCTTGAAAGCAAAATGTCTTTGCAAATACTTGCTAAACACAAATACTCCCAAGACAACCTCCACTGAGAGAGGGATCTCAAATTAACTTAGTAAGTAATGAAACTTCCCACAAGTTAATAGGACTATACCCCCACCTAGATCTTAAAATGTTTCTTAAATCCGGGTTAGGATTTCTTTCCATCAGATGAAATCGTGAAAACACACAATAAAGAAAAACAAACATATGCACATATGAAAGCTTAACCCCTTTTTTTCTTCTTTTGGAAACAAAAAAGCTTGGTGTTCTTGAGCAGAGTCACAAAATTTTTTTTTGAAAATAAAAGTTTAGCGTACTCCCCAGCAGAGTCGCCATTTTCTTCGTTCGCGTTAAAAAGTGACGCGCGAGGGAATCGAATCTGAATTCAAATTCTCTGGCTCGAAACGATTTACTCTTTTGATTTGTTTATAAAGATGTCGCGAGCATCAAGCTTTATTGTTTCCAAAACAAGAAAAATGAGATGAAAAAGGGGAAAGCTGCAATACCCTCAATTGATATGATATGCATTACGACTAGCGCGAACTAGACGCAACGCATTGGGGAGATTCCGGGTAAGGGGGTTTGTTATATAAAGGGAATTAGATGTGGCACCCTAAATATATATAGTCTCTATAGCTTTATATATGAATAGTTTGATATGTTTGTGTGTTTTAATTTGCTATTCTATCTTTTGGGAAAGTTTCTCCTTTGGATTTTAAGAAAGGTAGTTTATGTGGGATCCTAGGTTTTGTTATTTATTGTGCTTGCAAAGATCATTGGGATCTTCTGCATACATATCCCTTAATGGGAATCAGAACATTTGTAGCTCGGATCTAAAGGAGCTATGGTTTTGTTTGGTTTGAGGAAGAAAGAAGTATGCTCGCCAAGGATGAGACCTTGTGCCTATATATTCTCAAAGGGAGGTTGAGAAAGTCAGAGCAATCGTAGTTCCCACTTATGCTAGTGGAAGCAACGGGTGTTATTAAGACACAAAGACAAATGTCATCTTAATGAAAAATGTATCTAATCTATTTCATCACATACATTTTGAAGGATTGATTAAATCTTTCTTCGTAAGTTATAGGTGTTTTGCTTGAGTGTATAAGCGTTACCACTTACAAGTTAAGAAAGATGTTTGAATCTTTAATTGTAAGCATTGAGTGTTTTTCTTGAGTGTACAAGCGTTACCACTTACAGATTAAAAGATGTTTTTTGTTTGAAAAAGAGTTTGAAAAGTTGATGATTGTATGTGATGTGATAGATGAGATACTTCTTCCATAGAGATGATACATGTCTAAATCTCGAGGAGAAATTGATTGGATTAGGGGGATGTTTTTAAGAAGCCCGTGGGTCCTTATATTGTAAGCCCAAGAGGAGGCATTCCGAGGGTCATCGAGGGTCCTTGTATTGTAAGCCCAAGAGAAGGCATTTCGAGGGTCATCGAGGGTCCTTGTATGAAGCTCAAGAGGAAGCTATAGGGTATGGTTGGCTTTGGTTTTAAGAGTGGTTTCACTAGGAAACCATCCTCTTAGGATTCAAGAGTGATTTCACCGGGAAATCATATTCTCAGGGTTCTATTCTAGCACGGGTGATTCTTTGTATTGGAAGCCCAATAGGAGGCTGTTAAGAGATTTCCAGGTCTCTTTCTTGTTTGATGCCCAAGAGAAGGCTAAAATCAACGAGGAGTTCTTTTGAATGAAACCTAAGAGGAGGCTGACTCAGCAGGGGAGTTGTCTTATATGAAGCGTAAGATGAGGCTAAACTCAACGGGTGAGTTGTCTTATATGAAGCCTAAGAGGAGGCTAACTCAATAAATGAGTTATCTTGTACAAAGCCCAAGAGGAGGCTAAAGAGGGACCTAGTTGTTAGGCTAATTGTTACGTTATAACTAAACAGTTATATAAACAAGTGTGTGTGTGTGATATGTATTCACAAGAGTTTATGAAGGAAATATATAAACAAGTGTATAAAACAAGCAATTAAAGCAAGTGCAACTTGAATATATACAAGGTTTTGGATGTGTACAAGGGAATGAATATGTACATGAAGGGGTGTTTATGTACAAGGAAATGAATATGTACATAGGAGGGTTGGGACTTACACCGTGAGGGAGGCCCATTAGTTTTAAGAGCAGTTTCACTGGGAATCATTCTTCTCTTAATACCAATGGAATCGGTGTATAAACAAGCGGATGAAAACAAACGAACAAAGTTTGTTTATGCTTGAATATTTATAAAGATGATTTAATGTGTACAAGGAAATGAATATGTACACGAAGGGGTTTTTATGTACAAGGAAATGAATATGTACATAGGAGGGTTGGGAGTTACACCGTGAGGGAGGCCCATGATCAATTAAGAAATTCAAGGAGAAACCTTGTTTGGTTTATCTTTAAATCTAATCGATCATGGAAAAAGGTGTGTAAGTTTATTGAAAGGTTTTTGAAAATGATTTTTAAAATGATTTTGAAAAGTGAAGGATATTCATAAGAAGTTTTGAAAAAAGATTTAAGTTGGAAAATTGGAAAGAAAACATTTTTGAAAAGTATTAAGAAATACTTAAAATGTCTCATTTTTAACTTAATAAAAATATAATCAAAAGAAAATATTTTTGGATTTTTTTGGCATAACCATAAAATAGGTATATTAAATGACAAGTGTGCAAAAAATCATCTCAAAATGAGAAGTTTTTATTGGTTTTTGAAAATGTTGAAGTTTGTTAGAAACTTTGAGATGATTAATTTTGAACGAGGACAGATGAACCCTAATTCTAAGAATCAATATGAAATCGTGTATGGATCATGATTTGTGAAATTGATTGAGGGTTATCATTTAGTATGAGTGTAGAAACAAGATGGCCAAGAAATTTTTCATCTGTAACGCACAAATCATAGAGTTCAAAGTTTGAGCAACTTACCTCTTCGAACTGAAATCAAATTCTCAGTTAGAGTGTTTCTAGAAGTTGTTTGAAGATTGTTATAGTTCCACTAGACCCTATGGAAGGTATCTGGATGCTTAGTTGAATTGAAATGGCCTGGATTGTTCCATCCAAGTCCAACTGCAGCCACTTGGATTGATTTTCAAATTTGAAGTTGAAGATGTTACAGGTCAGTGATGAGTACTTGGATCACTCATATGAAGTGTATGGAAGGTATTTGAAATGAAAAATGGAGATATGCACGAGTGGAATGGATGTTTGGATGTTAAGGCTCAAAATTGCAATTTATGGAATTTGGAGACAATTCTGAGTTTGGATAGTTTTTCTGGTGGTTTTAAGTTTTAAACAACTTCTAAATGATGTTTAGAACATGTTAGAAACTTAAGTTTACTCAGATTTTGCAAGGTATGAAGATTGCAAAATTTCCCTCTTTGAACTTTGAAACTTGGAATTTAAGAAAGAAAGAAGGAAAGCTTAATTATGATAGCTTTGGTGTAGTTTCAAGATGAAGAAATGACCTCTATTTATAGGCCAGGAAATCTGAATGACAAGGCAAGGTTATCATTGAGAGAGCTTTGCAACTTGCTTAAGTGGTAAGAAGGAATCTTTTGCATTTAATGCAAAAGTTACTTTCTAACCATGGTTAAACTTTCTCTTTGATTCCATCCTCTTCTCAATCATGTCTAACGGATATTTATCAATTATATCCTATCTCTAAGTGATGACAAGGCTTCTAGAAGAGAGATTTGTGAAAAATGACTTATAATTTTGATACATGATCTTAGGATTCCATGGTTTTGGAGCTCTATGTTTCAAAATCAAAAGCCTAGCTACAAAAAGTGTTTTTGCAAGTTCTTGGACATTTTGGAAAGCTTGTAACAATACCTATAACTTTCATGTTTTGAGTTTTTCCTGAATCCAAATGGATCTAGGTGAAAAATGGCCAAGAAAGTGAGGAAAAACCATGTTTCTTAACACTTGAAAATTTTTCTAAGTCTTAGAAAAATTTCAAATCTTGACTTTTTGTTGACTTTTTCACATTTCTTGATTTTTTATGATCATGATGGATTATTTGAAATGTTTTTATGATTGAAAAAGTTTAGTCTTGAAAAAGTTGACCAAATGAAAATGTTTGACTTTTTTGAGCAGATAAATTTTCATCAGATGGTTCAGAATTTGTCTGATGAAGAAACATGGACTTTACAATGTTTTGAACCAAGAAATTAGGTCAAGATGTTGTATTGAATATGTTAAAATCAATATTCAATCAAATAGGTCATCCATTGAGCAGAAAGTGAATGATTCACTATCTTCGATCAAAACCTTAATTGGTCGATTCAAGGTAGATCATGAGAAAAAGTTGGGAATTTGAAGATCAAATGTTGATGATTGATTAAGATAGATCAATTGAGGTGAGTGGAAACTCAAAACCTAATTGCTCATATCTTTCACAAATGAAATTTTGAAGAAACCCTAACTTTGACTTCTAGAAGCCACGCACGATCTATTCTATTCTGAAACTGTTAGTGATGCAGTGATGCATATGTAAGGTGGTATCTTAGGTAAAATATTGGGTTATGACAATGAATTGCTCTTAATTTCAAATCTTCACTTTTCAACTTGTTAATTCATTTTCTCCAAGTTTTTGTATTGTTATTTTCTTTTGTTTTTGTTATGTCAATTTGTTGTTTTCCACAAATTTGTAGTGTTTTAGCTTGTGGAAGTGTGTATGTTTTGTAAATAGTTTATAGTTTTGTAAATAAGATTTTATAGGTGTGGTAGTGGAGTTTCATAGCAGTTGCACCAGTTGCTGTATTTTTTGCAACTAGTGTAGCGCGCTTTAGGCCACTTAGCGCGCTCTGCTGTGCAGAGCCAGTGAATTCTTTTATAATTTCACTTGGTTTTCTGTTTTTCCACTTTCACCAAGGATTTTTGTATTGAATAAAATTAGTATTATTTTTCTAACTCTTTTGTTGTCGTTTGGACTCAAATTTTGGTTCGGTAGCTTGAGGTTACATTTGGTGATTTTCCGAGTTTGATCGTTTCAACTCGCGGCTGTATGGTAATGATAGTTTTCAAAGTTGGTACATGCCAGATACTCGTTTATCGCTTTCTATAGCATAACATGTTTAGAAAATTTGTCATTTGTATAATTACCATGTCATTCATTCTTTTTGCATTACTTGCTCATGAATTGAATCACTTTAGTTCCCCTTTTAACCATAAATGTGAAGAAGCTTTCCATTGTTTAGATATGCTTGAGGCCACAATTCTTGTTTTAGCAGGATTTTATTATGCTAATCTTTTGTTTTTTGTTGATTGTATAGTTGCATGAAAATGATCAAGGCAATTTTGTTTCATTTTGAACACAACTACCTTGACCAAATATTCAATTCACCTTGTGAGTGTGTGAACCTTTGTTAACCCCTTTGAGCTTTTATCGATATCCATGTTTATTTGAAATTGATATTTGTCTATGAGTGTTAAATTCACCTTTTTTGTATGGATGTTGATTTTTTTTTGTTTCTTGAACCCTCAACTATATGTTGTTGTATGGATTTTTACCTTGCCTTAGAAAGTAGGGAGTATTCACATAATGATGTTGGTTGAATTCAAGTTGGGGAGAGGAGTATTTATGTACTTATATTGTGATTGGTATGAGGTTAAGAATAAGAAAAAGAAAAAGAAGAAAAAAAAGAAGAAAAAAAGTGAAAAAGAAAGATTAGAAAAAGAAAGAGAAAAAACTTTGAAAAAGAAAAGAAAAAGTTTAGAAAAAGAAAAACAAAAAGAGTATGAATGATGTTGTGTTAATAAGTGAGGTGTTTTGGTTTTACAATTTGTGATGAAGAATAATTTTGATTGAGATTTTATGCTTGAGTCTTTTCGAGTTGTCACTCCCTTAGGTTTAGGCAAGTTTTTGTTTCGATTAGCTTTAGGACTTATCACTTGTTCGTTAGCCAAGCCACATTACAACCTTAAAAAGCCCTTGTGATTCTTGCATTTGTATTTTCAATTGAGTTTTTGGATGAATGCATAATTTAGTCTTTTGTTTGCAAGTTTGTGGATGAGTGTTTTTGTCCCTCACCTTTGTGTGTTCTTCATCTACTGATGAATTTCTGCTAGGTGTGATTCATGATTAAGATTGTTTTGTTTTAGAATGTTTTGCATGATTTTTGAACTTAGGATTTGTTTGTTTATATGTTATCGTTGTAGGATAGTGGTAAGTATGTATTTTTTGTATACGTTTTTGTTTGAACCATATATTTGTTTTTCGTTTTAAAACTTGTTGATTCATGATTCTTTGATTATCGTCTTTTGTTTCTTTAGGTTTACTTGGCTTTGTTTGAGGAAAAACAATGTGTCATGTTGGGGAGCGTTGATAAGTGCTAAAATGTAGTTATTTTGTATATATATATATTTTGTGGCACTTATCCGTTCTTGTTTATTAATAATCGTTGAATAACCTCACTTTTTGTTGTAAATTCATTTTATTGTGTTTTGTGTATGTTAAGGACCAAAATGTGGATATTTTGTAGATCATTTTGTGGTCCTTTACAATGTTTTTTGATTAATTAGTAGTATTTAGTATAGTATTTTGGTCTAATTATGTTTTTATTTAGTTTTTGTTTATAATTTATTATTTAACTTAGTTTATATTTAAATTGTAGGTTTTTGATATTGATTCCCTCAAGCTTGGATTCAAGGAAACTTGAAGAGCTCTTGGGACTTTTTGAAGAAATTTTTGGAAGAAGAAGCATGCTACAGGTCGCGCTCAGCGCGGTTCCAGCATGAGCGCGCTTAGCGCGGCAGAGCGGGCTTAGCGCAGTCTGCGATATCAGAAAAAGGACAGTGACCCATGCCTCCAACTTTTGCTCACCAACTCTCTGATTTTACCCACTTTTATGTGCTAGAAAACTAGAAAAACACACTTCTTCTTCATTATTCATCATTGTTGTAATTTAGGGAAGAGAATTTAGCAATTTGAATCTTGTCCTTCTTGATTTTTCTTCCATGTTCATCATCTTCTCCAAAAATCTTGCAAGCAACGCAACCATGAGAATGAGTAGTTAAGCTCTTTTTGTGTCAAGATTAGAGGTAGTTGACCTAAATTTTATGTATTTCTTTTAATCTCTTGGTGTATGAACTTGGTTGATGAAATATATATGTGGAATATCTTTGTTATACTATCTTTTGATGCTTTGAACCATGATTAAAAAAGTATGTTTCAAAGTTGACCTAGGATATTCTTCCACTAATGAAAAAATGCTATAAATAGATTTGTGAGTTAGTGTTTACTTGTATTGAACTTCATTATTATCATGTCAATAGTTGTAGTGAGAAATAATTTAAAGATTTACATGATAAAACTCACAATCTTGGTTTGAAATCAACAAGATTGAGAGGATACATAATTATATTGTTCATCAACTAGTTCATCCACTTGGTTAATTGAATTTATATGAAATTAGGTTAATGAAACTAATCTTGACATGCTTTTATCATTTGAAAACAAACCAAAGCTCTCTTGAATCCAAACATATCTCTCTTTGAAAAAGGAAACTAAAGTTGTTTGAGTGAAATTTATGACCCTTGTAGTTAGAAAACAAAACCTTGTGTTACTTAATCTTAAAATACACTTTTACTATTGAAAGACGGAAATATCACATCAATCCCTGTGGATACGATAATTGAAATACTTGATTCATTAAATATACTGACAACAAAATGGCGCCGTTGCCGGGGATTAGCGTCTGATATTGCAAGTATTGCAATAGTTTGTGTGTTTTAAGATAATTTTTCTACTAATCTCTCTTTGTTTCTTTTTGTGTGGCTAGAATTTTTCAAGGTATAGTTTATGCGAGGAAGTGTTCCGGTCGATCAACTCCTATTCGATCCAGAAATTGAAAGGACGACAAGAAGACTTAATAGCAGTGCTAAAAGAAGGAAAAGACTAGCTAGACAAAGACAAGAAAGAGGAGAATCATCTAATTCTTTTACACCACCCGTGTTAGGAGAAGTCATTATGGCAGATCAACCACCATCACCACCACCGAGAGGGCCTTGTGTAAATAGCCCTCGTCACACCTCTCAATTTGCTCACCTAGCCAATGCGAGGTTCACGAAGATGAAGACGGGATTGCTCCAACTTCTTTATGCAAATCCTTTTCATGGTCATGACCATGAAGATCCATACACCCACCTCACAAAGTTCTATGAAATTGCGCGTGCGGCCGGAGCTCCGGAAGCCGAAGAGGAGCAATATTTTCAAAGGCTTTTTCCTCACTCTTTGGTAGGGAAAGCAAAGGATTGGTATCTAGACCAACCATAAGAAACAATGACAAATTGGAATATGCTAGAGGAGAATTTCCTTGAAAGATTTTTTCCTCAATCAAGATTCATGGAAGCAAAAACCGCTATTTCGGTGTTCTCGCAAGGTGTTAATGAGCCTTTGAATAGGGCTTGGGAGAGATACAAATCTATGCTTAGAAAGTTCCCTAGTCATGGTTTTGATGAACAAACTCAAATTCACATTTTCCGCAATGGTCTTCAACCTTAACATAAATTGTTGTTGGATGCTACGTAGGGGGGTTCTTTAATGGTGAAGACACCTTATGAAGCCATTCAAATCATTGAGAAGATGGGAAGAAATGACCACCAAGTTCAAAATGATCAAGGGAATGTGCAAGTGAAAACGGGAGCTCTTAAAATTGGTTCTAGTCATGAAGCACTTGTGGCCCAAAACAAATTGTTCGCAAAGCAAGTTGAAGAATTGACCAAGCAAATGGCAAGGCTTCCACAACAAATCATGGAGATGCAAGGATCATCTAGCAAGCAAACTCGACAAATTTCTAGTTGTGAATTATGCAAGGGTGATCACAAGACCAGATTTTGTCCTCCGGAAAATGAAGAAGCAAATTACATGGCAAACCAAGGGCAAGGATACCAACAAAGACCTCCTTATCAAAATCAAAATCAAGGCCAAGGTTACCAACAAAGAGGTCACCAAGGTTATCAAGGCGGATGGAGACAAGACAACAACAATCAAGCTAGACAAAATCCTTACCAAAGTGGAACTCAAAATCAAGCTCAACCTCAAAATCAAGCTAGAACTTCAAACATTCAAGATCACTTGCTCAATTCATGCAAGCTTCAATGGAAAACCAAAAGAGCACATAAGCATCGATAAAGAATTTAGAAACTCAAATGGGGCAATTAGCAAAACAAATATCCGATCAAAGTGCCTCGACCTCTTTTTCTCCAACTACTCAAGCAAATCCAAGGGAGCATTGTAAAGCAATTACAACTAGGAGTGGTAGAGTTGTTGAAGAGAAAAATAAAGAAGTGGAGGGAAAAGACAAAGTGGAGAATGATGAAGAAATAGTTGTGGAGGAAGTTTTAGTTGAAAAAGATGATGAGAATGTTGTTGTGGGGGATGTTGAAGTTGAAAATGATGTTGTAGTCGAAAATGAAAATGTTGATAATGGTGTAGTTGAAAAGGTAAACGTTGAGGAAAAGAAGAAGAAATTGAGAAGGGGAAAGGAGAAGGAAGTCAATCAACCGTTACGAAACTTGCCATACCCTCATGCTCCGTCTAAGAAGGATGATGCTAGGCATTATGCTCGGTTTATGGATATTTTCAAACAATTACAAATCAATATTCCATTTACCGAGGCATTGGAGCAAATGCTAAAATATGCCAAATTCATGAAGGACATTTTGACAAAAAAGAAGCGGTACACGGATCAAGAAACTATTACGGTTGATGCAACTTGTAGTGCGATAATTCAACGTACTATACCAAAAAAGGAAAGTGATCCGTGGCGTGTAACTTTGCCCGTTACCATTGGAGATGTCTATGTCGGCAAAGGATTGATTGACTTGGGATCTAGCATCAACTTGATTCCATTATTTATTGTAAAGAGGTTGGGGGATATTGAATTAAAATCCACAAAGATGACTTTGCAATTGGCGGTCAAGTCTATTACTCGCCCTCATGGTGTAGCTTTAGATTTGTTGGTCAAAGTGGATAAATTATTTTTCCCGTTGACTTTGTTGTGATAGAGATGGAAGAAGACTTGGATGCACCTTTAATTCTAGGCCGACCATTCATGAAGACCGCAAGAATGATGAATGACATTGATGATGGTTTGATGAAGGTACGGGTTCAAGATGAAGAAATTTGTTTCAATCTTTTTAAAGCAATAAAGCATTCGAATGACAAAAAATATTGTTTCAAAATAGATGTTATCGAAGAAGCAATAGAAGAAGTTAATGTGCTTGATGATGATGATAGGCGGGAACTTGAAGAGTGTTTATAGGGGTTAGAGATTTCTAAAGAAATGCACCCATGGGAGGAGGAAGTGGAGATTTTGAAGAATGATCCCAAAGAAGAAGAGCAAAAATGTGAGTTGAAAGCACTACCTTCTCATTTGAAGTATGTGTTTCTTGAGGATGGAGGTAAGAAACCCGTGATTATTAGTAACACATTATCGGAGAAGGAAGAGGGTAGCTTAATTCACGTTTTAAAGTCTAACAAAAATGCAATTCGTTGGGTTTTGGCCGATTTGAAAGGCATAAGCCCAGCTTATTGTATGCATAACATCATGATGGAAGAAGAGTTCAAACCAGTGGCCCAACCTCAGAGGAGCTTGAATCCGGTTATGAAGGAAGTGGTGAGAAAAGAAGTGATCAAGATGTTGGAAGTTGGGATGATTTATCCGATCTCGGATAGCACTTGGGTGAGTCCGGTACATGTGGTCCCAAAAAGGGAGGTTTGACGGTTGTATCGAATGATAAGAATGAATTTGTGCCGACAAGAAAAGTGACGGGTTGGAGAATGTGCATCGACTATAGAAGGCTAAACAAAGCCACTAGAAAATATCACTTTCCTCTTCCATTTATGGATCAAATGTTGGAAAGACTCTCGGGGCAACAATTTTATTGTTTCTTGGATGGTTACTCGGGGTACAATCAAATTTCGGTGAATCCAGAAGATCATGAGAAGACGGCTTTCACATGTCCGTTTGGAATATTTGCGTATAGACGTATGCCCTTTGGATTTTGTAATGCGCCGGCAACCTTTCAACGATGCATGCAAGCCATCTTTGCCGATTTGATTGAGAAGACGATTGAAGTATTCATGGATGATTTCTCCATTTTTGGAGCATCATTTGATTTGTGCTTGGAGAATTTGAACACCGTCTTGAAGAGGTGTGTGGATACGAATTTGGTGTTGAATTGGGAGAAGTGCAATTTCATGGTGACCGAGGGCATTGTTCTCGGGCACAAAATATCTTCAAAAGGGATCGAGGTTGATAAATCCAAGATCGATGTGATTGAGACGCTTCCCCCACCAACAAATGTTAAAGGCATTCGGAGCTTTCTAGGTCATGCGGGTTTCTATCGAAGATTCATCAAAGATTTCTCAAAGATAGCAAAGCCATTGAGCAATCTGCTCAACAAAGATAAGTCTTTCATATTTTATAGAGATTGTTTAGTTTCCTTTGAAAAATTAAAAGAAAATTTGATCAATGCACCAATAATCACCGCACCAAATTGGAAAATTGATGTTGAATTGATGTGTGATGCGAGTGATTATGCGGTAGGAGCCGTACTTGGTTAAAGAAAGAACAAAATTTTCCATGCTATACATTATGCGAGCAAAGTTTTGAATGATGCTCAAATAAACTACGCAACAAATGAAAAAGAGTTGCTTGCTATAGTGTATGCATTGGAAAAATTCCGTCCTTATCTTATCGGCTCAAAAGTGGTGATTTTCACGGACCATTCGGCGATTAAATATTTGCTCACCAAACCGGACTCCAAACAACGATTAATCCAATGGATTCTTTTGTTGCAATAATTTGATTTGGAGGTCCGAGACAAAAAGGTTCGGAAAATTTGGTGGCAGATCATTTATCCCACTTGGTTAATGTGGGAATCACTGAAAAAGAGAAGGAGGTTAGGGAGGAGTTCCCGGATGAAAAATTGTATGCAATCCAAGAGCGGCCATGGTTTGCCGACATGGCCAATTACAAAGCCGCGGGATTGATTCCGGAGGATCTAACGTGGAATGAAAAAAGAAAATTCTTGGCCGATGCCAAGTACTATGTTTGGGATGAACCTTATCTATTTAGGTTGAGTAGTGATGGTTTGTTAAGGAGATGTATGTCTAATGAAGAAGCAAACGACATACTTTGACATTGTCATAACTCCCCTTGTAGGGGACATTACAACGGATTGCGAACGGCCACTAAAGTCCTTCAATCGGGATTTTATTGGCCTTCATTGTTTAAAGATGCTTATGAACATGCAAAGAGTTGTGACAAATGCCAATGGAGTGGCAGAATAGGGAAGAGAGATGAGATGCCTCTCAATAATATGTTGGAAGTTGAAGTTTTTGACTGTTGGGGTATTGATTTTATTGGTCCATTTCCTTCATCTTTTTCTAACGAGTACATTTTAGTGGCCGTTGATTATGTGTCTAAGTGGGTGGAGGCCATTGCTTCACCTAAGGCCGATGCCAAGACCGTGATAAATTTTTTGAAGAAAAACATATTTTCACGGTTTGGTGTGCCTAGGGTGTTGATAAGTGATGGAGGTTCTCACTTTTGCAATACACTATTACAGAAAATTTTGAAGCAATATGGTGTAAGGCATAAGGTGACAACTCCCTACCATCCACAAGCAAACGGTCAAGCTGAGGTGTCGAATAGGGAGATTAAAAAAATTCTTGAAAAAATTGTCTCTAGTTCAAGAAAGGATTGGTCATTAAAACTTGATGAAGCTTTATGGGTGTATCGAACCGCCTATAAAGCTCCTATTGGATAACCCCCTTTCAGGTTGTGTACGGGAAGACTTGTCACCTTCCAGTTGAGATGGAACATAGAGCTCTATGGGCTCTTAGATTCTTGAATTTTAATTCTTCTCTGGCTGGTGATAAGAGGAAAGAGCAACTCGTGAAGTTGGATAAATTGAGAGACAGAGCATACCATTCAAATAAAAAATACAAGGCAAGGGTGAAAGTGTTTCATGACAAGAAGATCAAACACAAAGACTTTCAATCGGGCCAAAGCGTCCTTTTGTTCAATTCTCGGATGAGACATTTTCCGGGAAAACTAAAGACGAAGTGGTCCGGCCCTTTTGTAGTCAAGGATGTGAAAGACTATAGAGCAGTTGTTTTGCAAGATCCTAAGGGTAAGAATGAGTGGACGGTCAATGGACAACGGTTGAAGAGGTATGTTGGCAGCGAGGTGAGCCGAGAGATTGCCGCATTGTAATTTGATGATCCATGATCATCATGAACCGTTGAGCTCGAAACGACGTTAAATAAAGCGTTGGTTGGGAGGCACCCCAATATTGTAAGTATTTAATGTTGTAGTCATTTTGTTATGTGTCTTAGTCAATTTTCTGGTTTTTCAAGTTTTTCTGAAATTCTGCAGACCGGGCTTAGCGCGACTTCTACCCCATCAAACAGAACATTTCGCGCTTAGCGCGATGGGGGCCGCGCTTAGCGCGATCTTTGTAAAAAAAAAAAAAAAATTTTTTCTAAATTTGTTTAACCAGGCCCAACTTTTGGCTTGGTTCGTTTTTAAATAGAATACGGTCTTTTCTCTTTTACTTTTTTCCCATTCTCTCCCAAGAACATCATTCCCTCTCTTCCTCTTAAGAAATTCCCAAACCCCACACTCACAAAATCAAAAATTCGTGCAATCTCTTCTGTTTTCGAACCATTCAAGCATCAAGGTTTGTTCTTCTCTCACTTTCCCTCTTTAATTTCATGTTTTCTGCCTTTGCATGTTAGGATTTAGGAAATTAGGTATGGAAATTTAGGGCTTTACTCTTAGAATTAGGATGTTGTGATTGTATATGATGTTTAGGATAGGATTTTCGTTCTGAATAGGGTTAGATTCACAGGTTTTTCGCTTTTGTAGAAATTTTTTGAGAATATCGCGAGCCTTGATGCATATCTTGAAAAAATTTTCTGCTGTGTTTTTGATTATTCTGTTTAATTTTGTTTCTTGGTTTGGTTGTTTTCCACTGCTGTTTGCATGATTCAATTCTAACGGGCATTTCGATGTCAAATTTTGTTGATTTTGGTGTTGTTTCAGATGCTTCCCAAGAGACAAAGAGTTGCGTCAGCCGGAGCAGGGTCCTCAAGACCCAATCTTTTTGATGACACTCGATTTCTAGGGCCTGACCAGGAGGCCAGGTACAAGGAGCTTGAGGAGAGAAACATCTGGTCTGAGAGAATCATTCGCCTGAATGAGCGTGGGCATTACTCGGGTTGTGATGCTATCCTTGACAATTATGGGTTGGGCATTCTGTGTGAGCCCCAATCTAAGGTTAATGTAGAGCTGGTGCGTGAATTTTATGCAATTGCTCTCCCCAAGGAAGGGAGTGCTTTTCAGTTCACCACCCTAGTTCGGGGCAAGGCTGTGTCTTTTTCTCGCTCCTCCATAAATAGATTTTTGGGCATTACCTAGGCAGCCCCCGAGGAAGAATTGGATATCTACCATGAGCACCTAGCTCGTGGTAATTGGGACTATGAGTTGTTGAGGAACAAAATTTGTCTGACCGGGCATTCTTATGAATTGAATAGAGCTGGCCAACCATTAAAGTTTAATAGGTCAAGCCTCAAGACCAGAGCCCGGGTACTTATGTGTGTGGCCTTGTACAATTTGCGGCCCAGAAGCCACACCTCCTCAATACCCATGGAAACAGCCGGCCTTATTGCCTACATGCTTGATGAAGCTCAGATCGACTTTGGCCGATTGATTGCAAATGAGTTGAAAAGGGTCGCATTGAGCTATACCTCCAGGGGGAGCGTATCAAATGTGCCCTTACTTATCCTGGGTTGTTTTTCCAGCTGTAGGGCACCTGACAATAGACGGTGTCATTGATGACAGTTATTGTGACCGTTATTGTAGGGCCTCGATACTAACCCGCAGCCGGTGTCCTGTTCTTCTGCCCTTCCTCATGCCGGTCCAGGTGAAGAATGGAACCGTCAGATGCATTTTTCTCATCAGAGAGCATTTATGTTTATGCATGAGAGTATGGAGCAATTGACATTGCGATTCGAGGAAGTGGATCATTTCACTGCGAGCCAGCCGAGAGACTATGCGGTTGGCGGGGTCGGGCCAAATCGAGAGGAGGTAGGAGATGCAGATGCAGATGCTGATGAGGATGAGGAGGATGATGATGATGGTTCTAGTTCGGATACTCCGGGAGATTCCATTCTGGAGGCTTCTGACTGATTTCTTTTATTTCCTTTGTTTTTATTTTAGTACTTTTTGGTTTTAGTTTATGTTTTTGTTTTAATTTCTTAAGACTTAGTTGTATTTTGTTGGTTGCCATCCTTTTTAGGATGTGTTTTGTAATTCCAAATATTACATTTTGAAGGCAAGGTGCCTAAGTACAATTTTTATTTTGAAACACCATTTTGGAGTGTCCTTTTTATTTATTTTGCCTTATTTTATTTTAAGTTATACCTTGTTTAGTTTAAATTGTATTTCTTTTGGTTTGTCTCGATTTTTTAATGGTGCTCGAAAGCAAGTAAGTGTGTTTCATCAAAAAGTGATGGTGATGATATTATTCTCAACTTGATCCACAATTAAGGTACATTTTTAATCGTTTTGTAGAATGTTAACATGTGTATGAAATTTGTGCTTTATGCAAAATATCTTGGCATGTACATCAAAAAATTTGTGTTCATGTTTGAATCATTAGGAATTAAACCACAATGGTGAGAAGCTTTCCACCTTATACCAAAAATTGAGTGTTCTAGTAGTTATGTTAACTCGTTTGATCCATGTTTAATCTTAATTTGTTTTTGACATTTTGGAAACTTAGAAAGGATCAAGGCAATTTTTGTGCACTACGAGAAAAACCATCAATTCCAAAAGGGCATCAATTAACCGTGAGTGAGTGAATCTTAGTGAACCCTTTTGAGCTTAAAAATCGAATTTGTGGAATGAATCTATCAAAGTCAACTAATTGTTAAGTAGGCCACTTAATAGTTGTTGATAATCTATGAAAATTCAATGAATGACTCATTCTATAAATTTTTCTTGTTTGTAAACACCAACCCTATTGTTGATTAACCCTTTGAAGAGCATGTTCTTAAATAAAAAGGATTGATGAATTGAAGTTGGGGAGGTTGATCAAAAATAACCTTGAATTGATGACACAATGATCCTAAAGAAAAAAGAAAAAAAAAAGAGAAAAGAGATAGAATGGAAAAGAAAAAAAATATGTATATGAAAAGAAAAAGAAAAAGAAAAGGAGGATCATTGTGTGAGAAATAGAAAAAAGTGGTTGTGATTAATAAGAAGGAAGTGGGAATGATTTTGTGAAATGCTCTTCATTATCTTTACCCAAATTTGAGGTCGGCCTGGATCCGAGGTGCAGCTCGTCGATCAATTCAGGTTTGAGGTTTGAGTAGAGGGAGACGTTATCAACTATGAAGATGAAGAGTTCCAAGAGTCTTTATGAGACGTTACAGAATGAATCGTTAATATGATTAACTTCCTTTCAAGCCATGGTTAATGCGCCAAGGCAGTTACGGAAGGGAAGAATAGCTCCATGTATGGACAGATATAAATAGGGCTCCGCCAGCGGGATAAGCAAGACGATCATAAGCTTGGAACTTGAGTTGCGACACTTGAGCTTCCAAATCCCTAAAAATATCTTTAACGAGGTTTTTCCTGCAAGAACACTTACAACCAAATCCTACTCCAAGACACTTATCAAATGATAATTGTTTGGCTCACAAGAATAACTACAACACAAATAACAGTCTGCTTAATCTTCTACACAGAAAAGCCGCAGCTCACAGCATAAGGGTTTCTTTGATAATATAGAAGCAGTAAAGTCTTCAACTTGGGCTTCCACAATTATAGCTAGGGATAACCAAAGTTAACCTAAGGACTTGGTCTTTACAACATAACAATTAGGGTTAAACAAGGTTAACCTCCAATCCACGTGAGCATATGATCTAACATAATAATCCATAATAAAACAGCTCAGCAGAATCCTGAAGATTCTCAGGAAAAGTAAATCTGCATAACAATATATGTTGCACAGAATGTCATAACATTTGTCATGACATCAGTCATTCTTCTTGTAGATTTCCAGCAAAACTAAACTGAGTTGTACCTGTATAATTCTTCTTATGCAGAATTTATCTTCAACTCAGAATGTCATGACATCAGTCAAGACATTGACATAAACTGGTTTTACCAAAAATTAAGGCCAACATAAAAACACTTACAAACTCGCCCTTTGGCAAATTTTTGGCTAAAACAACTAAGCTATCAGAGAACTAATGAAGCAGAAATTAAAATAAACAACTAAGCCAACTAAGCTAAAAAACCAGAACCTACCAAAGATAAATTCAACCCATAATTTCTTCTCCCCCTTTTTAGCCATAAAGGGGCCAAAGGATTCATTACAATAACCCAGAAATCATGATATATAAGTAGCAGAAGAATTAATCATACAACCAAGTTAACAAAATTCAACCAGCCAAAACAAAATCAAACAAAACAACAAACAAAAGCAACAACAGCAATAAGTAATCAGCAAGAGCACCAGCTGGCTGTGCAACCTATCAACCATAGAACATCAGGCACTTTCCTCTCCTGAAGAAGCACTATGGTAAGTATCCTCTTCTGCTGAACTACTTTCAGCACCATCCTGTTGGTCTTCTTCAGCATCCTCATGCAGGTCCTCTGCAGCATCCTCATCTAGCCTTTCATCCTTAACCTCAGTGTCATCCTTCTCCTGCTCCAAGGTAGTGATCAGCTCTTCAAGAGATTTCTTTCTTGCTTCAAGCTCCCTGCAAGTCTCTCTCAGCACAGCAATGACATCAGCCTTTTGAGAATTAGCTTTGACATTTGATGTCTCAACAGATGTCATGACAATGTCAGGGACATGTTTCCCCTGAAACAACTTGTAATAGAAACCAAGAGCAGAAGCTCTTTTACAAATAGAATCCTTTTCTACCAGAATATCAGGATATTGATCAATGATAATACCACACAGGAGGGAGGGAAAGGCTATAGGACCTTTAATTGCATAGCTTTCTACATGCTTCATGGTCTGCTCAAAAAATGTAACTGCCATAGTCAAATTTTGTTTTGGTTCCAACAGCATAAATGAATCTTCCCAAACCAGTGGAGATGGTGGATTTGTGATTGGTGGGAACCCAGTTAGTTGCACCAATTTTGTGCAGTATGACAAACTTCACACTCAGCTTGCTTGCAGTTAGTTTCCCTTTCAAGGGTCAGTGCTTGACTTGCTTGGCAGTGATGGTTTGACAAACCTGGTTGTCAGTAACTTCAAGCTCAGGTTGAGCTTCATCAGGCCTCCCAAGGAATTTGTTGATCACAGAAGGAGAGAAGTTTAACTTCCTTCCTCTCACATAAACACTCTTAAAATTAGCTGACTTTCAATCAGCACATCCAACAGACAAATTCACTATGAATTCTTTGACAAGAATCTCATAGCAACTGGAAATCTTGACAACTGTCTTCATCAGGCCAGCAACCTTGATGAGATACATGACTTCCTTACACTTAATAGCATTTCTGTTCAGCTCCCTCTCTAAGGCTATCCTTTTCAGAAACACATACTTCCACCTGCTTGCATTTTCTGGATGATGAAAGGAAATATTGTCAATTGCAACCTCAGGAACCTTAGGCAGTTTGCTAGAAGAGGGTTTCTTCCTGAGAGGAATGTCTGGAACATTGCTCTCAATATCAAAATCAAAATCTGATTCCTCATCAGATTCAGAAGGTTCAGGAGCCTTTCTCTTCTTGGAAATAGGAGTTCTCGTGGGTTTTGAGAGACTGCCAACAAATACCCTTGCTTTTACCTTACCCTTCCCTTTGGAAGTTCCAGCCTTGTGGTCCTTTTCAGCTTCTTCTCTAGCCTTGTTCTCAGGCCTAGCTTTCTCATGAACAGCTTCAGTAGCCTTCTCTTTTGAGGGGCTTTGGGCAGCACTCATCTTTTCCTTTCTATACATCATCCTTCTTGCTATGCTAGGGTTGACATTAGCAATTAAGTCATTATCAGAAAATTCTTCATCAACATCAGGAGGTTCAACAGCCTTGTCAGCAGGGGTCTGGTGATCATCAGGTTTTTCTAGAGATTTCCTAATGTTGTCATCAGGTGTCTCAACATTCTGAGTGACATTGGGATCACTTTTTAAATTAGGGCTAGTAGCTTCTTGGTTCAATGGTACAGATACACCAGGAACAGAGTGATTCTCATTAAGAATCCTAGGTACTAATCTAGCTATAGCTTGATGAACATATGCAGAACCCTCCCTATTTTCTATCTCAGGAGGAACATAGGAAGATGGTTGAGAAGATTTATCAGAGGGAGAAGCTTGTGATCTTCTTGCATGTCTAGTTCGCAGCTTCTTGACCTTAGTAGGATCAGCTGCCATTGCACGAAGAGGAGTCACCTCAAGAACCTCAGCATCCATGGCAGTTGCATTTTCCCTAGGGTCTATGGCAGTGGGTGAAGAAGATGCAGTTGCCTTTGATGAAGATGATGACACAGATTGTTGAGACATCTTGAGAGATTGAGAATACAAGTGACAACGAGTTTGAAAATTTCTTTTGAGGGAATGGAGAGTGATGCAGCAAACTGAGAAGAGGGAGATATAAATATGTCTATTCCTCTTCTTAAACTTTTGGAAAGAAAGAGGGAAACAAATGATTAGCCCAATCAGAATAAACTTGATTAAAATATCTCTTTCAAACCTTGTTTTAAGAAAAATTAATTGCTACAACTCTTCATATTGGCAAATACCCAGCTTGCCCCTTAAGTTTTCAAACTGACTAGCATCAAGTGCCTTGGTAAAAATATCAGCCAGTTGTAGTTCAGTGGCAACATGTTCCAGCTTAATCACCTTCAACTCCACAAGATCTCTAATGAAATGATGTCTAATGTCAATATGCTTAGTCCTGCTGTGCTGTATAGGATTCTTGGAAATGTTAATATCACTCAGGTTGTCACAGTACAATGTCAGGACATCTTGTGTGACATTGTACTCAGTCAGCATCTGTTTCATCCAGATCATTTGAGAACAACTACTACTAGTTGCTATGTATTCAGCTTCAACAATAGATAAAGACACACAGTTTTGCTTCTTGCTGAACCAAGAAATAAGGTTGTTCCCCAAAAAGAAGCATCCTCCAGATGTACTCTTTCATCATCGGACTACCATGATCACATCACGTAACGAATTGGTTCACATCCATGAGAATCTGACATACCATAATTGTAAGTTCCACTCACATACTTGAATTCTTTTCACTGGTTGGCGTGACTTACTTTGGGTTCACGGTATCTAGCATATACTCAATGCAAAGGCAATGTCGGTCTGCTGGATGTTAAGTATATGGACTTCCTATCATGTACATACAAGCTTTGATCCACATTTGTGTCTTTGGACAACTTTAGATGAGTAGGTGCACGAGTCCTTTTATGACTGACATTCTCCATCCCAAACTTCTTGATAATATTCTTTGCATACTCGCTTTGAGAAAGAAAAATTGAGTCTTCCATCTGTGTGACTTGTAGTCCAAGAAAGTAGGTCAATTCTCCCATGAGGCTCATTTCAAATTCAACTTGCATTTGGTTAGCAAAATGTTTAACCATTTTATCTGACATTCCTCCAAACACTATGTCACCAACATAGATTTGAGCCACCATTATCTTTCCTCCTTCATCCTTGACAAAAAGAGTTTTGTCCAATCCTCCTTTCCTGTACCCTTTGTCTATGAGGATCTTTGCCAGTCTTTCATACCAAGCTCTAGGAGCCTGTTTTAGACCATACAGTGCTTTTCTCAATTTGTATACATGGTCAGGACACTTCCTTTAGGCTGTTCCACACACACTTCCTCATTTAAGTACCCATTTAGGAAGCCACTTTTCATCCATCAAAGCGACTTGAACTTGAAGGCAAGCAACTCTAGTAGTGTCGATTGATTCGGCTGCTCAGGAGAAAAGTCTCATCAAAATCAACCCCTTCAACTTGAGTGTATCCTTGAGCAACAAGCCTTGCCTTATTCCTGGTGACAACTCCTCCAGCATCTGACTTGTTCTTGTAGATCCACTTTGTGCCAATGATGTTTGTTCCTTCTGGTCTAGGAACTAACTCCACACTTCATGTTGTTTGGACTGGTTCAATTCATCTTGCATTGCTCCAATCCAGTATTTATCAGTCAAAGCCTCTTTAACATTCTTTGGTTCAATCTTAGACACAAAACAAGAGTTTGAGGTGATTTCTCTAGATCTTGTAGTGACTCCACTGTTAGGATCTCCTATGATGAGTTCCTTAGGATGATCTTTCTGAATTCTGATGGAAGGATCTTTGTTAGCTTCCTTTGATTCAGACTCTGATGGAGTAGGATTAGACACATCATCCTTTTTAGACACTTGTGTTGAAGTCTCAAAGAATGTCTCAACATCATAAAGGACATTTGTTTCCTCATGGTGATCATCAACTATGACATTTATAAATTTCATCATAACCTTGGTCCTGGAATTGAACACCCTATATGCTCTGCTGTTGGTAGAGTATCCTAGGAATATTCCTTCATCACTTTTAGATTCCATCTTTCTCCTTTGTTCACAATTTGTCAGAATATAGCATTTGCTCCCAAAGACATGGAAATATTTCACAGTAGGCTTTCTTCCTTTCCATATTTCATAAAGAGTGGATGATGTTCCCTTTCTCAAAGTGACCCTGTTGTGGACATAATAGGCTGTATTCATAGCTTCAGCCCAAAAATGAATAGGAAGCTTCTTGGCATGTATCATTGCTCTGGAAGATTCCTGTATAGTTCTGTTTTTCCTTTCCACAAATCCATTTTTTTGAGGAGTTATAGGTGAAGAGAACTCATGATTGATTCCTTCTGAGGAACAGAACTCATCAAACTTACTATTTTCAAATTCCTTTCCATAATCACTTCTGATTCTGACAATGCATCCTTCTTTTTCTCTTTGAAGTCTTTTGCACAATTCCTTAAAGACATAAAATACATCAGATTTTTCCCTAATGAAGTTTATCCAGGTGAATCTGGAAAAATCATCGACAACAACATATGCATATCTCTTTCCACCAAGGCTTTCCACTTGCATGGGACCCATCAGATCCATATGTAGAAGTTCTAGCACCTTAGAGGTGGTTAGATGTCTTGACTTTGGATGTGACATTCTAGTTTGATTTCAACCTGACATTCACCACAGACTCTCCCTTCATCAATCTGAAGTCTTGGAATCCCTCTGACATCCTCCATGGATATGATCTTTTTCATCCCTCTAAGATGTAAATGACCAAGTTTTTGGTGCCACAGCTTCACTTCCTTTTCTTCTTTGGCTATAGATCACACAGAAGAGCAGTTAGTGTTCTCAGATTCCCATAAGTAACATTTGTCTTTTGATCTGACTCCTCTCATTACAACTTCTTGTTTTTCATTGGTTACAAGACATTCAGACTTGGTGAAGTTGACCTTGAATCCTAGATCACATAGTTGACTGATACTTATGAGATTAGCAGTCAAACCATTTACCAACAACACTTCATTTAGGTTTGGAACTCCAGGGCAGTCCAAGTTTCCAACACCTTTGATTTATCCTCTAGCTTCATCTCCAAAAGTGACATAAGTAGTAGTATGAGGTTTGACATCATTCAGTAGATTCTTGATTCCAATCATGTGTTTAGAGCGTCCACTGTCAAAGTACCAGTCTTCCTTGGCAGAAACTCTAAGGGAGGTGTGAGCTATCAGGGCTGCAGTCTTTTTCTTCCACTGTTGAGTATATGGTGCCTTGTTAGTCTTAGGCTTGACATATGGGGTCTGATTAGGATATCCATATAATCTGAAGCAAAATGGCTTTATGTGGCCAAACCTTCCACAATAATGACATCTCCATCTTTGATACTTTTTCTTCATGTTTCTCTGTTCTTGATGTTGAGCCCTATGTTGTGACATCTGCTTTGACATTTGTTTATCAGGCCTGGTCTTCTTCTTATCAACAACAGATTTCTTTGCAGCTACAAATCCTAGACCAGTCATGTTTCCTGCATTTTGTCCAGTCTGAAGGATTTCTTCCAACTTGTCAGTTCCAGTTGTTAACATCTTGACAGACTTAGTCATCTGATCAAGTTTGGAGTTCAACACTAGAACTTCACCTTTGAGATGACTTATAGTAGCAGTGTTTGCCTTTTCTCGACCTCGACTTCACTATGAGCTTTTTGTTTCTCATTTCTTGTGGACTTGACGCCGATATACAACTTCTTGTATGAGTCAACAAGTTCTTCAAATGTCACTTCCTCATCACTAGAATCATTATCAGAGTTACAAACACCAGATAGTGCAGTAACTAGTTTGGCAGATTCTTCTTCAGAGTCACTTTCTGAGTCACCCTCAGACCAAGTAACAGACATTCCTTTCTTTTGTTTCTTTAGAAAGGTAGGACATTCAGCTCGAATGTGCCCATATCCTTCATATCCATGGTATTGGATTCCTCTGCTTTGATTTCCCTTTTCTTCAGACTTAGTTCTTCTGCTGGAGTCATAGGGTCTGCTAATGTCAGAGGAAATGTTCTTGACATTTGACCTTGACTTTGGGTCAATTCTCTTGATGAGTTTGTTGAACTTCCTTCCAAGCATAGCTATAGCTTCTGATATATTCTCTTCATCACTCTCCTTGCTTTCCTCTTCAGTATTGGATACAAGGGTTATGCTCTTGTTTTTCTTGTCACCATTGTCACTGATCCCCAATGAGTTCATCAACCTTCAAGTTGCAGATATCCTGAGCTTCCTATATAGCAGTCACTTTCATTGCAAACCTTTTAGGCAAGGATTTGAGAATCTTTCTCACCAGCTTTTCTTCTAACATCTTTTCTCCCAATGCTCCTGAGGTGTTGGCAATCTCCAAGATGTTCATGTGAAACTCATGAATGGTATCATCTTGCTTCATCTTCAGATTCTCAAATTTGGTAGTGAGCATCTGAAGTCTTGACATTTTTACCTTGGATGTACCCTGTTAAGGACCAAATTGTGGATATTTTGTACATAATTTTGTGGTCCTTTACAATGTCTTTTAATTAAATAGTAGTATTTAGTAAAGTATTTTGGTTTAATTATGTTTCTATTTAGTTTTTGTTTATAATATATTATTTAACTTAGTTTATATTTGAATTGTAGGTTTTTAATATTGATTCCCTCAAGCTTGGATTCAAGGAAACTTGAAGAGCTCTTGCGATGTTTCTTTTTGAAGAAATTTTTGGAAGAAGAAGCATGCTTCAGGTCGCGCTCAGCGGAGTTGCAGCATGAGTGCGCTTAGCGCGGGTAACCGGGCTTAGCGCGGTCTGCGAAAATCAGAAAAAGGACAGACCCATGCTTTCACCTTTTAGCTCACCAACTCTCTGTTTTTCCAGCTTCTTTTGATGTGCTAAAAAGGGGACATCACTTCTTCTTTTATTCATTCATCATTGTTGTAAATTTAGGGCATGGAAAATATAAACAAAAACATTGTTCTTGTTGATTTTCTTCCATGTTCATCATCTTCTCCAACAATCTTGTAGGCAAAGCAACCATGAAAATGAGTAGCTAAGCTCTTTTGTGTCAAGATTAGAGGTAGTTGAGCTAACTAGTATGTATTTCTTTTAATCTCTTTGTGTATGAACTTGGTTGATGATTTATATATGTTGAATATCTTTGTTCTTCTATATTTTTATGCTTTGAATCATGATTGAAAAAGGATGCTTCAAAGTTGACCTAGGATATTCTTCCACTGATGAACAAATGCTATAAATAGGATTGTGAGTTAGTGTTTACAAGTATTGAACTTCATATTTATCATGTCAATAGTTGTGGTGAGAACTCATTCAAAGATTTACATGATAAAACTCACAATCTTGGTGAGAAATCAACAAGATTGAGAGGATACGTATTTATAGCAATCATCAACTAGTTCATCATTTGGTTAATAGAATATATATGAAATTAGGTTAATGAAACTAATCTTGACATGCTTCCATCATTTGAAAACAAACCCAAACTCTCTTGAATCCAAACATAACTCTCTTTGAAAAGGAATTTCAAGTTGTTTGCTTGAAACTCATGATACTAGTAGTTTAGGAAACAAACCCTTGTGCTACTTAATCTTAAAATACGCTTTACTATTTAAAGACTACAATACAACACCAATCCCTGTGGATACGATAATTAAAAATACTTGTTCAAGGACTAAACCTACAACATACCCTCATGAGTTGTTTTGAGAGTGTCCCAAACATCCTTGGCCAGTTCACATTGATGTACTAGTCTGAAAATGTTTCTGTCAATTCCATTGAATAAGGCATTCAATGCTTTAGAGTTGCCCAGTGCTAGCTCTTCTTCTTTGCTCCATTCTTCCTCAAGTTTCAGGCTAGTAGTCCCATCTTTCTCAAGTTTGATGGGATGTTTCCATCCTCGTCGGACTCTCAAGCTTTGTTGTCCAGTGACTTCAAAAAGGCAACCATACGAGGTTTCCAGTAATCATAGTTAGATCCATCCATAACGGGTGGTCTGCTCCCAAATCCTCCTTCCTTGTACATAGCGCCAGAAAATAATATCATTAGATCTCACCCAGAAATAACAGGCAGGGTGCCTGCTCTGATGCCAATTGAAAATCTGGCAGCAGATACGTAATGTCACAGTGAATGTTATGACACCGTATCTGATAAACTGTTAACAATTCACACAGTAATTTAAACAGCAGTAAAGAACACAATCAATTGTTTACCCAGTTCAGTGTGTAACTACACCTACATCTGGGGGCTACCAAGCCATGGAGGAAATCCACTATAAGTAGTATTAATTCAGGAATAAACCAACTAGTTTATCTCCTTCACTTAAGACCTACCCAATGCAACTTCAATCTAAGTCCTACTTAGACATGAGTTCCTACTCACTCCCCATCAATCACAGTAGTGATATCAACCTATTGATTAATATAATTGTGAAGACATTCTTCAACAAACATACTTGATTTTGCTTCAAAGCTTTAATCAAGAGACACAACACTCGTGCTTGAAAGCTTTGAGTGATAAACAACCCTTACAACCAAATTCTACTCCAAGACACTTATCAAATGATAATTGCTTGGCTCACAAGAATAACTAGAACACAAATAACAGTCCGCTTAATCTTCTACACAGAAAAGGCGTAGCTCACAGCATAAGGTTTTCTTTGATAATATAGAAGCAGTAAAGTCTTCAACTTGGGCTTCCACAATTATAGCTAGGGTTAACCAAAGTTAACCTAAGGACTTGGTATTTACAACATAACAATTAGGGTTAAACAAGGTTAACCTCCAATCCACGTGAGCATATGATCCAACATAATAATCCATAATAAAACAGCTCAGCAGAATCCTGAAGATTCTCAGGAAAAGTAAATCTGCATAACAATATATGTTGCACAGAATGTCATAACATTGGTCATGACATCAATCATTCTTCTTGCAGATTTCCAACAAAACTAAAATTAGTTGTACCTGTATAATTCTTCTTCTGCAGAATTTATCTTCAACTCAGAATGGCATGACATCAATCAAGACATTGACATAAACTGGTTTTACCAAAAATTAAGGCCAACATAAAAACACTTATAGTAAGGAAGCTTTTCATTGTTCATATATACTGGAGGCTACAATTCTTGTTTTAACTAGATTTTATTATGTTTAATCTTTTGTTTGTGTTGATTGCATGATTGCATCAAAATGATCAAGGCATTTTGTTTGATTTTGAGGACAACTACCTAGCCAAATAGTCAATTCACCTTGTGAGTGTGTGAACCTTTGTAACCTCCTTTGAGCCTTTTTGTCAATGTCCAGGTTGTTTTTGCTAAATGCTTGTCTATGAGTGTTTAGCTCATATTTTTATATTGATGTTAATTTTTGTTTTTTTGAACCCTCAACTATTTTGTATATATGTTTTGTGGCACTTATCCGTTCTTGTTTGTTAATAATTGTTGAATAACCCCACTTTTTGTTGTAAATATGTTTTATTGTGTTTTGTGTATATAATGTACAGTTTGATTAGTTTTAATGTATTTTTGTAGGTATTTGTTTCACATTTGGAGCATCGAGGAATAAAGTGTCGAAGACACGGCTCCGGATGCGCTTTTCTGCAATAAAAGTCCATTTTTGGGAAGTTTTGTTTAGTGGAGGTCGCTAAGCGCGGTGAGGCCACTCAACGCCAGTCCACTCAGCGTGTTTTGGAGCGTGTTGAGTTCTTTGGCACTGTTCCGGAAAAATAAATTTAGTTTTAGAGGCCGCTCATCACGCCCTCGCTGCTAAGCAGCATTAAGGCGGTTTAATGTGTTAATTTATGAGGCCGTTGAGCGTGCCCTCGCCGATGAGCGCGGTCGTCTGAGATTTGTTTTATAACTTCATTTTTCTCACTTTTTGGGCTATGGTTTTGGGAAAGTTTTTGCTCCCAAATTCCATCACCATACATTTTTGATAGATTAGCTTAGAAAATAACACTGGGTCTTGCTTATGGATTATTGGAGATGGATTGCTCTTCGATAGGAGTTGACAAACCGGTGTAAATGAGTAGTGTATCTCTTCTCTTCTCTTTGTATTTCTCTATTTTGTTGGTTATGTATGTATATCTACTCTTACTCATGTATATTTGTCACCCTTGGCTTTGTATAAAGTTTGCTTTACGAATATGTGTTGGTGATTGTCTTAGGTTTTTACTCTATGTTAGGGATTTGAGTTTTGCTATATATAGATCGCTTAGATTCTTACCTAGGATGATTATCTGTTAGTTTTTGAATGCTAGAAATGGATTTAGAGATGACATTCACTTATGGTATCTGAGCTTAATGCCTCTGTGTTGGTGAAATATGCCAGAGATGGGTATGGAGGTGACGCAGTTGAATTCTCAATTTGGGTTAGAAATAGCTTAGGTTGTGAGAGGTATGTGATGGCATGGACAAGTATCATAGGCTGAGTATTATTGAACAGTAGATTTAAGTCTGTGACAGGTAGTGTGCATTCGTTCCGGACAAGCTGTATATCCTTTATACTTTTTGTCTTTTATTTTCAACTCACTTAATCCCAAACTCATTAACGGTAGAATTGTTGAATGACGAACCAATAACCAATATTTGTGGACACGATACGATATAACCTAACCGGTATATATCACCCGGTAAAAATAAATACCAACTCTTTGCTTGTCAATAATACCGCAACAACAAGCAGTTAATTCCACTTTATCACACTTTGTCAAGCAAGATCAGTACATGTAGATCCTTCATTACAGCTGGAAGACACATAAGATATCCAAATCATAGGTCACACAAGGTTTGTTCAGAGACTCCACACCTCAATCTAGAAAATTTAAAATAATCTTCCTTTACTGAGGAGACAAGGAACTGAAATGATGCTTCAACATCAATTTTGAAATCACCCTGAAATATATAGGCTTCTACTGATCAAGGAAGTCCCCACCCACAACTCTTTCGGAGGATACACTTGATGAGCAAATAACAACATATAAAAATAGAATTTATGTCAACTAGGTTTATAACAGATACCATGCCGCGGAACACAACTTACTAGCTCTTCAACAATATTCAGCCTTACCATATTAACCTTTGCACAATCACATCAGGTGCTTTGGTTAAATTTGAAAATAAAACAAGCTCTAAACACAGTCGGTTCTTTCATCACCAAGGATTCACACCAAAGGAACACTAGACAGATCTAGTACATTTCCTGTCATGAATGGTCCATCCTCCACTTCTAGGGACCATTCAAATATGAACTCTCTGGGTTTAACCAGTTCTTCAGCACCAAACTTCTACCTTGTTCATATAACTAGAAAGTATGTCTCTAGGATCTCATCTAGAGTCAGACATGATTCCTGCTCTGATACCAATTGAAATTCTGGTATAACAGACTTAGATGTCTTATAAAGATGTCCAGACATATGATCTGACATTAACATACAGACTACGGTATAATAATTCAGGAAACATAAATAACACCAGTAAATTATTTACCCAGTTCGGTGCAACACACCTACATCTGGAGGCTTCCAAGCCAGTGATGAAATCCACTATCAACAGTATCAATTCAGAGCTAAACTCGCTCGTTTACAACTCCTCACTTAATCACTATCCAATGCAATTTCTGCCTAAGAACATCTTAGATATGAGAAACCGCTCACACTCCCCCTCAATCACTCAACGTGATAAAACAATAACAATAACAAAAGACATAAGACTCACTTCTATCACAAACTATCTAAGACTCAAAGCAATTTAATTCTAACTTAGAACACACATTGGAGTTGCTTCACAGTTTCCTCCAAGAACAATACATGTTACCTCTCACCTTTGGATTTCGAGGAGCATGGTGAGCATCCCACAAACCGGGTGGTTCACTACATCTAGCCCTAATGATTACATCCTTACTAATTTCGTCTAGCTCACTAAACTAGGTTATAAGTCCTTATTTTATAACCTACACCCAACTGGATTTGGATCTTCAAACCACAACATATCATCTGTAACAAATTGCAGAAACTTCTGCTACAAGTCAGTCTTGAATCTTTAGTTTAACTATTATTAAATTTTATTCATTGTAATAATTTTTCTCTGATATATATTTTCATTTAAATCGTTATCTTCTAAAATATTTAAAAATATAGTATTATTCTTTTCTACTCATACTATTAAGTCCTTTATGTGTACTATTATCTATATATTATATGTCACAGTTTACTATTATGTATATATTATATTATATAATTAGTAAATATTTAATTATCTTTAATATTAATAATTTATTAGTTAAATATTTAATTTATATTTTATAAATTATATATTATTTATTTTAACTTTTAATTACTTAAATAATATTATTTTAATTATACTTTATTATGATGGTGTTATTGAAAATATATTTACATAATATTATGCAATGGAAAGAATATTTATAAATATCAAGAATTATAGTAATATTATGTAATTCAAAAAAGTATTTTAATAAACATATTTAAAAGTTATTTAAAATAATATTTTAACTTTTTTATTTAATAGTTAGCTTACAATATTACTATTAAATAAATAAAAAAGTAGTTTTTTAAATGATTGTTTCCTAAATATAAATAATTATAAAATATATTTATTAAACATTGATATTTAAATTTAAATATAAATACATTAAAATAAAAGTGATATTTTAAGCTAACTACTAAATAAAAGTTTTTAATTAAAAATATAAATGTGATAGAGACATTTAAATTTTTAATATAACTTTTGAAAAAATTATTTATTTAATAAACATTTATTACATATTAATTAACATTTAATTTAATTGCTAACTAAATATCAAATAAATTAAAATATTGAAATAGATAGAGATGATTCAAGTCTAACAACCGGGAGAAGTTTGTAGCAGGGCCGACCCAAGAGTAAGACGGGCTAGGCCCTCTTTTTGGGCCTAAAAAAAAATTTTTTTTAAAAAAATTTTAGGCCTAAAAAAATCAAATTTTTAGAAAAATGAAAATTATGTATAGATGCATGTTTAACTCGGTTGATAAGTAAATGATGTTTTAATTAGAAAGTCCTGAGTTCAAATTTGATAGGACAAAAAATTAATTTTTTTTCGCCTTTTCGCTTTAGGCCTCACATTACGTTGGATCGACCCTGATTTGTGGTATAATTGTAGGAAGTTTTCCCTTTAACTTTTGTGTCATGGGTTCAACACCTATATTCGGCAAATTTTTTTATATTATATTTAACCTGCCAAAAATTAAATATTAAAATAATAGTAAAAATAAATAAAAAAAAAATATTCCCACATCAAAAATTTATGTGTGGTAAGAGGTAAAATAGCTATTAAACTTTATATGTATTAGTTTTTTCTTCTAATATTAAATATTTTTAATTTTGGTAAGTAAAGAGGAAATGTGAAAACCCTTCCAACAAATATGACGCTCTCAAATTTAAGAGAATATAACTAATTTATTCCTACATATAATTTTTTTGTGATCAACAGTTTATTGCCCCTTTTCTACCATGCAAGCTTAAAAAATTATAAATTGATAAAAGAGTTATATTATTAAACAATATTTAATTACATGACATGTTTCTTAAGTGTAGTTAAAGAATAATCAACTAATTTATTCACTTAAGCGACATGAATTTTATTAATTTTTAATAAATAGTGTTTAATTTTAATACTATAAAATGATCAAATCTTACTTAATCTATCACATAAAAAGAAGAAAAAAAGTATGATTGCAATTCTCAAATTTATATACGTCGTGTCTATATTTTTGTTCTTATTTTCTATTGCAACTAATGTTAATGTTGATGGTCAACGTTATGTGTACGTCCATGGGAAATGCGTTGATGATTCTGATTGTCTAAAGAATGAACTACTCGATGAAGATGGTGTTCTAATAAAGTTGAAGTGTATTGATGGTTTCTGTATGACTATCGTACGACTGGATTAGTTTGAGTAAAAAATCAAAAGGATCATACAGACACTTTGCATGAATGAATAAGTATATTATCTACACAAGATCTATGTAATAATGTATTCTAAAACAATACAAATATATAAATATAATATAGCAAAAACTATTATTAATATTGTCATCTTTTATTTATTTATTAATTCTGGAGACATCTCCATGACCTTCATTTTGTGCAAACTGCAATTTATTTTCAACTCTACCATCTATTAACTTTAATATCTATATAGTTAAGTTAAAATAATTTTAATATTTTTTCAAAGTCTAAATTTCCTTTTCATGTCAGAAGATTGACATATTTATAAATTTGGAATATATTTTTATGTTGACATTTATTACTAATGACATGTTTTTTTAAGGAAATACTCTTTCTATCTCTTATAGTAAAGTAAGGGTTCTTTTTGAAACAATTCTCTCTTTTATTTGAATAAGTAGAAACACTGATAAATAGAGAAATAGCTCGTGGTAATTGTTCTTTAACGTTTCATTTTCAAGTTTAAAAATGGGATAAGTACCACAATTTATTTTTACTACTTTTTCAAGTTAAAGTATTAAAAACATTAAATTGCATACTAACGAGAGATTCACAATCTTCCTTTAAGAAATCTAAGACACTATGAAGATCACTAATATCTTTTTTAAATTTTGATATGTTTTTTTTTAGAGAACTTTTCTTAAAAACACCTAATTTAGGAGTTTTAAACTTAAATAGTGAATTGAGTTTGTGACTTTAAGATCAGAATAAATACAATATTAACTAATGAGGAGTTTTAATACTTAATTAATAAATTGTGTAAATAATTTTAAGGTCAAAATAAATAGAAGCAAAAAATAAAATTGTAAAGTAAATAATATAAAATAAAAAGTTATTATCTTTTTATCTCCTGTCAAATAGGTGATTTAAGGTTTATTCCTCTATAATTTTTGTGTGTGTAAAACTAACTTTGCTCTTTGAAGATTCTATTGTTTGAAATCTTGTAAAATTTTTGTGTTTAAAGTCAACCTTGCTATTTGAAAGATTCTGTCATTTTATACTTTATAAAATATTTTTTTGATAAAACCAACCTTGCTCAATCATGTTCCAGAGGGTTTAAAATGACAGAATCTTCAAGTGGTAATGATGGTTTTATAAACAAAATTTTTAAAAGGTTTAAAATGACATAATCTTCAAGTGTCAAAGTAGTTTTACAAACAATTTTTTTTACAAGGGGGTCAACCAAATATCACATATATGTTAGGGGTAAAATGGTATTAACCGTACAATAAAAGATAAGCGTTTGAGAGATGACACAAGCGAGTTATCTAGGTTTGATCAAATGTTGATCTACTCCACTCTTCAATAAATCTTCTTATGATTAAATGAATATTATAGTTAAGTCGATTATACTCAATGACAACAATCGAGAAAGAAGAAATTTTTTAACCAAAAAATTCAACAATTATCATAATTCAATTTTTACACAAAGCTCAAATTAAATATGATTAATCGAATGATCAATCTAATAATCAGGGTTCATACAACAATTATCATAAGAGAGATTGTTCAGATGACTAGATTTATCTCAGACCTAAACTTTAATTATAAAATTGAAATTGTCATTAGTAGATAAATCATAACAACATGTTATTCTATAAAAGCAATATAAACCTAAGAATGCAAAATATACATAAAATGAGAGAGAGAGAGAGAGAGAGAGAGAGAGAGAGAGTACATCATACTTATAATGGTTCAACTCAATCGTCCTACAGTAGAAAAATACTATGACAATTATTTATAGAAATGACACAACTATTTGATACAACATACTCTAAAAATAACTAGTTTACTCTTTTGATGCATACATCGTCTACTTCTTTGTCATTGCAAAATCCACCTGATCTTTGTAAGAACAAGAATTGGTTTTGCATTCGACCTTCAGTTTCAATGATAACATTACATTGTTTTTTAAAGAAAAATGTTGTACCCTAATGGTTTGGTCTAGTGACATCATCAATTTCTTAACTCAACACACTCTGACTCCAGAGATATACAAAGTGCACTTTAAAAAGAATTAGTCAAGTTTTGGAACGCTCATAAACAACGATTCTGAATAAAGTTTGTCTAAAAGCTTCTAATTGTGACTCTGATAGAAGAGATTCTGACACCATTAGAAAATCAAGAAACAGTGACGGGATTTAGAGATGGATAATTTTTTAGTCTCAAATAGAGATGGAAATTGTGACAGAAAATAAAACTTGAGATCGAAATTAAAATTTTGATATCTTAGATGGATTAATAGATAGATCCCTCTCTAATTTGATTATGTCTCTAACACCGTCTCGAAGGCATAAAATTTTATTTTTTATTAATTATGTATACATAGACAAATGCAAATAATTTTATATCATAATATTTGTTTTATTTTCGTCTCTATCTTTACAAAATTCTAGAGACCGAACTTATAGCATAATTTTATTTGAATTCACAAGGATCATAGAATATGAACATTAAACTATACATGTATATATAACAATTATATTATAATGTTAACTAGTAAGATATTTATGCTTCCGCACGAGTGAATTTATTTTGATATTGTAGAAATATTATTTTTTAAATTTACATATGAAAAACTCATATTTATTGGGAAAATACAATGAAAACTATGAAATCAAAATATTACAATACATAATATGATTATACAAAATATAATGGTAAATTTGAGAAAGAATATATACACATATGTTTTATATTGAATAAGATAATTGTAAAATAAACAATTATTATATAAATTCAATTGTATTAAATAATAATAATAATAAATGTGACATGGAGAAAGAAAAAAATTTACATTTGAAAATAAGAGATTTGTCTTCGACTAAAAGTAATAATTTGATAATGATTAGTAAGATAAAAAATTAGTTGTATAAATGGTAGATTTTAACTATGACAAAGGCATTCACTATTGCGGCATTGTAGCCAAAAGGAATTCATGTATCCATTAATTTTCCAATAATCATCCTTATCTACCAATACATGTTGTCACTGATATTATGGTTTTCTTACTGAGGTGCATGAGACAAGGATTTATAATACACTAAAACATCCCACTGAAATCGTCTCATAATTTATAGGAAAATATATAGGCACTTTTGAAATCTCCAAGAGAATATTTCAGAGTTGAGTACATGAAAATAGTGTTCATTTCCATTAATATTTCAATGAAACCTCTTCTCTTTGCTTGCCATGTCATTACAACAACATATGCAAATAATTAAAAATGATAAGTGAGTAAATAATTATAACATATTCACATGCATGATTATATAATAAATTATAATTAAAATAATTTATGTGTTCAAAATTTATCTATGCATGTTAAATATTTATTTTAATTAATTTGTCAATAAGAACTATTTTAAAATAATTGACCACGACAAAATATTTGTAATTTGATAAGATGATTATTAAAAGAAATTGAGAAACATTATTTCCCGTATCAGTAAAGTTACATCACTAATATTCAATAATAATAATATTTTGTTGTCTTTTTATGTGGTATAATGCTCTAATCAATGACGTATTTATCTACTAACAACTTACCATTACAAAAGTGTATTTAGCTATTTTCTTTAACAAACAAATCAATTTTATTGATCAAACGATGCTTTGTTGAAGTTTCTCAGATGAAGGTTATTGCGAGTCAATTTTCACTGTTGAGGCGGCACATTAGAAATGCAAAAGTTTGAACCATGTAACATAAGAAAACATTCAAAATCCAATCACAATTGTTCAAATCAAATGTAGTACCAGAAAAAGTTTCTTGTATGTATCAACAGTTTCTTGAGGATCCACTTTTGTCTGTGTACGTATAAGCATCAATCTTGTTCATCTCCTACAAAAGAAACATTTTCATTCACAAATGAGTTTATTTTATGTCTAAAGAGATAGTAGTCATACTTCTTTTTAAAATGCATTATTGTTTTCCATCACTTGAATAAGACCAATATGAAATCTGACATATGAAGATACTGCAAATCAAGAGAAAACTCTTACCTCCAAGTGTAAGCTTCAATCTATATCTAAGCTTTACTTGAGACAGTAAGCTCACAATGAACTTGCCAAAGAAATTCTCAGCATTGTTAGAAGAACCTAATATAAAATAATCACATTGATAAATGATACAAATTACCTATTATATGGAATAATGAGTTCACCCAAAAAAAACACTTCTCCAAATTTCAAAATGATTCACAACACAAACAAAATATAAAAAGAAACATGAACCTTAATTTCTTTAATTCCAATGATTCTATCCAAACTCTATAATAATAATAGTAATATGCCAAAATAGGGTCAAAGGGGATATAAAAAATGAAATAAGATTAATGGGCTTTGCCAGTGTACATTGAGAAATCCAACTTAAAAATAACTTAAAGTGAGTGTGGATCTATCAACCACATTGCTCTCCTTAAACTCTTCAATCACCAAACTCTTGCGTTTGCACCAACACGAGTACTTACCGATTGGCCCGTTATTGCCAGTAACTCAATCATAATCATCAACTTTAGTCAATGTCATCCTTTATTCCGGGTATGCAGATCACAACATTCAATGAACAACACTTATGTCATACGTATACAAACCGATAAAAACGAATCATATTTAGTTACATTCAGTTGAAAAGTAAGAAAACATCAAATTTATATTTCTTGGGATTATGGACTATCTAGAAAAATAAGAAAACATAAAATTTAGATTTCTGTACTATAAACTAAAAATATATAACATTAGGTTCATGTAATAATATTAAGAGGATGAGAATGTTATATAAATATTACTCTGCCTTATGTATCTTGAAATATGGGACTGGCTGCATTTGAGAAGTCCAATTATGTACAAGAACATAATAATTGAGACAGTGGCTTGACTATATAGAAGACCATCTCTAAGTCGAGCAACAATTGCGAAAAATGAACAGTATCAAAGCTTAGTAGATGTTCCATGCGTTTGGTCATGTAAGAAGGCTAAAAAAAGCATCAACATTTAGTGGATTTTGTTGTAGTAAAAAACTGTTACTACTACCTTTGAAGTTGTCCCCAACACATTAGCATGGGACATCGAACATAGCATATGTGCATTTGAAAAAATATTGTAACATAAACCATTTTCTTGTATAAGTACTTTTGAGATTGGTTCTAACAGCTGATAGAAACAACTTATTTACATAAACTCATTTTACAACATTGAAAAAAATACTTAAAAGCATCATTTCTACAACATTGAAAAAATGTCTTACCGATATGTATTGTTGTTTCCTTACTATCTAAGCATAACTCATTTTACAATAACAAAGGAGCATAATTCAATCTACTCGTTTTATTCATTTTACATCATCCAAACACATTCTTTAAGAGAATTTCTTCACACCTAGTGATTTTCTCCCACACCCTTGAAAAACCAAAAATACTCTTCGTAATTGCCCTTACAAAGTAAACTAAATAAGGTGAATTCGTAAGTGCACTTACAAAGTACACCAAATAAGATGAATTCGTAAGTGCACTTATGAAGTAAACCAAATAATGTGAATTCGTAAGTGCACTTACGGAGTACAACAAATAAATTGAATTCATAAGTGCACTTATGAAGTAAACCAAATAAGATGAATTCGTAAGTGCACTTACGAATTAAACCAAATAAGGTGAATTCGTAACGAATTTTGAGTATCCTACAAAGTAAACCAAATAAGGTGAATTCGTAGGTGCACTTACAAAGTAAACCAAATAGGCTGAATTCGTAAGTGCACTTAATATTGAGTTTTATTTCATTTGATTTCCATTACATATATACATGTTTTCACATACTAAAAAAAATAGAAAAATATATGTATTAAAAGCCTAATTATATTTGGCCTATAATAATAAAATCTACTAATACAATTGATATCAATATCAAATTTGACTATAATTAAAAACATATTAATACTATTGATATAAATTTCTATATGAAGAGATACACTTGATTTTTTGTCTTGATTTACTTAATATGCATTAATTGTATAATATATTTTTAACAATATAATTAAATTTAATTATTATTAATAATAATAACTTAAATTTATAATTAAAAATTATTAAAGTAAATTTATGATATGAAATTTGAATGTAATAATTAATTTTTTAATTATAATAGTGAAATGTAATTGTCTTTTAATTATTTATTTAAAATTATGAATAATTTTTGATAAAAAATATAAAATTTATTTTTTAATTATAATTTTAAAAGTGAAAATTTAATTTAGATGACACTTTTTAATATTTATTATAGAATTGATAAATTTATTGTAAAAATGATGAATAATTTATAAATTATAAAGATTTTCTATATTAAATAATATATATATATATATATATATATATATATATATATATATATATATATATATATATATATATATATATATCATAAGAATAAAAATCAAAATAATCTAAATAAGGTGAATTCGTAACGAATTTTGGGTATCCTACGAAATAAACTAAATAAAAGTGAATTCGTAAGTGCACTTACGAAATAAACTAAATAAGGTGAATTGATAAGTGCACTTACGAAGTAAACTTCATAAGTTCACTTACAAATTTTGGATCCCAACAGATGAATAGCAAGTACACTTACAAAATAAATAAAGTAATTTATGTTTGTGGTGAATTAGTAAGTGTACTTACGAATTTTGAAGATATTTTGAGTTTTCCACCAGAGGTGGAGAAGAAGCTCACCTACCGGAAGAAGCTCATTAGGTAGGTGAAAAAATTCTCATCCTTTAATTAACTCATTTTACATCAACCAAAAAGAAAAAATCACGTATAAGTCATGAGAAAGAAACTTAAATTCCCTATTTGTTTTTAGTTATAAGAAATTGCTATTATTTTTCATCTCTGAATACATGAACAAAAAAGAAGTAACTTAAACACTCAAAATATATATTTTCATCATGATAATTACAGCTAGCCAAAGTATTTGACAATTGAAATTGAAATAAATCCAACACTACACATATAAGATACATGTCCAATATTAAACTCATGAGTGAACCTGCACAATCACAAAATATAGTGAAGAAAGTTATCAAAATTTTAAAATATGAGAAAAAAATTAATCACCATTACGGGCTTAATCCAACTCAATAAATCAATGCCATTACGGGCCAGTTTTTTTCAGCATTAAAAAAATGGATTTTTTCTTTGTATTTTTAAAAATTGATTTTATGAAACCGATTTTTAAAATATTACAAATTTTTTTATATTCATTTTTTATAAATTGTGAGACTAGTTTTGACATTCTATAAAATAAACATACATTATTGAAAACATAGTCAAAATTACAATTTTTCAAAAAGTGATCTTTTAAAAATGATTTTTATAAAAAGCTATTTGAAATAGCTTCAAAATTAAGGGTTTTTTGAAATTTTGATGTCAAAATTTCTTTCGCTAAAATAATGAATGATCTAAAGTGACATTTTAAGAACAAATATTGAAACAAAATTTTTATTTTGAACTTTTATGAAAAGTTTCTTTGTAAATTGTTTTACACAAAATTATATTACACTATAAAAATCAGTTTTTTAAAAAAGGCAAAAGAAACGGGCCCTACATAGCAGCATTAAAACGGTATAACAGCAAGTCATTCCACTCATACTTGATGAGATCAACTCGTTCAAATCACCAACTGCAACAAACATTCACACATTCTCAGTACTTACAAACATCAACAACATAAGCGGTAAAATCTAGCATAAACCGTATCCATGGTTCCATTAGGGAGAAAATAAGCCCTAAAATAAAAATAAAATTAGAATGAAACGAACAATCTATTAGAGGGAGATAAACAATAAATTATTTTTAAAAAAAAACTATGGAGAATGAAAGATTTAAGTTGAAAGAGTCTTACTTGATGAATTAGAATCATATGTTTAGAATCTGAAGGCCGTGAAGTTTGAATTTCATGTGCTTCTTCTTCGAAACAAACTTTATCAACGACATCTTCACATGAGTCTTCATCTTCTTCTGACTTTTGGGTTGAGGAGTTGGGCGGACGAGGCTGATGTGGGTTCGTCAATAGGAAAAGGACGAGGGGGCGACAACGATCTAGGGTTTGGGAAAAAATGCCAGAAAACATGGAAGAGACAAAGGATGAGTTCGTGAAACAAAGAGAGCAAGAGAATACATAAGGTTTGGGATGGAATAGAGAAAGAGAATTGTAAATTTTAATTAAATAAGGGTTTGAGCTGCCAAGTGTCAAATGATAATTGGAATAGTAGAAAAGTGGTAAGGTGATTTTTTTAGTTAAAATTTTGTCAAAATTGTAGTGCAACTTTTTTTAGTAAAGGGCAATAATGGAAGTTTGGTCAATTGGTTAGTATTTGTTAGATAGTAGACAAGGACTTTTACATAATACCCATTATTTCTACATGGCCAATAAATGTATTGGGCGGTAAATCTTTAGTTAACGGATCCGCTATCATTAACGTTGTACCAATATGTTCAAATGACACCTTTTATTTCTGCACTTCTTCTTTCATTGATAAGTACTTCAATTCCATGTGTTTAACACCTTTGGAATATTTATCATTTTTAGAGAAGAAGACAGTAGTAGAATTATCACAATAAATTCTTAGTGTAAATATTTTTGTGTAAATATGTGACACTTATCATTCTATTTTTGTGTAATAAATCCCAAATTTTGTGTAAATACTAGTATAAACTCATTCTTTTATAAATAGTACTCTTTTGGTAGTTTTATCCCATTTTTGTAGGATGTATCGCATGGTTGAAGCACTGAGCGTTTGAGATTGAATAAAGCTTCAAACACGCGATTTTAAGCAATTCATCAACGAATAAGGCTCAAATTAAAGATGATAAAAAATCATGAATTTGGTTGATATTTAGTCATAGATATATAGGTAATTTAATAAGATTTCCAACGCTTAAAACCGAGCGCAAATCCGAGTTACGGTTCTCAAGTTATGGCAAAAACAAGAAGCTAATTTTTTCAACACAGCACAGACCGCGCTGAGCGTCCACAGGTCGAGCTAAGCGCACCCTACAATTTCAAAACTCGTTTAAAGGGGCAAAAAACACATTTTTAGGTTATGCTTGGGTATTTTTGGTCCCAATTCATCAAATCTTCAATATTTTGTCTAGAGAGCTTAGAAAACAACATGGGAGCTTGCAATTGGATGATCTAGAGTCGAATCTCTTGTCGATTGTTGTTGACAACCCATGAAATGTTTGGTTCCTCCTCTTCTCTTCTCTTTGTAATATTTGTTTGTTGGTTTTCACTATGCCAAAAAAGACCTACGAAAGCGCTTTTTTTGGGCTTTAAAAGCGCTTTCGTAGGTGGCGCTGCCATAGGTTTTAGCAGCGCTTTTTGTTTAGGAAAAATCGCTTTCGTAGGCCTACTTATGAAAGCGATTTTCACCAAAAAGCGCTTTCATAGGTAGGCCTAAGGCATCGCTTTTTTCTGGAAAAGCGCTTTCTTAGACCTACTTTAGAATGCCTTTAATGCATACTGTAGGCACCCTAAGAAAGCGCTTTTAACCTAAAAGCGCTGCCTTAGGCCACCTATGAAAGCACTTTTAGCCTAAAAGCGCTGCCTTAGGACTACCTATGAAAGCTCTTTTTAAAGCGCTTTCATAGGTATACCTTAGGCAGTGCTTTTACTTAAAAAGCGCTCTCAAAGGTGGCCTAAGGCAGCGCTTTTAGGTTAAAAGCACTTTCATAGATTTTCTACTGAAAAATCAAAAATTTAAATAATTTTTAAACTTGTATTTTTTGCAGCATTATTTCATAAACCTGTAATTCATAAACCGGTAATTTACAATCTTATATACAAGTACAATTATATACCATTGTTATCCAAATACCAAATTTAAATATTATATACAAATACCATTTTATACCATTGTTATCCAAAATATATATACACCATTGTAATTCAATTAACATATTTTTAACATAACAAAAATCAACCCTAACAAAATCAGCTTTATAACAATAAGTAAATCAGTCCTAATGTACATATATATTCAAGGTCCTGATCCTGCAAGATATGAACATAATAACACAGTCAGTATTGTATACACACAACAATGTATTCATAACCATTTTCACACAATAATGTATTCATACCTTATAAGATTCTTTGCTCAATAAAATATTAACACAACTCCTATTTGAGTTCTTCCAATTGAAGTTTCGTGTAATATGCACACTTGTGTTCATCAAAATACTACATAAAAAACAAAAAATATGTGTGATTTAGTTAAACGTAATAAATTATATGAAATATCCGATAAATAATAAAACAAATCCTAAGTTATAAATCCATACTGTGACTGGAATCTCTATTTCATTCATTTGAATGATTTCTTTGATAAACTTCAAAACAAGGTATCCGCAATCTATGTTGTTTTGTTGTTGAGGACACTACATAGAAAAACAAATAAGAATATATAGATGTATTATTTTATCAAGTAGCATAAATATTATAAGCAAAATTGTGCAAATTAATATACCTGCACTTTGATCCAATTAATGTTGTTTGATTTAGACCGTGGTACCTGTTGTAGGATTTTTCCGCGAACAAGTATTTTTAATTATCGATTCCACAGGGATTGGTGTGTATTGTAGTCTTTCAATAGAAAAGTGTATTTTAAGATTAAAGTAACCAAAGGGTTTGTTTCCTAAGCTACTAGTAACATGAATTTCCAAACAAGTAACTAAATTAATCTTTTCAAAAGAGAGTTATGGTTTGGATTCAAGAGAGTTGGAGTTTGTTTGTAATTAATGGAAACATGTCAAGATTAGTTTCATTGACCTAATTTCATATGCATTCTATTAATCAAGTGATGAACATAGTAGATGATTTCTATAAATACATATCCTCTAAATCTTGTGGATTTCCCACCAAGATTGTGAATGTTATCATGTAAATCTTTGTATGATTTCTCACTACAACTATTGACATAATAATCATTAAGTTTAATATTTGTAAACACTAACTCACAAATCTAGTTATAGCATTTGTTCATTAGTGGATGAATATCCTAGGTCTACTTTGAAGCATTCTTTTTCAAGCAAAACTCAAAGCATAAGAAAATAGAAGAACAAAGATATTCAACATATATTAATCATCAACCATGTTCATACACAAATGTATTAAAAGAAATACATACTAGTTAGATCAAGTACCTCTAATCTTGACACAAAAAGAACTTAGCCACTCATTTCCATGGTTGCTTTGTTCTCAAGATTGTTGGAGGAGATGATGAACATGAAGAATCAAGATGAAAAACTATGTTTTTCTTACAAATTCTATGCCCTAAATTTTACACAATGAAAGATGATGATGATGAAGTGAAGCTCCCTTCCCTCACACACCAAAAGCCAGCTGGAAGTGATGGGTTAGGTGACACAAAAGGTGAAAGCATGGGTCTGTCCTTTTTCTGTTTTTCGCAGACCGCGCTAAGCCCGGTTATTCGCGCTGAACGCGCTCATGCTGCAACCGCGCTGAGCGCGACCTGAAGCATGCTTCTTCATCCAAAAATTTCTTCAAAAAGAATCATCCCAAGAGCTCTTCAAGTGTCCTTGAATCCAGGCTTGGGAGAATTAATCAATAAAAACCTACAATTAAAAGTAAACTAAGTTAAATAATATATTATGAACAAAAACTAAATAAAAACATAATTAAACAAAAATACTAGAATAAATACTACTAATTAATTAAAAAGGCATTGTTAAGGACCACAAAATCATGTACAAAATAGCTACAATTTGGTCCTTAACAACTCTCCCCAACTTACTTCTTTGTTTGTCCCCAAACAAAAGTCAATAATCTCACTAAGCAAGAAGAAACAAAATGTAAGCATGCAACTCACACAAGAATGATGGTTCAAACTCGACATACCCGGCAAAAGCACACATCGATCGCTTCTTCGAAACACAACATGGATATAAATTAAGTTCTAAACACAATATATCAACACATGTAACAAAATAAAAGATATGTTCACACTTGAATCACCTAATCATTTCTTCAAAATTCATGAAGAACAAAATGCATATTTACAAAGGACTAAACACTCTCACTAATAGTCATGCACATACAGAATAATTCATGCATTCATCGAAACAAGTTAAATGACAAAATTGGAAACAAAGATCACTAAGGACTTTCAAGGTTGTAACTTGGCTTAGGTTAGAAACAAGGGATATTTAAGTAAAAAGCCATTGAAACGAATTGGGTTAAAGAATATGAAGAGCATTTCACAAACTAATTCCCACTTCCTTCTTATTATTCACAACCTCTTTCCTTTTTCACACAATGATCCTCTTTTTTCTTTTCTTTTGTTTTCTTTTCATATACAAATTTTTCTTCTTTTGTATTTTTCTTTTCTCTATTCTTTTTTTTTTCTTTCTTTAGGATCATTGTGCCATCAATTCTAGGTTCTTTTTGATCCACCTCCCCAACTTCATTTATATCAATCCTTTTTTATTCAAGAACATGCTCTTCAAGGGTTAATCAACAAAAAGGGTTAGTATTCACAAACAAGAAAAAATTTATAGAATGAATTATCATTGAATTTTCAAAGATTATCAACAACTATTAAGTGGCCTACTTAACAATTAGTTGATTTGATAAATTCATCCTACAAATACTATTTAAGCGCAAAAGGATTCACAAGGATTCACTCACTCACGGTTAGTTGAAGCCCTTTTAGAATTGATGGTTTTTCTCATAATGCACAAAAAATTGCCTTGATCATCTCTAAGTTTCCAAATTATCACAAACAAATGAAGATTAAGCATGAATCACACGAGTTAACAAAACTATTAGACACTCAATATTTGGTATAAGGTGGAAAGCTTCTCACCTATGTGGTTTGAGTCCTAATGATTCGAATGTGAACACAAATTTTTTTGTACATGCCAAGATATTTTGCATATAGCACAAATTTCATAGACATGTTAATATTCTACAAAACGATTAAATATGTACTTTATTTGTGGATTGAGTCGAGAATTTTATCATCACCATCACTTTGGTGAAACACACTTACTTGCTTTGGAGTACCGTTGAAAAATCGGACAAACCAAAAGAAGTACAATTCAAAATAAATAACCTAATATCTAAAAAAAATAAAATAAAACAAAATAGAATAAAATAAAATAAAACAAAATGAAATAAAATAAAAGACACCCCAAAATGGTGTTTAAAACTAAAAAGTACTTAGGCTCCATGCCTACAAAATGCCAATTGGAATTACAAGCCTATCCTAAAAATGGATGGCAACCAACAAAATCCCAAAAGTTTAAAACTAAAAGTAAAAATAAAAACTAAAAACTAGAAAGTGCTGAAAGTAAAATAAAAACAAGAAAAATAAAAGGTCATCATCAATCTGAAGCCTCGAGGATAGAATCTCCAAGAGTCTCAGAACCAGAATCCGAACTGCCCTCTCCATCATCCTCACTCTGCTCATCACCATCAGCATCGCCCACCTCCTCCTCTACATTTGGCCCGACCCCGGGCCAACCAGCATAAGCACTAAGCTGCTCGCTCGTGCGAGTGAAGTGATTCACCCCGGCTCTCTGATTTGCAAAGCAAGGTGCTCCATGCTCTCGTGCATATACATAAATGCTCTTTGATGAGCAAGATGCATTTTCCGGTTCCATTCTTCAGAGGGACTGGCCTGAGGAAGTGCAGTAGCTACTGGAACAGCCTGGGCAGCAGAGTTATCATCCAGGGCCCTGCAATAACGATCACAATAGTGATCATCAATAATCCCATCAATAGTAAGGTGCCCCACAGTAGGAAAGGCAACTTTTTCCCTTTTCAGAAGGCCCATTATCAACCCAGGATAAGTTAGGGCACATTTTATACGCTCCCCTCTAGAGGTATAACTCAATGCGACCCTCTTCAGCTCATTTGCAATAAGCCGACCAAAATCAATTTGCTCCTCATCGAGCATATAAGCAATTAGGCCGGTAGTCTCCATGGGAATAGAAGATGTGTGGCTTCGAGGTCTCAAATTATACAGAGCCACACACATCAGCACTCGGGCACTAGTCTTCAGGCTGGACCGGTTGAATTTCAAAGGTTGCCCAGCCCTGTTCAGCTCATATGAGTGCCCGGACAAACAAAGCTTCCTCTGCAGCATAGCATGATCCCAATTCCCACGAGCCAGGTGGTCGTGGTAGATATCCAACTGATCCTCTGGGGCTGTCCAGTTTATGCCCAGGTAGTTGTTGATAGCAGTGCGAGAGAATGAAACCAACTTCCCCCTCACAACAGAAGTGAAAGGAAAGTCTCGCCCTTCGGTCGGAATGGCGTTGGCGTAGAACTCCCTAACCAGCTCAACATTAACTTTGGTCTGGGGCTCACATAGAACACCCAAACCCTAGTTGTCCAAGATTGCATTTGGGGTATGGTAGTGGCACTGCTCTCGGAGCCGGATGATTCTTTCCGTCCAAATGTTCCGCTCCTCGAGTTCTTTGTATCTCGCCTCTTGAGCAGGCCCCAAGAAGCGATCACCATCGAAAGGAACTGATCGAGAAGACCCAGCCCCGACGAAAGAAACTCTTTGTCTTTTTGGAGCCATCTGAAAACAACACCAAAAATCAACGGAAATCGACACCGAAATGCCCGTTAGTGATAATTCATGCAAACAGCAGTAGAAACGAATCAACCAAAGCATCTAGACACAACGGACGATTCAAAAACACAGCAGAAGAAGTTTTCAGAATTCTGCAGACCGCTCTAAGCGCGCTGAGCGCGCTCTGCGATTTCCTGAAAAGTTCTTCTATAAAAATAGAAATTTCTCCACACAATCAGACCTAATAGCAACGAAAATCCTAAAATAAGCAATCTTTACAATCTAAACAACCTAATCCTAAGAGAAAAATCAAAAATTCCTAAACCTAGGTTTTCAAAATCTAACCTAAACAGCAAAATTTAACGAAATTGAAAGGGGAAAACCATAGAGAAACTTACTTTGATGCTTGGCGAGATGATTTGACAAAGAAATTCGCAAGAATTTGTTGATTTGGGGTTGGGGATTTTGGGATTTCTTGAGAGGATGAAAAATGGAGAGGGAAGAGTGAAAAAGGTTTGAAAAATAACCCTAACCTATTTAAAAACAAACCAGGCCAGAAGTTGGGCCTGGGAAAACTGATTTTTGAATTTTTTTTAAGCACGCAGACCGCGCTAAGCGCGAAAGTTTTTGCCAGATGGGTCAAAATGCGCGCTAAGCGCGACCTGCAGAATTTTGAATTTTTCAGAAAAACAGCAAATTAACAACTGGACAAGTCAAAAGGAGTGCAATATAAATACTTACAATGTTGGGGTGCCTCCCAACAAGCGCTTTGTTTAACATCGGTAGAGCTCGACGGTCCAGGATGATCAAGGATCATCGAACGGAATGGCACTAACAACACGATTTACTCCTCATCCATGGTAAACCTCTATGATCTCCTCATCAGTAGCATCCATATGGAAAGTGTCTTGTTTGTCCTTGGGATGATTTACGTCTTCAAAGAGATTGAAAGTCACCTCTTTATCTTGCACTCTTACTTTCATAATCCCATCGTCGATATCAATCATCATTCGAGCCGTCTTCATGAATGGTCTTCTAAGAATTAATGGTATCTCACGATCCTCATTCATGTCAATCACCACAAAATCCACAGGAAACAAGAACTTGTCCACCTTTACTACCATGTCTTTAACAACTCCATAAGGTGAAATGGTTGACTTGTTGGCTAGTTGCAAAGTCATTCTTGTAGACTCCATTCTAACATTTCCCAATCTTTTAACAATGGATAACAGAATTAAATTGATGCTAGACCCTAGATCAATCAAGCCATTACCCTTGAAGGTATCTCCAATGGCCACCGGCAACGTGACACTCCCTGGATCGAATTCCTTCACTGGAAGAGCTTGTTTGATTATGGAACTACAATTAGCATCAAGCAAAATTGTCTCCTTATCTTTGTGCTTCTTCTTCCTTGTGAGCATATCCTTCATGAATTTCACATATTTCGACATTTGCTCCAATGCTTCGGAAAATGGAATATTTATGTGAAGTTGTTTAAAGATATCCAGAAACCGAGCATATTGTCTTGCCTTCTCCTTCTTTGATGATGCATGAGGGTAAGGTAAATTTTGAATGGGAGCTGAGCTTTCTTCTTTACTTCCCTTTTTACTCTTCCTTGCATTCCTCTCTTTCTTTTTACTTCCTTCACCATTCCCTTTCCCCTTTTCAACTAAGTTTGCCTCCTCTACAACTTCATCGCTTTCATTTTCAACTAAAACTTCCGACTCATCCTCCTCTACAACTTCATTGCTTTCACCATTCGTCATCTCACTTCCACTTATAGTGAAAATTGCTTTGCAATACTCCTTCGGGTTTTCTTGAGTAGTTGGAGAAAATGAGGTCGAAGCCTTTTGTTCGGAAAGTTGCTTGGCTAGTTGCCCTATTTGAGTTTCCAAATTCTTGATAGATGCCTCCGTGCTCTTTTGATTTGCCATAGAAGCTTGCATAAATTGAGCTAGAGTGTCTTGAATGTTGGAAGATCTCACTTGATTTTGAGGTTGAGCTTGATTTTGATTTTGAGTTTGATATGGATTTTGCCTAGCTTGATTGTTGTTGTCTTGTCTTCACCCGCCTTGATAACCTTGGCCTTGATTTTGATAAGGGTAAGGAGCTCGTTGTTGGTATCCTTGCCCTTGGTTGGCCATATAATTTGCTTCTTCATTTTCCGGAGGACAAAATCCGGTTTTATGATCCACTTTACATAATTCACAACAAGCAATTTGTTGACTTTGCTTGCTAGATGTTCCTTGCAACTCCATGATTTGTTGAGGAATTCTTGCCATTTGTTTTGTCAATTCTTCAACTTGTTTCGCAAACAATTTGTTTTGCGCTACAAGTGTTTCGTGACTCGAGCCAATTTCAAGAACTCCCGTTTTTACTTGTACACCTCCTTGATCATGTTGAGTTTGGTGATCATTCCTCCCCATCTTCTCAATTATTTGAATTGCTTCATATGGTGTTTTTGCCATCAAAGAACCTCCCGCCGTAGCATCCAACAACAATTTGTGTTGAGGTTGGAGACCATTTCGGAAAAGCCTTTGAAAGTATTTCTCTTCTTGGTCTTCCGGAGCCCCGGCCGCTCCCGCGATCTCATAGAACTTAGTAAGGTGGGTGTAAGGATCTTCATGGTCATGGCCATGAAAAGGACTTGCATAAAGAAGTTGGAGCAAGACCGTCTTCATCTCCGCGACCCTTGCATTTGCTTGGCGAGCAAATTGAGCGGTGTGACGAGGGCTATTGACACAAGGCCCCCGTGGTGGTGGTGGTGGTGGTTGTGGTTGATTCTCCTCCATAGTGATGACTTCTCCTAACACGGGTGGTGTAGAAGAAGTAGATGTTTCTCCTCTTTCTCCTCTTTCTTGCCTTTGCCTAGCTAGTCTTTTCCTTCTTTTAGCACTACTATTGAGTCTTCTAGCCGTCCTTTCAATATCAAACGCCAATCCCCGGCAACGACGCCATTTTGTTGTAGGATTTTTCCGCGAACAAGTATTTTTAATTATCGATTCCACAGGGATTGGTGTGTATTGTAGTCTTTCAATAGAAAAGTGTATTTTAAGATTAAAGTAACCAAAGGGTTTGTTTCCTAAGCTACTAGTAACATGAATTTCCAAACAAGTAACTAAATTAATCTTTTCAAAAGAGAGTTATGGTTTGGATTCAAGAGAGTTGGAGTTTGTTTGTAATTAATGGAAACATGTCAAGATTAGTTTCATTGACCTAATTTCATATGCATTCTATTAATCAAGTGATGAACATAGTAGATGATTTCTATAAATACATATCCTCTAAATCTTGTGGATTTCCCACCAAGATTGTGAATGTTATCATGTAAATCTTTGTATGATTTCTCACTACAACTATTGACATAATAATCATTAAGTTTAATATTTGTAAACACTAACTCACAAATCTAGTTATAGCATTTGTTCATTAGTGGATGAATATCCTAGGTCTACTTTGAAGCATTCTTTTTCAAGCAAAACTCAAAGCATAAGAAAATAGAAGAACAAAGATATTCAACATATATTAATCATCAACCATGTTCATACACAAATGTATTAAAAGAAATACATACTAGTTAGATCAAGTACCTCTAATCTTGACACAAAAAGAACTTAGCCACTCATTTCCATGGTTGCTTTGTTCTCAAGATTGTTGGAGGAGATGATGAACATGAAGAATCAAGATGAAAAACTATGTTTTTCTTACAAATTCTATGCCCTAAATTTTACACAATGAAAGATGATGATGATGAAGTGAAGCTCCCTTCCCTCACACACCAAAAGCCAGCTGGAAGTGATGGGTTAGGTGACACAAAAGGTGAAAGCATGGGTCTGTCCTTTTTCTGTTTTTCGCAGACCGCGCTAAACCCGGTTATTCGCGCTGAACGCGCTCATGCTGCAACCGTGCTGAGCGCGACCTGAAGCATGCTTCTTCATCCAAAAATTTCTTCAAAAAGAATCATCCCAAGAGCTCTTCAAGTGTCCTTGAATCTAGGCTTGGGAGAATTAATCAATAAAAACCTACAATTAAAAGTAAACTAAGTTAAATAATATATTATGAACAAAAACTAAATAAAAACATAATTAAATAAAAATACTAGAATAAATACTACTAATTAATTAAAAAGGCATTGTTAAGGACCACAAAATCATGTACAAAATAGCTACAATTTGGTCCTTAACAACTCTCCCCAACTTACTTCTTTGTTTGTCCCCAAACAAAAGTCAATAATCTCACTAAGCAAGAAGAAACAAAATGTAAGCATGCAACTCACACAAGAATGATGGTTCAAACTCGACATACCCGGCAAAAGCACACATCGATCGCTTCTTCGAAACACAACATGGATATAAATTAAGTTCTAAACACAATATATCAACACATGTAACAAAATAAAAGATATGTTCACACTTGAATCACCTAATCATTTCTTCAAAATTCATGAAGAACAAAATGCATATTTACAAAGGACTAAACACTCTCACTAATAGTCATGCACATACAGAATAATTCATGCATTCATCGAAACAAGTTAAATGACAAAATTGGAAACAAAGATCACTAAGGACTTTCAAGGTTGTAACTTGGCTTAGGTTAGAAACAAGGGATATTTAAGTAAAAAGCCATTGAAACGAATTGGGTTAAAGAATATGAAGAGCATTTCACAAACTAATTCCCACTTCCTTCTTATTATTCACAACCTCTTTCCTTTTTCACACAATGATCCTCTTTTTTCTTTTCTTTTGTTTTCTTTTCATATACAAATTTTTCTTCTTTTGTATTTTTCTTTTCTCTATTCTTTTTTTTTTCTTTCTTTAGGATCATTGTGCCATCAATTCTAGGTTCTTTTTGATCCACCTCCCCAACTTCATTTATATCAATCCTTTTTTATTCAAGAACATGCTCTTCAAGGGTTAATCAACAAAAAGGGTTAGTATTCACAAACAAGAAAAAATTTATAGAATGAATTATCATTGAATTTTCAAAGATTATCAACAACTATTAAGTGGCCTACTTAACAATTAGTTGATTTGATAAATTCATCCTACAAATACTATTTAAGCGCAAAAGGATTCACAAGGATTCACTCACTCACGGTTAGTTGAAGCCCTTTTAGAATTGATGGTTTTTCTCATAATGCACAAAAAATTGCCTTGATCATCTCTAAGTTTCCAAATTATCACAAACAAATGAAGATTAAGCATGAATCACACGAGTTAACAAAACTATTAGACACTCAATATTTGGTATAAGGTGGAAAGCTTCTCACCTATGTGGTTTGAGTCCTAATGATTCGAATGTGAACACAAATTTTTTTGTACATGCCAAGATATTTTGCATATAGCACAAATTTCATAGACATGTTAATATTCTACAAAACGATTAAATATGTACTTTATTTGTGGATTGAGTCGAGAATTTTATCATCACCATCACTTTGGTGAAACACACTTACTTGCTTTGGAGTACCGTTGAAAAATCGGACAAACCAAAAGAAGTACAATTCAAAATAAATAACCTAATATCTAAAAAAAATAAAATAAAACAAAATAGAATAAAATAAAATAAAACAAAATGAAATAAAATAAAAGACACCCCAAAATGGTGTTTAAAACTAAAAAGTACTTAGGCTCCATGCCTACAAAATGCCAATTGGAATTACAAGCCTATCCTAAAAATGGATGGCAACCAACAAAATCCAAAAGTTTAAAACTAAAAGTAAAAATAAAAACTAAAAACTAGAAAGTGCTGAAAGTAAAATAAAAACAAGAAAAATAAAAGGTCATCATCAATCTGAAGCCTCGAGGATAGAATCTCCAAGAGTCTCAGAACCAGAATCCGAACTGCCCTCTCCATCATCCTCACTCTGCTCATCACCATCAGCATCGCCCACCTCCTCCTCTACATTTGGCCCGACCCCGGGCCAACCAGCATAAGCACTAAGCTGCTCGCTCGTGCGAGTGAAGTGATTCACCCCGGCTCTCTGATTTGCAAAGCAAGGTGCTCCATGCTCTCGTGCATATACATAAATGCTCTTTGATGAGCAAGATGCATTTTCCGGTTCCATTCTTCAGAGGGACTGGCCTGAGGAAGTGCAGTAGCTACTGGAACAGCCTGGGCAGCAGAGTTATCATCCAGGGCCCTGCAATAACGATCACAATAGTGATCATCAATAATCCCATCAATAGTAAGGTGCCCCACAGTAGGAAAGGCAACTTTTTCCCTTTTCAGAAGGCCCATTATCAACCCAGGATAAGTTAGGGCACATTTTATACGCTCCCCTCTAGAGGTATAACTCAATGCGACCCTCTTCAGCTCATTTGCAATAAGCCGACCAAAATCAATTTGCTCCTCATCGAGCATATAAGCAATTAGGCCGGTAGTCTCCATGGGAATAGAAGATGTGTGGCTTCGAGGTCTCAAATTATACAGAGCCACACACATCAGCACTCGGGCACTAGTCTTCAGGCTGGACCGGTTGAATTTCAAAGGTTGCCCAGCCCTGTTCAGCTCATATGAGTGCCCGGACAAACAAAGCTTCCTCTGCAGCATAGCATGATCCCAATTCCCACGAGCCAGGTGGTCGTGGTAGATATCCAACTGATCCTCTGGGGCTGTCCAGTTTATGCCCAGGTAGTTGTTGATAGCAGTGCGAGAGAATGAAACCAACTTCCCCCTCACAACAGAAGTGAAAGGAAAGTCTCGCCCTTCGGTCGGAATGGCGTTGGCGTAGAACTCCCTAACCAGCTCAACATTAACTTTGGTCTGGGGCTCACATAGAACACCCAAACCCTAGTTGTCCAAGATTGCATTTGGGGTATGGTAGTGGCACTGCTCTCGGAGCCGGATGATTCTTTCCGTCCAAATGTTCCGCTCCTCGAGTTCTTTGTATCTCGCCTCTTGAGCAGGCCCCAAGAAGCGATCACCATCGAAAGGAACTGATCGAGAAGACCCAGCCCCGACGAAAGAAACTCTTTGTCTTTTTGGAGCCATCTGAAAACAACACCAAAAATCAACGGAAATCGACACCGAAATGCCCGTTAGTGATAATTCATGCAAACAGCAGTAGAAACGAATCAACCAAAGCATCTAGACACAACGGACGATTCAAAAACACAGCAGAAGAAGTTTTCAGAATTCTGCAGACCGCTCTAAGCGCGCTGAGCGCGCTCTGCGATTTCCTGAAAAGTTCTTCTATAAAAATAGAAATTTCTCCACACAATCAGACCTAATAGCAACGAAAATCCTAAAATAAGCAATCTTTACAATCTAAACAACCTAATCCTAAGAGAAAAATCAAAAATTCCTAAACCTAGGTTTTCAAAATCTAACCTAAACAGCAAAATTTAACGAAATTGAAAGGGGAAAACCATAGAGAAACTTACTTTGATGCTTGGCGAGATGATTTGACAAAGAAATTCGCAAGAATTTGTTGATTTGGGGTTGGGGATTTTGGGATTTCTTGAGAGGATGAAAAATGGAGAGGGAAGAGTGAAAAAGGTTTGAAAAATAACCCTAACCTATTTAAAAACAAACCAGGCCAGAAGTTGGGCCTGGGAAAACTGATTTTTGAATTTTTTTTAAGCACGCAGACCGCGCTAAGCGCGAAAGTTTTTGCCAGATGGGTCAAAATGCGCGCTAAGCGCGACCTGCAGAATTTTGAATTTTTCAGAAAAACAGCAAATTAACAACTGGACAAGTCAAAAGGAGTGCAATATAAATACTTACAATGTTGGGGTGCCTCCCAACAAGCGCTTTGTTTAACATCGGTAGAGCTCGACGGTCCAGGATGATCAAGGATCATCGAACGGAATGGCACTAACAACACGATTTACTCCTCATCCATGGTAAACCTCTATGATCTCCTCATCAGTAGCATCCATATGGAAAGTGTCTTGTTTGTCCTTGGGATGATTTACGTCTTCAAAGAGATTGAAAGTCACCTCTTTATCTTGCACTCTTACTTTCATAATCCCATCGTCGATATCAATCATCATTCGAGCCGTCTTCATGAATGGTCTTCTAAGAATTAATGGTATCTCACGATCCTCATTCATGTCAATCACCACAAAATCCACAGGAAACAAGAACTTGTCCACCTTTACTACCATGTCTTTAACAACTCCATAAGGTGAAATGGTTGACTTGTTGGCTAGTTGCAAAGTCATTCTTGTAGACTCCATTCTAACATTTCCCAATCTTTTAACAATGGATAACAGAATTAAATTGATGCTAGACCCTAGATCAATCAAGCCATTACCCTTGAAGGTATCTCCAATGGCCACCGGCAACGTGACACTCCCTGGATCGAATTCCTTCACTGGAAGAGCTTGTTTGATTATGGAACTACAATTAGCATCAAGCAAAATTGTCTCCTTATCTTTGTGCTTCTTCTTCCTTGTGAGCATATCCTTCATGAATTTCACATATTTCGACATTTGCTCCAATGCTTCGGAAAATGGAATATTTATGTGAAGTTGTTTAAAGATATCCGGAAACCGAGCATATTGTCTTGCCTTCTCCTTCTTTGATGATGCATGAGGGTAAGGTAAATTTTGAATGGGAGCTGAGCTTTCTTCTTTACTTCCCTTTTTACTCTTCCTTGCATTCCTCTCTTTCTTTTTACTTCCTTCACCATTCCCTTTCCCCTTTTCAACTAAGTTTGCCTCCTCTACAACTTCATCGCTTTCATTTTCAACTAAAACTTCCGACTCATCCTCCTCTACAACTTCATTGCTTTCACCATTCGTCATCTCACTTCCACTTATAGTGAAAATTGCTTTGCAATACTCCTTCGGGTTTTCTTGAGTAGTTGGAGAAAATGAGGTCGAAGCCTTTTGTTCGGAAAGTTGCTTGGCTAGTTGCCCTATTTGAGTTTCCAAATTCTTGATAGATGCCTCCGTGCTCTTTTGATTTGCCATAGAAGCTTGCATAAATTGAGCTAGAGTGTCTTGAATGTTGGAAGATCTCACTTGATTTTGAGGTTGAGCTTGATTTTGATTTTGAGTTTGATATGGATTTTGCCTAGCTTGATTGTTGTTGTCTTGTCTTCACCCGCCTTGATAACCTTGGCCTTGATTTTGATAAGGGTAAGGAGCTCGTTGTTGGTATCCTTGCCCTTGGTTGGCCATATAATTTGCTTCTTCATTTTCCGGAGGACAAAATCCGGTTTTATGATCCACTTTACATAATTCACAACAAGCAATTTGTTGACTTTGCTTGCTAGATGTTCCTTGCAACTCCATGATTTGTTGAGGAATTCTTGCCATTTGTTTTGTCAATTCTTCAACTTGTTTCGCAAACAATTTGTTTTGCGCTACAAGTGTTTCGTGACTCGAGCCAATTTCAAGAACTCCCGTTTTTACTTGTACACCTCCTTGATCATGTTGAGTTTGGTGATCATTCCTCCCCATCTTCTCAATTATTTGAATTGCTTCATATGGTGTTTTTGCCATCAAAGAACCTCCCGCCGTAGCATCCAACAACAATTTGTGTTGAGGTTGGAGACCATTTCGGAAAAGCCTTTGAAAGTATTTCTCTTCTTGGTCTTCCGGAGCCCCGGCCGCTCCCGCGATCTCATAGAACTTAGTAAGGTGGGTGTAAGGATCTTCATGGTCATGGCCATGAAAAGGACTTGCATAAAGAAGTTGGAGCAAGACCGTCTTCATCTCCGCGACCCTTGCATTTGCTTGGCGAGCAAATTGAGCGGTGTGACGAGGGCTATTGACACAAGGCCCCCGTGGTGGTGGTGGTGGTGGTTGTGGTTGATTCTCCTCCATAGTGATGACTTCTCCTAACACGGGTGGTGTAGAAGAAGTAGATGTTTCTCCTCTTTCTCCTCTTTCTTGCCTTTGCCTAGCTAGTCTTTTCCTTCTTTTAGCACTACTATTGAGTCTTCTAGCCGTCCTTTCAATATCAAACGCCAATCCCCGGCAACGACGCCATTTTGTTGTAGGATTTTTCCGCGAACAAGTATTTTTAATTATCGATTCCACAGGGATTGGTGTGTATTGTAGTCTTTCAATAGAAAAGTGTATTTTAAGATTAAAGTAACCAAAGGGTTTGTTTCCTAAGCTACTAGTAACATGAATTTCCAAACAAGTAACTAAATTAATCTTTTCAAAAGAGAGTTATGGTTTGGATTCAAGAGAGTTGGAGTTTGGTTGTAATTAATGGAAGCATGTCAAGATTAGTTTCATTGACCTAATTTCATATGCATTCTATTAATCAAGTGATGAATATAGTAGATGATTTCTATAAATACATATCCTCTCAATCTTGTGGATTTTCCACCAAGATTGTGAATGTTATCATGTAAATCTTTGTATGATTTCTCACTACAACTATTGACATAATAATCATTAAGTTCAATATTTGTAAACACTAACTCACAAATCTAGTTATAGCATTTGTTCATTAGTGGATGAATATCCTAGGTCTACTTTGAAGCATTCTTTTTCAAGCAAAACTCAAAGCATAAGAAAATAGAAGAACAAAGATATTCAACATATATTAATCATCAACCATGTTCATACACAAATGTATTAAAAGAAATACATACTAGTTAGATCAAGTACCTCTAATCTTGACACAAAAAGAACTTAGCCACTCATTTCCATGGTTGCTTTGTTCTCAAGATTGTTGGAGGAGATGATGAACATGAAGAATCAAGATGAAAAACTATGTTTTTCTTACAAATTCTATGCCCTAAATTTTACACAATGAAAGATGATGATGATGAAGTGAAGCTCCCTTCCCTCACACACCAAAAGCCAGCTGGAAGTGATGGGTTAGGTGACACAAAAGGTGAAAGCATGGGTCTGTCCTTTTTCTGTTTTTCGCAGACCGCGCTAAACCCGGTTATTCGCGCTGAACGCGCTCATGCTGCAACCGTGCTGAGCGCGACCTGAAGCATGCTTCTTCATCCAAAAATTTCTTCAAAAAGAATCATCCCAAGAGCTCTTCAAGTGTCCTTGAATCTAGGCTTGGGAGAATTAATCAATAAAAACCTACAATTAAAAGTAAACTAAGTTAAATAATATATTATGAACAAAAACTAAATAAAAACATAATTAAATAAAAATACTAGAATAAATACTACTAATTAATTAAAAAGGCATTGTTAAGGACCACAAAATCATGTACAAAATAGCTACAATTTGGTCCTTAACAGTACCCGAGCTTCCCTTTGACATCGGAATACTTGTATTGATCTGACAAAATTAAAATATTTGTTTATAACAATGACATAGAAATAGTTAAATATATAAACACACACAAATATATAGAATAATGTCACTTACGCATCAATCATTAACTTCATATCCGGATAATTTGTCCAATCACCGTCAACCGAATTCAGATAATAGACCACTTCTTTTATGGGATCGATAACAAGCAACAACCAATGACATCTATAAATTAAAGCAACAGTTTAGATGAAAATTTTAATGTAAAAAATAAAAATATTAAAATGAACTTAGAATAAAAATCTAACCATCTGAATTATACGCCAAAAGATACAAGCTTCCTGTACTGCCAGTTGTCATGAATCTATCGACCAAGTGCTCTCTTAATTACTCTGGTTCTCTAGCAATTGTCGCTCCGCTGACATGGGAGAAAGACACGAAATAGAATCTAATTTACAATTGATTCCCGCACATCAATTTTTCATATAACAACCTTAAATAAAAACATAATTAATATTAGACTATTCCAATTAAATGTTTAAAAAAATGTTCAACCAATTAAATAATATATTGATCGGGTTTCTGAATGTACGAGTGCATAACACTGACGCCTAATTCTCCATGAAGAAAAATTTGTTCCATGTCCTCTTGTCCAATTGTTCGATGCAAGGAAAACCAAAGACATATGCATCCATATCCATTTGACGAATACCACCATTCATCAAATCTGATGTGCCCACTACCAACTTTTCGGACAGGAACCCTTTTCTTGGGTGGTACCCTACCAACTTTCTAGCTCACTTGTTGTGACCCTTGAAAAGGTACCTAAAAATCATATAGACTTATGTAAGCTATAAAGTTATGCAGTTTTTTATTCTGATCATATAATTAACACTTTAAACGTACCTCTTTTTGCGATGCAACAGACTCGCCGTGCTGCAAAATCCCTTTATCCTTAGATGCGGGTTTTGTAGGAGTCTAAAATTACCATGTAAAAAATTGAGGTCAGAACTGTCAGTTGAATACTTAAAGATTCATAATGGTTTTCAACATACCTGATCATCTATGAAATTAAGGTCTGATGGCCATGCCACAAAAGATCCTACTGCATCTCGCAATAATGTGGTCTCAGCAATAATGTCAGGTACCGGTAGCAACATATTCAGATCTAAATCAACATCAACCGATAACTTCATATGTCAATCCGGGAGCGGTCTATGGTGAAGTAAATCTCCCAAAGTGTTGTACACTTTTCCCTTGCCAACTACCCGATAAGTCGGTGACGATAGGTATAGCTGACAACATGAAATGCCCTAAACCAATAATAACAGGTAGACTTTCTTTATAAATTACAATTAAACTTTATCCAATGGATTATCATCTTAATTACCTAGGGAAATTTATGTTGACAGTTGATACTAGCCTTGTCACTAGTTTCTTTCAAATGTGAACTGCTCTTTTCCGCCATATATCTCTCTTTATACTTCTACAATTCACGGACTTGTACTTGTAATTCCTACAATGTTTGCATCAGTTTTGCATTGCTAGGATTTTTTCCTTGGATTCTTATACAGAGAGGTTGGAGTCACACCATGAACTTTACCCCTCACCGGACCCGGATACTCAACAACATTTAGTGCTCGACTGAGTACGCTCTTGATATCCTGGTCATCACCTGTGGATACCGATTGCGATAGGGTCTCTGTAATTCATTTACATATCGAAAATTATTAGTGGAGATAAAAAATTAATTATATATTAATAAACATGTTATACTTACACACTCATTATTCCAATCTACATTATAAAAATTAATTTGTATGTATATTTTCTCTTAACTCGTGTATATTTTTCGTCCATGGCGTTATATAGAGCTTGCTTTACAAATCTGCGTTGGTTGTTATCTTAGGTTTTTACCTTGTGTTAGGTATTTGAGTTGTGACAGACATATATTGCTTATATTCTTACCTAGGTTGATTAACTGTTAGTTTCTGAACGCTAGACATAGATTCAAAGCTGACATTCACTGTGGGTATCTGAGATTAATACCTCTGTGTTGTTTGTGTCGGGTGAGACATTGTCGATGCGAGTCACACGATTGAATTATGTGTTGTTAAGGTAGGTGAGAGATCATACTGAGGTGATGCATTAGGACTCTCAATTTGGGTTAGAAATGACTTAGGTTGTGAGGGATACGTGATGACACAGACGAGTATTGTAGGTTGAGTATAATTGGACGATAGGTTTAAGTATGTGACGGGTAATGTGCATTTGTTTCGGACAAGTTGTCTATCATTTTTATACTTTTTTTGCATTTAGTTTATGTTTATAACTTTTCTTTACAACCCATTTAACCCCAAACTCAGTAACAAACAATTTATTGAACGACGAATCAATAATCAATCTCTGTGGACATGATACAATATAATCTATACCACCTGGTAAAAATAATACTTTACTTTTTGCTTGTCACTATACCGCTGCGATAAAATGGCGTCGTTGTTGGGTATTGGTTTTATTGTTTATGCATTGCGATAATTCTTTAGTTTTTGAGTTATGTAATTAATGTATATATTGTGAATGAACTTGTTTATATTTACATGTAAATTTATTTGTATATGATTATCAAACTTGTACATGTTTTATGTTTACATTCCTTGCTTGTGCATATTTGTGTTTTTCTTTGTTTTCACGTATTGTTGTAAATTGTCTCATTTTTGTAACGTTTGTTGTCTGGGGACACTTTCTTTAGGTTTGCACGGTGTAGCAATACCATGGCATGACGAGCAGAGGTTACTAGCTCACACATTAAAGGCATTGAGCTTACAACGTAAAACAAACATGTTTGTTTGTGTTTGTTTATGTGTTTGGTGACTTGTGTTTTAACAAGTTGAAATAGGACATGTTCCAAATTTCAAATCTTCACTTTTCAAGTTGTTAATTCATTTGCACCCGGTTTCGTATCGTTATATGTAATTGTTTTGTTTTATCAATTTGCGTTTTCCGCAAGCTTGTCGTGTTTAGCTTGAGGAGTTTTGTTCCTTGTAAATATTGTAAATTTTGTACATTGAGATTTTTCTAATTCTTTTGTTGGTTGTTTGTCGTTTAATTTTTGTCCGACGGCTTGAGGTTGCATTTGGTGATTTTCTGAGTTTGATCATTTCAACTCGCAGATGTATGGTAATGATAGTTTTCAAATTTGGTACACGTCACGTACTTGTTTATCAATTTCTATAGCATAACATATTTAGGAAATTTATCATTTATACAATTACCATGTTATTCATTCTTTTTGCATTACTTTTTCATTACTTGAATCACTTTGTTTCCTTTTTATCCATAAATGTAAGTGAAATTCTGGCAGCAGATACGTAATGTCACAGAGAATGTTATGACACTGTATCTGACAAACTATTAACAATTCACATAATAATTTAAACAACAGTAAAGAACACAATCAATTGTTTACCCAGTTCAGTGTGTAACTACACCTACATCTGGGGGCTACCAAGCCAGGGAGGAAATCCACTATAAGTAGTATTAATTCAGGAATAAACTAACAAGTTTATCCCCTTCACTTAAGACCTACCCAATGCAACTTCAATCTAAGTCCTACTTAGACCTGAGTTCCTACTCACTCCCCCTCAATCACAGCAGTGATATCAACCTATTAATTATTGTGAAGACATTCTTCAACAAACATACTTGATTTTGCTTCATAGCTTTAATCAAGAGACATAACACTCGTGCTTCAAAGCTTTGAGTGGTAAACAACCCTTACAACAAAATCCTACTCCAAGATACTTATCAAATGATAATTTCTTGGCTCACAAGAATAACTAGAACACAAATAACAGTCTGCTTAATCTTCTACACAAAAAAGGCGCAGCTCACAGCATAAGGGTTTCTTTGATAAACCATAGAACATCAGGCACTTTCCTCTCCTGAAGAAGCACTATGGTAAGTATCCTCTTCTCTTTAACTGCTTTCAGCACCATCCTGTTGGTCTTCTTCAACATCCTCAAGCAGGTCCTCTGCAGCATCCTCATCTAGCCTTTCATCCTCAACCTCAGTGTCATCCTTCTCCTGCTCCAAGGTAGTGATCAGCTCTTCAAGAGATTTTTTCTTGCAAGCTCTGCAAGTCTCTCGGCAACAATGACATCAGCCTTCTGAGAATTAGCTTTGACATTTGATGTCTCAGCAGATGTCATGACAATGTCAGGGACATGTTTCCCCTGAAACATCTTGTAATGGAAACCAAGAGCAGGAGATCTTTTATAGATAGAATCCTTTTCTACGAGAATATCAGGATATTGATCAATGATAATACCACGCAGGAGGAAGGGAAAGGCTATAGGACCTTTAATTGCATAGCTTTCTGCATGCTTCATGGTCTGCTCAAAAAATGTAACTGCCATAGTCAAATTTTGTTTTGGTTCCAACAGCATAAATGAATCTTCCCAAACCAGTGGAGATGGTGGATTTGTGATTGGTGGGAACCCAGTTAGCTGCACCAATTTTGTGCAGTATGGAAAACTTCACACTCAGCTTGCTTGCAGTTAGTTTCCCTTTCAAGGGCCAGTGCTTGACTTGCTTGGCAGTGATGGTTTGACAAACCTGGTTGTCAGTAACTTCAAACTCAGGTTGAGATTCATCAGGCCTCCCAAGGAATTTGTTGATCATAGAAGGAGAGAAGTTTACCTTTCTTCCTCTCACATAAACACTCTTAAAATCAGCTGACTTTCCATCAGCACATCCAATAGACAAATTCACTATGAATTCTTTGACAACTGTCTTCATCAGGCCAGCAACCTTGATGAGATCCATGACTTCCTTACTCTCAATAGCATTTCTGTTCAGTTCCCTCTCTAAGGCTATCCTTTTCAGAAACATATACTTCCACCTGCTTGCATTTTCTGGATGATGAAAGGAAATATTGTCAATTGCAACCTCAGGAACCTTAGGCAGTTTTCTAGAAGAGGGTTTCTTCTTGAGAGGAATGCCTGGAACATTGCTCTCAACATCAAAATCAAAATCTGATTCCTCATCAGATTCAGAAGGTTCAGGATCCTTTCTCTTCTTGGAAATAGGAGTTTTCTTGGGTTTTGAGAGACTGCCAACATATACCCTTGCTTTTACCTTACCCTTCCCTTTGGAAGTTCCAGTCTTGTGGTCCTTTTCAGCTTCTTCTCTAGCCTTGTTCTCAGGCCTAGCTTTCTCATGAACAGCTTCAGTAGCCTTCTCTTTGGAGGGGCTTTGGGAAGCACTCTGCTTTTCCTTTCTAGACATCATCCTTCTTGCTATGCTAGGGTTGACATTAGCAATTAAGTCATTATCAGAAAACTCTTCATCAACATCAATGACAGGAGGTTCAACAGCCTTGTCAGCAGGGGTCTGGTGATCATTAGGTTTTTCTGGAGATTTCCTAATGTTGTCATCAGGTGTCTCAACATTCTGAGTGATATTGGGATCACTTTCTAAATTAGGGCTAGCAGCTTCTTGGTTCAATGGTACAGATACACCAGGAACAGAGTGATTCTCATTAAGAATCCTAGTTACTAATCTAGCTATGCCTTGATGAACATATGCATAACCCTCCCTATTTGCTATCTCAAGAGGAACAGAGGAACATGGTTGAGAAGATTTACCAGATGGAGAAGCTTGTGATCTTCTTGCATGTCTAGTTCGCAGCTTCTTGACCTTAGTAGGATCAGCTGCCATTTCACGAAGAGGAGTCACCTCAAGAACCTCAGCATCTATGGCAGTTGCGTTTGCCCTAGGGTCTGTGGAAGTGGGTGAAGAAGACGCAGTTGCCTTTGATGAAGATGATGACACAGATTGTTGAGACATCTTGAGAGATTGAGAATACAAGTGACAACGAGTTTGAAATTTTCTTTTGAGGGAATGGAAAGTGATGCAGCAAACTGAGAAGAGGGAGATATAAATATGTCTATTCCTCTTCTTAAACTTTTAGAAAGAAAGAGGGAAAAAAATGATTAGCCCAATCAGAATAAACTTGATTAAAATATCTCTTTCAAACCTTGTTTTAAACAAAATTAATTGCTACAACTCTTCATATTGGAAAATACCCAGCTTAAGTGCCTTGGTAAAAATATCAGCTAGTTGTAGTTCAATGGAAACATGTTCCAGCTTAATCACCTTCTCCTCCACAAGATCTCTGATGAAATGATGTCTAATGTCAATATGTTTAGTCCTGCTGTGCTGTATAGGATTCTTGAAAATGTTAATAGCACTTAGGTTGTCACAGTATAATGTCATGACATCTTGTGTGACATTGTACTCAGTCAATATCTGTTTCATCCAGATCATTTGAGAACAACTATTACTAGCTGCTATGTATTCAACTTCAGCAGTAGATAAAGACACACAATTTTGCTTCTTGCTGAACCAAGAAACAAGGTTGTTCCCAAAAAGAAGCATCCTCCAGAGGTACTCTTTCTGTCATCAGCACTACCAGCCCAATCAGCATCACAATAACCAGACAGAATTGGTTCACATCCATGAGAATACAACATACCATAATTGTAAGTTCTACTCACATACTTCAGAATTCTTTTCACCTGGTTGATGTGACTTACTTTGGGTTCAGCCTGGTATCTAGCACATACTCCAACTGCAAAGGCAATGTCAGGTCTGCTCGCTATTAAGTATAGCAAACTTCCTATCATGCTTCTGTACAAGCTTTGATCCACATTTGTCCCACTTGTGTCTTTGGACAACTTTAGATGAGTAGGTGCAGAAGTCCTTTTATGACTGACATTATCCATCCCAAACTTCTTGACAATATTCTTTGCATACTTGCTTTGAGAAAGAAAAATTGAGTCTTCCATCTGTGTGACTTGTAGTCCAAAAAAGCAGGTCAATTCTCCCATGAGGCTCATTTCAAATTCAGCTTGCATCTGGTTAGCAAATTTTTTAACCATTTTATCTGACATTCCTCCAAACACTATGTCATCAACATAGATTTGACCCACCATTATCTTTCCTCCTTCATCCTTGACAAAAAGAGTTTTGTCCAATCCTCCTTTCCTGTACCCTTTGTCTGTGAGGAACTTTGTCAGTCTTTCATACCAAGCTCTAGGAGCCTGTTTTAGACCATACAGTGCTTTTCTCAATTTGTATACATGGTCAGGACAGTTTGGATCCACAAACCCTTTAGGCTGTTCCACACACACTTCCTTATTCAAGTACCCATTTAGGAAGGCACTTTTCACATCCATCTGAAATAGCTTGAACTTCAGAAGGCAAGCAACTCCTAGTAGTAATCTGATTCATTCCAGCCTGGCTACAGGAGCAAAAGTCTCATCAAAATCAACCCCTTCAACTTGAGTGTATCCTTGAGCAACAAGCCTTGCCTTATTCCTGGTGACAACTCCTTCAGCATCTGACTTGTTCTTGTAGATCCACTTTGTGCCAATGATGTTTGTTCCTTCTAGTCTAGGAACTAACTCCCATACTTCATGTTGTTTGAACTGGTTCAATTCATCTTGCATTTCTCTAATCCAGTATTCATCAATCAAAGCCTCTTTAACATTCTTTGGTTCAATCTTAGACACAAAACTAGAGTTTGAGATGATTTCTCTAGATCTTGTAGTGACTCCACTATTAGGATCTCCTATGATGAGTTCCTTAAGATGATCTTTCTGAATTCTGATGGAAGGATCTTTGTTAGCTTCCTTTGATTCAGACTCTGATGGAGTAGGATTAGGCACATCATCCTTTTTAGACACTTGTGTTGAAGTCTCAAAGAATATCTCAACATCATATGGGACATTTGTTTCCTCATGGTGATCATCAACTATGACATTTATAGATTCCATCATAACCTTGGTCCTGGAATTGAACACCCTATATGCTCTACTGTTGGTAGAGTATCCTAGGAATATTCCTTCATCACTTTTAGAGTCCATCTTTTTCCTTTGTTCACGATCTATCAGAATATAGTATTTTCTCCCAAAGACATGGAAATATTTCACAGTAGGCTTTCTTCCTTTCCATATTTCATAAAGAGTGGATGATGTTCCCTTTCTCAAAGTGACCCTGTTGTGGACATAACAGGCTGTATTCATAGCTTCATCCCAAAAATGAATAGGAAGCTTCTTGGAATGTATCATTGCTTTGACAGATTCCTGTATAGTTTTTTTTTTCCTTTCCACAACTCCATTTTGTTGAGGAGTTATAGGTGAAGAGAACTCATGATTGATTCCTTCTGAGGAACAGAACTCATCAAACTTACTATTTTCAAATTCCTTTCCATGATCACTTCTGATTCTGACAATGCATCCTTCTTTTTCTCTTTGAAGTCTTTTGCACAATTCCTTAAAGACATCAAATACATCAGATTTTTCCCTAATGACGTTTATCCAGGTGAATTTGGAAAAATCATCCACAACAACATATGCATATCTCTTTCCACCAAGGCTTTCAACTTGCATGGGACCCATCAGATCCATATGTAGAAGTTCTAGCACCTTAGAGGTGGTTAGATGTCTTGACTTTGGATGTGACATTCTAGTTTGCTTCCCAACCTGATATTCACCACAGACTCTCCCTTCATCAATCTAAAGTCTTGGAATCCCTCTGACAGCCTCCATGGATATGATCTTTTTCATCCCTCTAAGATGTAAATGACCAAGTTTTTGGTGCCACAACTTCACTTCCTTTTCTTCTTTGGCTATAGAGCACACATAAGAGAAGTTAGTGTTCTCAGATTCCCATAAGTAACAGTTGTCTTTTGATCTAACTCCTCTCATTACAACTTCTTGTTTTTCATTGGTTACAAGACATTCAGACTTGGTGAAGTTGACCTTGAATCCTAGATCACATAGTTGACTGATACTTATGAGATTAGCAGTCAAACCATTTACCAACAACACTTCATTTAGGTTTGGAACTCCAGGGCAGTCCAAGTTTCCAACACCTTTGATTTCTCCTCTAGCTCCATCTCCAAAAGTGACATAACTAGTAGTATGAGGTTTGACATCATTCTGTAGATTCTTGATTCCAGTCATGTGTTTAGAGCCTCCACTGTCAAAGTACCAGTCTTCCTTGGCAGAAACTCTAAGGGAGGTGTGAGCTATCAGGGCTGCAGTCTTTTTCTTCCACTGTTGAGTATATCGTGCCTTGTTAGTCTTAGGCTTGACATATGGGGTCTGATTAGGATATCTATATAATCTGAAGCAAAACGGCTTTATGTGGACAAACCTTCCACAATAATGACATCTCCATCTTTGATACTTTTTCTTCATGTTTCTCTGTTCTTGATGTTGAGCCCTATGTTGTGACATTTGCTTTGACATTTGTTTATCAGGCCTGGTCTTCTTCTTGTCAACAGCAGATTTCTTTGCAGCCACAAATCCTAAACCAGTCATGTTTCCTGCATTTTGTCCAGTCTGAAGGATTTCTTCCAACTTGTCAGTTCCAATTGTTAACATCCTGACAGACTTAGTCATCTGATCAAGTTTGGAGTTCAACACTAGAACTTCACCTTTGAGATGACTTATAGTAGCAGTGTCTGCCTTCTTCTCAGCCTCCAGCTTCACTATGAGCTTTTTCTGTTTCTCATTTTGTTGACAGACTTCAGCACTTCTGATACACAACTTCTTGTAGGAGTCAGCAAGTTCTTCAAATGTCACTTCCTCATCACTAGAATCATTATCAGAGTTACAAACACCAGATAGTGCAGTAACTAGTTTGGCAGATTCTTCTTCAGAGTCACTCTCTGAGTCACCCTTAGACCAAGTAACAAACATTCTTTTCTTTTGTTTCTTTAGAAAGGTAGGGAATTCAGCTCGAATGTGCCATATCCTTCACATCCATGGCATTGGATTCCTCTGCTTTGATTTCCCTTTTCTTCAGACTTAGTTCTTCTGCTGGAGTCATAGGGTCTGCTAATGTCAGAGGAAATGTTCTTGACATTTGACCTTGACTTTGGGTCAATTCTCTTGATGAGTTTGTTGAACTTCCTTCCAAGCATAGCTATAGCTTCAGATATATTCTCTTCATCACTCTCCTTGCTTTCCTCTTCAGTATTGGATACAAGGGATATGCTTTTTTTTCTTGTCACCATTGTCACTGATCCCCATCTCAAATGTCTGAAGTGACCCAATGAGTTCATCAACCTTCAAGTTGCAGATATCCTGAGCTTCCTCTATAGCAGTCACTTTAATTGTAAACCTTTTAGGCAAGGATCTGAGAATCTTTCTCACCAGCTTTTCTTCTGACATCTTTTCTCCCAATGCTCCTGAGGTGTTGTCAATCTCCAAGATGTTCATGTGAAACTCATGAATGGTCTCATCTTCCTTCATCTTCAGATTCTCAAATTTGGTAGTGAGCATCTGAAGTCTTGACATTTTTACCTTGGATGTACCCTCATGAGTGGTTTTGAGAGTGTCTCAAACATTCTTGGCCATTTCACACTGATGTACTAGTCTGAAAATGTTTCTGTCAATTCCAATGAATAAGGCATTCAATGCTTTAGAGTTGCCCAGTGCTAGCTCTTCTTCTTCTTTGCTCCATTCTTCTTCAAGTTTCAGGCTAGTAGTCCCATCATTCTCAAGTTTGATGGGATGTTTCCATCCTCTGTCAGCAGCTCTCCAAGCTTTGTTGTCTAGTGACTTCAAAAATGCAACCATACAAGGTTCCAATAATCATAGTTAGATCCATCCACAATGGGTGGTCTGCTCCCAAATCCTCCTTCCTTGTCCATGGCGCCAGAAAATAATATCCCTAGATCTCACCCAAAAATAACAGGCAGGGTGCCTGCTCTGATGCCAATTGAAATTCTGGCAGCAGATACGTAATGTCACAGAGAATGTTATGACACCGTATCTGACAAACTATTAACAATTCACACAATAATTTAAACAACAGTAAAGAACACAATCAATTGTTTACCCAGTTCAGTGTGTAACTACACCTACATCTGGGGGCTACCAAGCCAGGGAGGAAATCCACTATAAGTAGTATTAATTCAGGAATAAACTAACAAGTTTATCCCCTTCACTTAAGACCTACCCAATGCAACTTCAATCTAAGTCCTACTTAGACCTGAGTTCCTACTCACTCCCCCTCAATCACAGCAGTGATATCAACCTATTAATTATTGTGAAGACATTCTTCAACAAACATACTTGATTTTGCTTCATAGCTTTAATCAAGAGACATAACACTCGTGCTTCAAAGCTTTGAGTGGTAAACAACCCTTACAACAAAATCCTACTCCAAGATACTTATCAAATGATAATTTCTTGGCTCACAAGAATAACTAGAACACAAATAACAGTCTGCTTAATCTTCTACACAAAAAAGGCGCAGCTCACAGCATAAGGGTTTCTTTGATAAACCATAGAACATCAGGCACTTTCCTCTCCTGAAGAAGCACTATGGTAAGTATCCTCTTCTCTTTAACTGCTTTCAGCACCATCCTGTTGGTCTTCTTCAACATCCTCAAGCAGGTCCTCTGCAGCATCCTCATCTAGCCTTTCATCCTCAACCTCAGTGTCATCCTTCTCCTGCTCCAAGGTAGTGATCAGCTCTTCAAGAGATTTTTTTCTTGCTTCAAGCTCTCTGCAAGTCTCTCTCAGCACAACAATGACATCAGCCTTCTGAGAATTAGCTTTGACATTTGATGTCTCAGCAGATGTCATGACAATGTCAGGGACATGTTTCCCCTGAAACATCTTGTAATGGAAACCAAGAGCAGGAGATCTTTTATAGATAGAATCCTTTTCTACCAGAATATCAGGATATTGATCAATGATAATACCACACAGGAGGAAGGGAAAGGCTATAGGACCTTTAATTGCATAGCTTTCTGCATGCTTCATGGTCTGCTCAAAAAATGTAACTGCCATAGTCAAATTTTGTTTTGGTTCCAACAGCATAAATGAATCTTCCCAAACCAGTGGAGATGGTGGATTTGTGATTGGTGGGAACCCAGTTAGCTGCACCAATTTTGTGCAGTATGGAAAACTTCACACTCAGCTTGCTTGCAGTTAGTTTCCCTTTCAAGGGCCAGTGCTTGACTTGCTTGGCAGTGATGGTTTGACAAACCTGGTTGTCAGTAACTTCAAACTCAGGTTGAGATTCATCAGGCCTCCCAAGGAATTTGTTGATCATAGAAGGAGAGAAGTTTACCTTTCTTCCTCTCACATAAACACTCTTAAAATCAGCTGACTTTCCATCAGCACATCCAATAGACAAATTCACTATGAATTCTTTGACAACTGTCTTCATCAGGCCAGCAACCTTGATGAGATCCATGACTTCCTTACTCTCAATAGCATTTCTGTTCAGTTCCCTCTCTAAGGCTATCCTTTTCAGAAACATATACTTCCACCTGCTTGCATTTTCTGGATGATGAAAGGAAATATTGTCAATTGCAACCTCAGGAACCTTAGGCAGTTTTCTAGAAGAGGGTTTCTTCTTGAGAGGAATGTCTGGAACATTGCTCTCAACATCAAAATCAAAATCTGATTCCTCATCAGATTCAGAAGGTTCAGGATCCTTTCTCTTCTTGGAAATAGGAGTTTTCTTGGGTTTTGAGAGACTGCCAACATATACCCTTGCTTTTACCTTACCCTTCCCTTTGGAAGTTCCAGTCTTGTGGTCCTTTTCAGCTTCTTCTCTAGCCTTGTTCTCAGGCCTAGCTTTCTCATGAACAGCTTCAGTAGCCTTCTCTTTGGAGGGGCTTTGGGAAGCACTCTGCTTTTCCTTTCTAGACATCATCCTTCTTGCTATGCTAGGGTTGACATTAGCAATTAAGTCATTATCAGAAAACTCTTCATCAACATCAATGACAGGAGGTTCAACAGCCTTGTCAGCAGGGGTCTGGTGATCATTAGGTTTTTCTGGAGATTTCCTAATGTTGTCATCAGGTGTCTCAACATTCTGAGTGATATTGGGATCACTTTCTAAATTAGGGCTAGCAGCTTCTTGGTTCAATGGTACAGATACACCAGGAACAGAGTGATTCTCATTAAGAATCCTAGTTACTAATCTAGCTATGCCTTGATGAACATATGCATAACCCTCCCTATTTGCTATCTCAAGAGGAACAGAGGAACATGGTTGAGAAGATTTACCAGATGGAGAAGCTTGTGATCTTCTTGCATGTCTAGTTCGCAGCTTCTTGACCTTAGTAGGATCAGCTGCCATTTCACGAAGAGGAGTCACCTCAAGAACCTCAGCATCTATGGCAGTTGCGTTTGCCCTAGGGTCTGTGGAAGTGGGTGAAGAAGACGCAGTTGCCTTTGATGAAGATGATGACACAGATTGTTGAGACATCTTGAGAGATTGAGAATACAAGTGACAACGAGTTTGAAATTTTCTTTTGAGGGAATGGAAAGTGATGCAGCAAACTGAGAAGAGGGAGATATAAATATGTCTATTCCTCTTCTTAAACTTTTAGAAAGAAAGAGGGAAAAAAATGATTAGCCCAATCAGAATAAACTTGATTAAAATATCTCTTTCAAACCTTGTTTTAAACAAAATTAATTGCTACAACTCTTCATATTGGAAAATACCCAGCTTAAGTGCCTTGGTAAAAATATCAGCTAGTTGTAGTTCAATGGAAACATGTTCCAGCTTAATCACCTTCTCCTCCACAAGATCTCTGATGAAATGATGTCTAATGTCAATATGTTTAGTCCTGCTGTGCTGTATAGGATTCTTGAAAATGTTAATAGCACTTAGGTTGTCACAGTATAATGTCATGACATCTTGTGTGACATTGTACTCAGTCAATATCTGTTTCATCCAGATCATTTGAGAACAACTATTACTAGCTGCTATGTATTCAACTTCAGCAGTAGATAAAGACACACAATTTTGCTTCTTGCTGAACCAAGAAACAAGGTTGTTCCCAAAAAGAAGCATCCTCCAGAGGTACTCTTTCTGTCATCAGCACTACCAGCCCAATCAGCATCACAATAACCAGACAGAATTGGTTCACATCCATGAGAATACAACATACCATAATTGTAAGTTCTACTCACATACTTCAGAATTCTTTTCACCTGGTTGATGTGACTTACTTTGGGTTCAGCCTGGTATCTAGCACATACTCCAACTGCAAAGGCAATGTCAGGTCTGCTCGCTATTAAGTATAGCAAACTTCCTATCATGCTTCTGTACAAGCTTTGATCCACATTTGTCCCACTTGTGTCTTTGGACAACTTTAGATGAGTAGGTGCAGAAGTCCTTTTATGACTGACATTATCCATCCCAAACTTCTTGACAATATTCTTTGCATACTTGCTTTGAGAAAGAAAAATTGAGTCTTCCATCTGTGTGACTTGTAGTCCAAAAAAGCAGGTCAATTCTCCCATGAGGCTCATTTCAAATTCAGCTTGCATCTGGTTAGCAAATTTTTTAACCATTTTATCTGACATTCCTCCAAACACTATGTCATCAACATAGATTTGACCCACCATTATCTTTCCTCCTTCATCCTTGACAAAAAGAGTTTTGTCCAATCCTCCTTTCCTGTACCCTTTGTCTGTGAGGAACTTTGTCAGTCTTTCATACCAAGCTCTAGGAGCCTGTTTTAGACCATACAGTGCTTTTCTCAATTTGTATACATGGTCAGGACAGTTTGGATCCACAAACCCTTTAGGCTGTTCCACACACACTTCCTTATTCAAGTACCCATTTAGGAAGGCACTTTTCACATCCATCTGAAATAGCTTGAACTTCAGAAGGCAAGCAACTCCTAGTAGTAATCTGATTCATTCCAGCCTGGCTACAGGAGCAAAAGTCTCATCAAAATCAACCCCTTCAACTTGAGTGTATCCTTGAGCAACAAGCCTTGCCTTATTCCTGGTGACAACTCCTTCAGCATCTGACTTGTTCTTGTAGATCCACTTTGTGCCAATGATGTTTGTTCCTTCTAGTCTAGGAACTAACTCCCATACTTCATGTTGTTTGAACTGGTTCAATTCATCTTGCATTTCTCTAATCCAGTATTCATCAATCAAAGCCTCTTTAACATTCTTTGGTTCAATCTTAGACACAAAACTAGAGTTTGAGATGATTTCTCTAGATCTTGTAGTGACTCCACTATTAGGATCTCCTATGATGAGTTCCTTAAGATGATCTTTCTGAATTCTGATGGAAGGATCTTTGTTAGCTTCCTTTGATTCAGACTCTGATGGAGTAGGATTAGGCACATCATCCTTTTTAGACACTTGTGTTGAAGTCTCAAAGAATATCTCAACATCATATGGGACATTTGTTTCCTCATGGTGATCATCAACTATGACATTTATAGATTCCATCATAACCTTGGTCCTGGAATTGAACACCCTATATGCTCTACTGTTGGTAGAGTATCCTAGGAATATTCCTTCATCACTTTTAGAGTCCATCTTTTTCCTTTGTTCACGATCTATCAGAATATAGTATTTTCTCCCAAAGACATGGAAATATTTCACAGTAGGCTTTCTTCCTTTCCATATTTCATAAAGAGTGGATGATGTTCCCTTTCTCAAAGTGACCCTGTTGTGGACATAACAGGCTGTATTCATAGCTTCATCCCAAAAATGAATAGGAAGCTTCTTGGAATGTATCATTGCTTTGACAGATTCCTGTATAGTTTTTTTTTTCCTTTCCACAACTCCATTTTGTTGAGGAGTTATAGGTGAAGAGAACTCATGATTGATTCCTTCTGAGGAACAGAACTCATCAAACTTACTATTTTCAAATTCCTTTCCATGATCACTTCTGATTCTGACAATGCATCCTTCTTTTTCTCTTTGAAGTCTTTTGCACAATTCCTTAAAGACATCAAATACATCAGATTTTTCCCTAATGACGTTTATCCAGGTGAATTTGGAAAAATCATCCACAACAACATATGCATATCTCTTTCCACCAAGGCTTTCAACTTGCATGGGACCCATCAGATCCATATGTAGAAGTTCTAGCACCTTAGAGGTGGTTAGATGTCTTGACTTTGGATGTGACATTCTAGTTTGCTTCCCAACCTGATATTCACCACAGACTCTCCCTTCATCAATCTAAAGTCTTGGAATCCCTCTGACAGCCTCCATGGATATGATCTTTTTCATCCCTCTAAGATGTAAATGACCAAGTTTTTGGTGCCACAACTTCACTTCCTTTTCTTCTTTGGCTATAGAGCACACATAAGAGAAGTTAGTGTTCTCAGATTCCCATAAGTAACAGTTGTCTTTTGATCTAACTCCTCTCATTACAACTTCTTGTTTTTCATTGGTTACAAGACATTCAGACTTGGTGAAGTTGACCTTGAATCCTAGATCACATAGTTGACTGATACTTATGAGATTAGCAGTCAAACCATTTACCAACAACACTTCATTTAGGTTTGGAACTCCAGGGCAGTCCAAGTTTCCAACACCTTTGATTTCTCCTCTAGCTCCATCTCCAAAAGTGACATAACTAGTAGTATGAGGTTTGACATCATTCTGTAGATTCTTGATTCCAGTCATGTGTTTAGAGCCTCCACTGTCAAAGTACCAGTCTTCCTTGGCAGAAACTCTAAGGGAGGTGTGAGCTATCAGGGCTGCAGTCTTTTTCTTCCACTGTTGAGTATATCGTGCCTTGTTAGTCTTAGGCTTGACATATGGGGTCTGATTAGGATATCTATATAATCTGAAGCAAAACGGCTTTATGTGGACAAACCTTCCACAATAATGACATCTCCATCTTTGATACTTTTTCTTCATGTTTCTCTGTTCTTGATGTTGAGCCCTATGTTGTGACATTTGCTTTGACATTTGTTTATCAGGCCTGGTCTTCTTCTTGTCAACAGCAGATTTCTTTGCAGCCACAAATCCTAGACCAGTCATGTTTCCTGCATTTTGTCCAGTCTGAAGGATTTCTTCCAACTTGTCAGTTCCAATTGTTAACATCCTGACAGACTTAGTCATCTGATCAAGTTTGGAGTTCAACACTAGAACTTCACCTTTGAGATGACTTATAGTAGCAGTGTCTGCCTTCTTCTCAGCCTCCAGCTTCACTATGAGCTTTTTCTGTTTCTCATTTTGTTGACAGACTTCAGCACTTCTGATACACAACTTCTTGTAGGAGTCAGCAAGTTCTTCAAATGTCACTTCCTCATCACTAGAATCATTATCAGAGTTACAAACACCAGATAGTGCAGTAACTAGTTTGGCAGATTCTTCTTCAGAGTCACTCTCTGAGTCACCCTTAGACCAAGTAACAAACATTCTTTTCTTTTGTTTCTTTAGAAAGGTAGGGAATTCAGCTCGAATGTGCCATATCCTTCACATCCATGGCATTGGATTCCTCTGCTTTGATTTCCCTTTTCTTCAGACTTAGTTCTTCTGCTGGAGTCATAGGGTCTGCTAATGTCAGAGGAAATGTTCTTGACATTTGACCTTGACTTTGGGTCAATTCTCTTGATGAGTTTGTTGAACTTCCTTCCAAGCATAGCTATAGCTTCAGATATATTCTCTTCATCACTCTCCTTGCTTTCCTCTTCAGTATTGGATACAAGGGATATGCTTTTTTTTCTTGTCACCATTGTCACTGATCCCCATCTCAAATGTCTGAAGTGACCCAATGAGTTCATCAACCTTCAAGTTGCAGATATCCTGAGCTTCCTCTATAGCAGTCACTTTAATTGTAAACCTTTTAGGCAAGGATCTGAGAATCTTTCTCACCAGCTTTTCTTCTGACATCTTTTCTCCCAATGCTCACGAGGTGTTGTCAATCTCCAAGATGTTCATGTGAAACTCATGAATGGTCTCATCTTCCTTCATCTTCAGATTCTCAAATTTGGTAGTGAGCATCTGAAGTCTTGACATTTTTACCTTGGATGTACCCTCATGAGTGGTTTTGAGAGTGTCTCAAACATTCTTGGCCATTTCACACTGATGTACTAGTCTGAAAATGTTTCTGTCAATTCCAATGAATAAGGCATTCAATGCTTTAGAGTTGCCCAGTGCTAGCTCTTCTTCTTCTTTGCTCCATTCTTCTTCAAGTTTCAGGCTAGTAGTCCCATCATTCTCAAGTTTGATGGGATGTTTCCATCCTCTGTCAGCAGCTCTCCAAGCTTTGTTGTCTAGTGACTTCAAAAATGCAACCATACAAGGTTCCAATAATCATAGTTAGATCCATCCACAATGGGTGGTCTGCTCCCAAATCCTCCTTCCTTGTCCATGGCGCCAGAAAATAATATCCCTAGATCTCACCCAAAAATAACAGGCAGGGTGCCTGCTCTGATGCCAATTGAAATTCTGGCAGCAGATACGTAATGTCACAGAGAATGTTATGACACTGTATCTGACAAACTATTAACAATTCACATAATAATTTAAACAACAGTAAAGAACACAATCAATTGTTTACCCAGTTCAGTGTGTAACTACACCTACATCTGGGGGCTACCAAGCCAGGGAGGAAATCCACTATAAGTAGTATTAATTCAGGAATAAACTAACAAGTTTATCCCCTTCACTTAAGACCTACCCAATGCAACTTCAATCTAAGTCCTACTTAGACCTGAGTTCCTACTCACTCCCCCTCAATCACAGCAGTGATATCAACCTATTGATTAATAGAATTGTGAAGACATTCTTCAACAAACATACTTGATTTTGCTTCAAATCTTTAATCAAGAGACACAACACTCGTGCTTCAAAGCTTTGAGTGATAAATAACCCTTACAACCAAATCCTACTCCAAGACACTTATCAAATGATAATTTCTTGGCTCACAAGAATAACTAGAACACAAATAACAGTATGCTTAATCTTCTACACAGAAAAGGCGCAGCTCACAGCATAAGGGTTTCTTTGATAATATAGAAGCAGTAAAGTCTTCAACTTGGGCTTTCAAAATTATAGCTAGGGTTAATCAAAGTTAACCTAAGGACTTGGTCTTTACAACATAACAATTAGGGTTAAATAAGGTTAACCTCCAATCCACGTGAGCATATGATTCAACATAATAATCCATAATAAAACAGCTCAGCAGAATCCTGAAGATTCTCAAGAAAAGTAAATCTGCATAACAATATATGTTGCACAAAATGTCATAACATTGGTCATGACATCAGTCATTCTTCTTGCAGATTTCCAACAAAACTAAACTGAGCTGTACATGTATTATTCTTCTTCTGTAGAATTTATCTTCAACTCAGAATGTCATGACATCAGTCAAGACATTGACATAAACTGGTTTTCATTGTATACTGGAGGCCACAATTCTGGTTTTAACTAGATTTTATTATGTTTAATCTTTTATTTGTGTTGATTGCATGATTGTATCAAAATGATCAAGGCATTTTGTTTGATTTTGAGGACAACTACCTAGCCAAATAGTCAATTCACCTTGTGAGTGTGTGAATCTTTGTAACCTCCTTTGAGCCTTTTTGTCAATGTCCAAGTTGTTTTTGCTAAATGCTTGTCTATGGGTGTTTAGCTCATATTTTTATATTGATGTTAATTTTTTTTTGAACCCTCAACAATTTTGTATATATGTTTTGTGGCACTTATTCGTTCTTGTTTGTTAATAATCGTTGAATAACCCCACTTTTTGTTGTAAATATGTTTTATTGTGTTTTGTGTACATAATGTACCGTTTGATTAGTTTTAATGTATTTTTGAAGGTATTTGTTGCACATTTGGAGCATCGAGGAATAAAGTGTCGAAGACACGGCTCCGGATGCACTTTTCTGCAATGAAATCCATTTTTGGGAAGTTTTGTTCAGTAGAGGTCGCTAAGCGCGGTGAGGCCACTCAGCGCCAGTCCACTCAGCGTGTTTTGGAGCGTGTTGAGTTCTTTGGCACTGTTCCGACAACATAAATTTAGTTTTAGAGGCCGTTCATCGCGCCCTCGCTGCTAAGCAGCATTAAGGCGGTTTAATGTGTTAATTTATGAGGCCGCTGAGCGCGCCCTCGCCGATGAGTGCGGTCGTCTGAGATTTGTTTTATAACTTCATTTTTCTCACTTTTTAGGTTATGGTTTTGGGGAAGTTTTTGCTCCCAAATTCCATCACCATACAGTTTTGATAGATTAGCTTACAAAATAACACTTGGGTCTTGCTTATGGATGATTGGAGATGGATTGCTCTTCGATAGGAGTTGACAAACCGGTGTAAATGAGTAGTGTATCTCTTCTCTTCTCTTTGTATTTCTCTATTTTGTTGGTTATGTATGTATATCTACTCTTACTCATGTATATTTGTCGCCCTTGGCTTTGTATAAAGTTTGCTTTACGAATATGTGTTGGTGATTGTCTTAGGTTTTTACTCTATGTTAGGGATTTAAGTTTTGCTATATATAGATCACTTAGATTCTTACCTAGGATGATTATCTGTTAGTTTCTGAATGCTAGAAATGGATTTAGAGCTGACATTCACTTATGGTATCTGAGCTTAATGCCTCTGTGTTGGTAAAATATGCCAGAGATGGGTATGGAGGTGACGCAGTTGAATTCTCAATTTGGGTTAGAAATAGCTTAGGTTGTGAGAGGTATGTGATGGCACTGACGAGTATCATAGGCTGAGTATTATTGGACGGTAGATTTAAGTCTGTGACAGGTAGTGTGCATTCGTTCCGGACAAGCTGTATATCCTTTATAATTTTTTTCTTTTATTTTCAACTCATTTAATCCCAAACTCATTAACAGTAAAATTGTTGAATGACGAACCAATAACCAATATTTGTGGACACGATACGATATAACCTAACCGGTATATATCACCCGGTAAAAATAAATACCAACTCTTTGCTTGTCGATAATACCGCAGCAACAAGCAGTTAATTCCACTTTATCACACTTTGTCAAGCAACATCAGTACATGTAGATCCTTCATTACAGCTGGAAGACACATAAGATATCCAAATTATAGGTCACACCAGATTTGATCAGAGAGTCCACACCTCAATCTGGAAAATTTAAAATAATCTTCCTTTACTGAGGAGACAAGGAACTGAAATGATGCTTCAACATCAATTTTGTAATCACCCTGAAATATATAGGCTTCTACTGCTCAAGGAACTCCCCACCCACAACTCTTTCGGAGGATACTAGATAATGCACCTGAAGTAGGTTAACTTGCACAGATATACAAGCCACCGTTAATTACTTTAGCTCAACTTCTACTTGCATACTTGCTTGGACCAGAAGGAAACTAATCCAGTAAATGGCAGTATAATCCTCTAGATAAATCCTCTTCTAGACCAGGCTAAGGTTCTATACAGATGTGACTAGCACACATTTTCTTAGCACCCAAAGCATCTTTTATGCCAACCCTTAGTTCATTAGGATTCTTCACATATACTGACATGATGTCCTAACATAGATTCACATATATTGACTTGCTTCTAGAATGCATAATATAATTTTTTGATTATAACACCAATTTCATGCACATGTTTCATCAGAGTAGGATACACTTGATGAGCAAATAACAACATATAAAAATAGAATTTATGTCAACCAGGTTTATAACAGATACCATGCAGCGGAACACAACTTACTAGCTCTTCAACAATATTCAGTCTTACCATAATAACCTTTGCACAATCACATCAGGTGCTTTGGTTAAATTTGAAAATAAAACAAGCTCTAAACATAGTCAGTTCTTTCATCACCAAGGATTCACACCAAGGGAACACTAGACAGATCTAATATATTTCCTGTCATGAATAGTCCATCCTCCACTTCTAGGGACCATTCAAATATGAACTCTCTGGGTTCAACCAGTTCTTCAGCACCAAACTTCTACCTTGTTCATATAACTAGAAAGTATGTCTCTAGGATCTCATCTAGAGTCAGACATGATTCCTGCTCTGATACCAATTGAAATTCTGGTATAACAGACTTAGATGTCTTATAAAGATGTCCAGACATATGATCTGACATTAACATACAGACTACGGAATAATAATTCAGGAAACATACATAACACCAGTAAATTATTTACCCAGTTCGGTGCAACACACCTACATATGGAGGCTTCCAAGCCAGTGATGAAATCCACTATCAACAATATCAATTCAGAGCTAAACTCGCTCGTTTACAATACCTCACTTAATCACTATCCAATGCAATTTCTGCCTAAGAACATCTTAGATATGAGAAACCGTTCATACTCCCCCTCAATCACTTAACGTGATAAAACAATAACAATAACAAAAGACATAAGACTCACTTCTATCACAAACTATCTAAGACTCAAAGCAATTTAATTCTAACTTAGAACACATATTGGAGTTGCTTCCCAGTTTCCACCAAGAATAATACATGTTACCTCTCACCTTTGGATTTCGAGAAGCATGGTGAGCATCCCACAAACCGGGTGGTTCACTACATCTAGCCCTAATGATTACATCCTTACTAATTTCGGCTAGCTCACTAAACTAGGTTATAAGTCCTTATTTTATAACCTACATGTTGCGGCGGTAAATCGACAAGCAAATAGTTGGTATTATTTTTACCGGTTAGGTTATATCGTATCGTGTCCACAGAGATTGGTTATTGATTCGTCGTTCGACAATTCTACCGTTAATGAGTTTGGGATTAAAATAAATGAAAATAAAAGACAAAAAGTAAATGCACAAAAAGTATAAAGGATAGACAGCTTGTCCGGAACGAATGTAAACTACCCGTCACAGACTTAAATCTACCACCCATGTTATACTCGGCCTATGATACTCGTACGTGTCATCACATATCTCTCACAATCTAAGCTATTTCTAACCCAAATTGAGAATCGTCCCGAATCACCTAGATATCCATTTCTGGCTTACCCCGACAACCAGAAGTCAACTGCGTCACCTCCATACCCATCTTTGGCACTCTTCACCAACGCAGAGGCATTAAGTTCAGATACTCTATAGTGAATGTCAGCTCTAAACCCATTTCAAGCATTCAGAAACTAATAGATAATCATCCTAGGAAAGAATCTAAGCAATCTATCTCTAGTAAAGCTCAAATCCCTAACATAGAGTAAAAACCTAAGACAATCACCAACACAAATTCGTAAAGCAAACTTTATAGAATGCCAAGGGCGACAAATATACATGAGTTATGAGTAGAAATACATAAAAACCCATCAAAAGAGATTACAAAGATAAGAGAAGAAGAGGAACCAAACATTTCTTGGTTTGTCAACACCAATCGACGAGGGATTCGACTCCGGATCATCCAAATGCAAGCTCCAATGTTGTTTTTCAAGAAAATCTATCAAAAAAAGAATGTTGATGGTGTTGGGACTCAAAAATACCCAACCCATAACCTAAAAATGTGTTTTTAGCCCCTTTTAAAGAATTCTGATATCGCAGGGCGCGCTAAGCGCGGTCTTTGATGTTCTGAAAAAAAATCAGCATTCCTGGATGTCTGTCTCTTTGTCACTCCAGTGCCATTCCTGGATGCCTTGATCTTTCTCCATCTAAAGCCATTATTAGATGTCGATTCCCTCCATCTAAAGCCATTATTAGATGTCGAGTTCTTTTTCATCCAAAGCCATTATTGGGTGTTACGTCTCTTTCACTTTATTCAAAGCCATTATTGGATATTGTGATCTTTCTCCATCTAAAGCCATTATTAGATGTCGAGTCCCTCCATCTAAAGCCATTATTAGATGTCGGTCTTGTTTTTATCCAAAGCCATTATTGGGTGTTATGCCTTTCTCACTTTATTCAAAGCCATTATTGGATATTGTGATCTTTCTCCATCTAAAGCCATTATTAGATGTCGAGTCCCTCCATCTAAAGCCATTATTAGATGTCGAGTCTCTTTTTCATCCAAAGCCATTGGGTGTTTCGTCTTCCGTGCTGTATCAGTCCATCTACCACAAATTTCTAATTTCAAGTTCTTTCCAACAATTTTCCCAGAGTCTGTCTCATATCATGCATCATTAAAAAAAATATATGTAAAAAAAAAACATTGCATTCAACGCTTTCTCGTTATATTTTATTCACAACATGGCAAAATTTTGGGTTTTTGATATTTAATTATCTCCCACTGCGATAATATGAAGCTTGATCATCTTCATATCATCTGGTTGATGATATTTAAATAGGGGCAACTGTTGCACCCCAAATTTTACCTTGCTATTTTTCTACTTGCATTGTATTTATATTAAAAAGAACAGTCATTCACTCATTGCGTTTGCATCCTTTCTCACTTTAATTTTAATTTTTAATATTTGATTAACTCTAATTATTTGGTGAGCTTTTACTAAATAATTTCTATTAGTTAAATAATGAAATAATAATTAAAAGGAATTTTGTTTTATTTTCTAAATAACAATGTTTTGTTTTTAATAGTAATTATGTTTGTATTTATAGATTATTTCATGCTTGATTTTTGCATTTTTTTTATTAGAGCTTTGAATTAATTAAAATATTTCCTCATTGAAAAAATATTTTTTATTTTTTATTTTTTTTATTTCATTAACAATTAATTTAGATTTTTTAGATAAATCATAGTTTAGTATCAAAGTCTGCTTTACCATATTTACATTATTTTTAATAGATTAATTAATTTTTATGTTTGTATCTTTTAATTCTACTTTTATTATGATACATAATTTCAATTGTTTTAGTGATTAGTAGTTATTAAATGATTTCTATTAAATAGAATAATAAAATAAGATCTAAATTAAAATCAATTTTTGTTAAAATAGTATTTTTTTTCTTTATTATTATTATTATTATTACCTTATTTTAAGAGATTATTAGTGGTTATTGTTACAAAGAATATAAAAAAAGAAGAAGACATTTTTAATTGTATTTGCATTTTTTTTAGTTGTATTTAGACAATCGAATGAAATTGCATTTTTTTAATAATTATTTTTATTTCTATTTTTAATTAAATTCATATTCTTTTAATAAATAATTTGGTTATTATTTTAGATGCATTTAATTTAATTATAGCATTTTTTATCTATTGTATATTGACATATCTTAGAATTTTCTTTTCTATTTTTTACAAGCATCACTAGGTACATTTTTTTTAATTTTATAATAACTCATATCATTAAAAAAAACTATTAAAACATTTTCTTTGCAATAATAAAAAAAACTATTAAAACATTTTCTTTGCAATAATAAATAAATAAATTGTTTTGAGTCTCCATGCTCCTGTACGTTCTCTTGTCCAACCTGCAAAATTCAAACCAAAACATAAAATCAGTCACAAAACAACAAAACCATAACAAATTGTACAATTTTCACAACAACAATTCCACTACCCGATTTCACTGATTCCACTACCACAAAACCACAAATTCACAAACCACAAATTCACAGCTAGCATTGTACAAATTGTCCCTTTGTTCTTATCCTCAAGTTCACTCCTCTCCACTACCCTGCAGATTGTACAAAATCACTTCCACTATTCCACTCACCATTTCAAATTCCACTACCTTGTACAATTTGATTCCGCTCTCATCCTTATCTCACAGATTTACAGTCTTTAAAACTTCAACCAACACAGTGAAACTCACCATTCTTCCAACAACAGCAACCAAACCGAAACAACCCTTTAAACCATCCTTCACAAACCCCAACCACCATTAACACCGTATCATACTCACCTCACATCTTTAAACCAGCAACAGCCACAAAAATAGATTTCAACAGAATCACATCAGAACCAGACAGAAGAAGCACTCAGAATAGACTCAGAAAAAGAAAAAGCGAGAAGAAATCAAAATCGTACCTTTTTCCTCCCTTTTTCGTTAGTGATGTTAAACTTTACTTTTCAGTTGTAGCTTGTAATCAGAATCATAACATAAGAGATTGGGGCTTTGGATTCAATTTGGGGGTTAGGGTATTATTGTATGCTTTGATTTTTGCTTCCATGGCATCTGATTTTGTTGAGAGAGAGGTGAATTGTTAACGATGATGAACAGTGGTAAGAGTGAAAAGCGTGAGAATCGTTTTGGTAGAAAGTAAAACGTACGAAAGAGAGCGATTTACTTTTATTTTTTTCTGTTAATCTATTTTTTTCTTTTAAATAATAATAAGTAATAATTGTGATGGCGGCATAGATGTGAACGGCGCCTCTTCATAGATTTAGGGTTTTCTTTGTCTTTTTTTTTGTTTTTGTTTTCTCTATAAGTGGTCGGGTGGGCCTAATAAGCTTAGCCCAATACATACTCTCAAACCACCACTTATTTCGGATTTATACCCCTCCTGACCTATCTTAGTTTATTAATTTTTAAATTAGTTTGTTGTAAATAATTTTACAAATTTTATAAATTTTCAGATCTTTATTTTAGTAAAATATTTTTTTTTCTAAAGAACAATACCAAACAAATATATAGTTTAGAACTAATTTTTCTTTAATAATCAAAAGTATTTTTTATTCCTAAAGTATTTTAGCCTTTTTTAGTTGATTTAGATTTAGTTTCCTAAATTTTAGGATTTAAATTTAATTTAGTAACTTTAAAAGTTTCATTTAATTTAGATTCAATTAAGTAAATTTAGGATTTTATTTAGTTTAGATTTTATTTAGCAAACTTTAGAATATTCATTCGATTTAGATTTAATTTACTAACTTTAGAATTTTATATATTTTATATTTAGTTTAATAATTTAATAATTTTTATTTTATTTTAGTTTAGATTTAATTTAGTAAGTAATTTAATTTAGATTTTGTTTAATAATTTTAAAATTATTTTTATAATCTTAGACTTTGTAGTTGGTTTGAATTACTTTAGTATCTTTATATATTTTTTAAATTAGGATTAATTTAGTGATCTTAAATTCTTAATAGTTATTATTTTCTTATGAATTTAATTCTTTTTTTCTCATACGTTTGTTTGAACTTGTAATTATTCCATACATCCTTATTTGTAAATTTGTACCCCCATTCCCCACATGATGTAATAATTAGTAAATATTTTATCGCTTTATCATTTAATTATTCATTCACATGTGCACAAACCAAAAACATTTCAAACTAATACTCGTGTGAGCCATTTTTAACCTTGAGTCGACAAAGCTTAGAAGCGTCGCAACGGCCACATATTTGTGCACACACCACGCTTGCTCTTGGGTTTACAATGAGACCTTAGTTGATTAGTTAAATATTATTTAATTATCTAATTAGGTTATTTAAAATTGATTAGTCCATCTAATTAATTTTATTAAACTAATTACTTGATTAAGTTTTGTTTAATTAGTCGATTAAGTTTATTTCGTACATGCACCTACACAATTGTCAATTGCCTTATCATTTGCGCTAGCCACGTTGTATGGGCTATTAATTCATTTGCACGATTTATCTATGCTTTCATGAATATTCGCAATTATTTCGTTTCTCCTCCATCTCCCATGCCTTGATCATAACCTATTCTTTCTCCATTCACCAAGCATTTAAAACACTTTCAATAAAACTCGATCCAACATCGAGTCTTCTTCTCAAACCTCGATTCAACGTCGAGTTGTTTTCAAAAATGTTTTTCATAATAAACTTGGATGAAATTTGTTTAAATCGTTAGATGGTAGCCTAATGTTTTAAACAAATTTGAAGTCTTTAGATTGTTGGATGATAGCCCAATAAGATAAACTTCAATCCATGACAAAATACTAGAGCGGTATTCGTTTAAATTGTTGAATGATAGCTCGACGATTTAATTGAATTGGAAGTCTTTAGGTTGTTGGATGATAGTCCAATAAACTAAATACTTCTATCCGCATTCAAATAGTGGAGTGACATTCATTTAAGCTGTTGGATGATAGCCCGACGATTTAATCGAATTTAAAGTCTTTAGATTGTTGGAGGATAGCCCAATAATTTAAATATTTTATCTCACTCAAAACACTTATTTCATAATAAATTTTTGGGATGAGAGATGATTGGTAGAGCTCACTCGCCAATTTCTAGTATTTGAATCATTAGATGATAGCCTAATGTTTTGATACTTGTCATCCCAACATAAAATCAATTTCAACTCACTCAATATCTTTTGTTTGCTCGAGCACCTTTTACTTTTAAACCCTTTTAAAGATTAGACATGATTCATTTATAATTGAGATGCTTATTCCTCTATTCCCAAGGTTTTCGACTTCTCCACTTGAGTACTAGAGGTGTTCTCAAACCCTCCCTCATGTTGGTGCATAGTCCTTTATTCTTTATCACACCTTGTGGATGTTAGACGAGTCCTCTCCTTTAAAAATGATGACTTGTCTTTTCATTTAAAATCAATCAATAAACAATCATTTTCTAGCCGAACTGGCTCGACTTTCCATTGCGAGGGAGTAGGCACTAAGTCTTACGACCAAAAACGAGCAAAAATAATAAAAACATTTCTTCTCTCTTTCTTTCTCCTTTTAAACTTAGAAGATCGTAAAATTTTAACACAACCACACTTTGAACTAAATGGGTACCATCGAGTACGATGGATGTAAGGGGTGCTAATACCTTCACCTTGCATAATCAACTCCCGAACCTATATCTCTTTAATCTCGTAGACTGTCTTATCCGATTTTTGTGGGTTTTATCTATATTTTCCCGTTCTTCTTTTAGAACAAATAAAATTAGGTGGCAATTTCATTGTTTTTTTTGAAAATTTAAATGATTTTTGAAAAAAGAGTTGCTTCAAGATGAAGAACACACAAAGGTGGGGATAAAAAAACACTCCTCCACAATTTTTCAAACAATAGACTAAATAATGCATTCATCCAAAAATGTATTGAAATACAAATGCAAGAATCACAAGGGCTTTTCAAGGTTGTAATGTGGCTTGGTTAACAAACAAGTGATAAGTCCTAAAGCTAATCGAAACAAAAGCTTGCCTAAACCTAAGGGAGTGATCAACTCACAAATTTCCAAACAATATAATTTCAATCAAACTGATTCTTCATCACAAATTTCACACCAAACACACCTCACTTATTAACATAACATTATTCCTACTCTTTTTGTTTTTCTTTTTCAAAGCTTTTCTCTTTTTTCTTTCTTTTTCTTATCTTTCTTTTTCACTTTTTCTTTTCTTTTGTTTTTCTCTTAACCTCATACCAACCACAATATAAGTATGTAAACATTTCTCTACCCAACTTGAATTCAACCAACATTAATGTGTGAATAATCCCTACTTTCTAAGGCAAGGTAAAAATCCATACAACAACATATAGTTGAGGGTTCAAGAAACAAAGAAATCAACATCCATACAAAAAAGGGTGAATTGACACTCATAGACAAGCATCAAGTTCAAATAAAAATGGATGTTGATAAAAGTTCAAAGGGGCTAACAAAGGATCACACACTCACAAGGTGAATTGAATATTTGGCCAAGGTAGTTATGCTCAAAATCAACAAAATGCTTTGATCATTTTCTTGCAATCATACAATCAACACAAAACACAAGATTAAGCATAATAAAATCCAGTTAAAACAAGAATGTGGACTCTCATATGTAAACAATGGAAAGCTTCCTCACATTTATGGTTAAAATGGTACTAAAGTGATTCAATTCATGAGCAAGTAATGCAAAAAGAATGAATAGCATGGTAATTATACAAATGATAAATTTCTAAACATGTTATGCTATAGAAAGCGATAAGCAGTACGACTTGTACCAACTTTGAAACTATCATTACCATACATCTGCGAGTTGAAATGATCAAACTCGGAAAATCACCTCAAAAGTCTTCAAGTTACCGAACCAAAATTTGAGTCAAACAACAACAAAAGAATTAGAAAAACAATTCTAATTTTATTCAATACAAAAGCCTTGGTGAAAGTGGGAAAAGGAAAACCAAGTGAAATTTTAAAAGAATTCATTGGCCCTACATAGCAGAAGCGCTACGATTGCGGAAAAATGACAGAATTGCAAGCTATGCAAGCTCCACTTACACACCTATACAATCTCATTTACACATCTAAACAATATTTACAATAAATACACACTTCCACAAGCAAAAACACTACAAACTTGTGGAAAATAACAAATTGACAAAACAAAACAAAAGCAAATAAAAATACACACAATTGGTGAAAAGGAATTAACAAGTTGAAAAGTGAAAATTTGAAATTAAGAGCAAGTCCTATTTCAACTTGTCAAATCACAAGTCACCACACACATAAACAACATAAACAAACATGCTTGTTTTACGTCGTAAGCTCGACGCCTTTATTGTGCGAGCACTAGTAACCTCCTCTCGTCATGCCATGGTATTGCCACACTGCGCAAACGTAAAGAAAATGTCCTAAAAAATACACAATAAACGTTACAAATACGAGACAACTTACAACAATACTTGAAAACAAGGAAAAACACACATATGTACAAGTATGGAAAGTTAACACAACATGTACAAGTAACATATACAAATTCATATACAAAGTCTATACAACATATACATTAATTACAAAACTCAAAAACAACGGAATTATCGCAATACAGAAACAATAAAACCAATCCCCGGCAACGGCGGTAAAGCGACAAGCAAAGAGTTGGTATTATTTTTACCGGGTGATATATACCGGTTAGGTTATATCGTATCGTGTCCACAGAGATTGGTTATTGATTCGTCGTTCGACAATTCTACCGTTAATGAGTTTGGGATTCAAATAAATGAAAATAAAAGACAAAAAGTAAATGAACAAAAAGTATAAAGGATAGACAGCTTTTCCGGAACGAATGAAAACTACCCGTCACAGACTTAAATCTACCACCCATGTTATACTCGGCCTACGATACTCGTCCGTGTCATCACATATCTCTCACAATCTAAGCTATTTCTAACCCAAATTGAGAATCCTCCCGAATCACCTAGATATCCATTTTTGGCTTACCTCGACAACCAGAAGTCAACTGCGTCACCTCCATACCCATCTTTGGCATACTTCACCAACGCAGAGGCATTATGTTCAGATACTCTATAGTGAATGTCAGCTCTAAACCCATTTCAAGCATTCAGAAACTAATAGATAATCATCCTAGGAAAGAATCTAAGCAATCTATCTCTAGTAAAGCTCAAATCCCTAACATAGAGTAAAAACCTAAGACAATCACCAACACAAATTCGTAAAGCAAACTTTATAGAATGCCAAGGGCGACAAATATACATGAGTTATGAGTATAAATACATAAAAACCCATCAAAAGAGATTACAAAGATAAGAGAAGAAGAGGAACCAAACATTTCTTGGTTTGTCAACACCAATCGACGAGGGATTCGACTCCGGATCATCCAAATGCAAGCTCCAATGTTGTTTTTCAAGAAAATATATCAAAAATAGAATGTTGATGGTGTTGGGACTCAAAAATACCCAACCCATAACCTAAAAATGTGTTTTTAGCCCCTTTTAAAGAATTCTGATATCGCAGGGCGCGCTAAGAGCGGTCTGTGATGTTCCGAAAAAAAATCAGCATCTTGTTTTTGCCATATCTTGAGAACCGTAACTCGGAATTGCGCCCGATTTGAAGCGTTGGAAAGCTTATTCAATGATATATCTAAAAATGGATAAATATCAATCAAATTGATGAATTTTATTCTTTGATTTTGAGCCTTATTCATTGATGAGTTGCTCAAATCGCACGTTTGAAGCCGTGTCTTCAACACTTTATTACTCAATGCTCCAATTATGAATGATACCTATAAAAGAGATGAAAAACTATCAAATGATACGATATTTACACAAAAACTGAATTATTCTATTATGTACACATTTATACAAAAAGCGGGGGATTTATTCGAAGAATATCAACAAAAGAACTGATAAGTGCCACTAAACATATATACAAAATAACTAAATTTTGGCACTTATCAACTCTCCCCAACTTGAAACATTGTTTGTCCTCAAACAAAGTCAAGTAAACCTAAAGAAACAAAGATGATAATCAAAGAATCACGAATCAACGAGTTTTAAAGCGGAAAACAAATGTATGGTTCAAACGAAAGCGTACGCAAAATACTTACTTACCACATTCTACAGCAATAACATATAAACGAACCAAATCCTAAGTACAAAAATCATGCAAAACATTCTAAATCAAAACAAACACAATCATGAATCACGCCTAGCAAAAATTCATCGGTAGATGAAGAACACACAAAGGTGGGGATAAAAAAACACTCCTCCACAATCTTGCAAACAATAGACTAAATTATGCATTCATCCAAAAACGTATTGAAAATACAAATGCAAGAATCACATGGGCTTTTCAAGGTTGTAATGTGGCTTGGTAATCAAACAAGTGATAAGTCATAAAGCTAATCGAAACAAAAACTTGCCTAAAGCTAAGGGAGTGATCAACTCACAAAGTTCCAAACAATATAATTTCAATCAAACTGATTCTTCATCACAAATTTCACACCAAACACACCTCACTTATTAACATAACATTATCCCTACTCTTTTGTTTTCTTTTTCAAAGCTTTTCTTTTTCTTTCTTTTCTTATCTTTCTTTTCACTTTTCTTTTCTTTTGTTTTCTCTTAACCTCATACCAACCACAATATAAGTATGTAAACATTTCTCAACTTGAATTCAACCAACATTAATGTGTGAATAATCCCTACTTTCTAAGGCAAGGTAAAATCCATACAACAACATATAGTTGAGGGTTCAAGAAACAAAGAAATCAACATCCATACAAAAAAGGGTGAATTGACACTCATAGACAAGCATCAAGTTCAAATAAAAATGGATGTTGATAAAAGTTCAAAGGGGCTAACAAAGGATCACACACTCACAAGGTGAATTGAATATTTGGCCAAGGTAGTTATGCTCAAAATCAACAAAATGCTTTGATCATTTTCTTGCAATCATACAATCAACACAAAACACAAGATTAAGCATAATAAAATCCAGTTAAAACAAGAATGTGGACTCTCATATGTAAACAATGGAAAGCTTCCTCACATTTATGGTTAAAAATGGTACTAAAGTGATTCAATTCATGAGCAAGTAATGCAAAAAGAATGAATAGCATGGTAATTTTACAAATGATAAATTTCCTAAACATGTTATGCTATAGAAAGCGATAAACGAGTACCTGACTTGTACCAACTTTGAAACTATCATTACCATACATATGCGAGTTGAAATGATCAAACTCGGAAAATCACCTCAAAAGTCTTCAAGTTACCGAACCAAAATTTGAGTCCAAACAACAACAAAAGAATTAGAAAAAACAATTCTAATTTTATTCAATACAAAAAGCCTTGGTGAAAGTGGGAAAAAGGAAAACCAAGTGAAATTTTAAAGAATTCAAGCCTACATAGCGAAGCTACACGATTGAAAAATGACAAGAAAAGCAACTATGCAAGCTCCACTTACACACATATACAATCTCATTTACACATCTAAGCAATATTTACAATACATACACACTTCCACAAGCCAAAACACTACAAACTTGTGGAAAATAACAAATTGACAAAACAAAACAAAAGCAAATAAAAATACACACAATTGGTGAAAAGGAATTAACAAGTTGAAAAGTGAAAATTTGAAATTAAGAGCAAGTCCTATTTCAACTTTTCAAATCACAAGTCACCACACACATAAACAACATAAACAAACATGCTTGTTTTACGTCGTAAGCTCGACGCCTTTATTGTGCGAGCACTAGTAACCTCCTCTCGTCATGCCATGGTATTGCCACACTGCGCAAACGTAAAGAAAATGTCCTAAAAAATACACAATAAACGTTACAAATACGAGACAACTTACAACAATACTTGAAAACAAGGAAAAACACACATATGTACAAGTATGGAAAGTTAACACAACATGTACAAGTAACATATACAAATTCATATACAAAGTCTATACAACATATACATTAATTACAAAACTCAAAAACAACGGAATTATCGCAATACAGAAACAATAAAACAAATCCCCGGCAACGGCGGTAAATTGACAAGCAAAGAGTTGGTATTATTTTTACCGGGTGAAATATACCAGTTAGGTTATATCGTATCGTGTCCACAGAGATTGGTTATTGATTCGTCGTTCGACAATTCTACCGTTAATGAGTTTGGGATTCAAATAAATGAAAATAAAAGACAAAAAGTAAATGAACAAAAAGTATAAAGGATAGACAGCTTTTCCGGAACGAATGTAAACTACCCGTCACAGACTTAAATCTACCACCCATGTTATACTCGGCCTACGATACTCGTCCGTGTCATCACATATCTCTCACAATCTAAGCTATTTCTAACCCAAATTGAGAATCCTCCCGAATCACCTAGATATCCATTTCTGGCTTACCTCGACAACCAGAAGTCAACTACGTCACCTCCATACCCATCTTTGGCATACTTCACCAACGCAGGCATTAAGTTCGGATACTCTATAGTGAATGTCACTCTAAACCCATTTCAAGCATTGAAACTAATAGATAATCATCCTAGGAAAGAATCTAAGCAATCTATCTCTAGTAAAGCTCAAATCCCTAACATAGGTAAAAACCTAAGACAATCACCAACACAAATTGTAAAAGCAAACTTTATAGAATGCCAAGGCGACAAATATACATGAGTTATGAGTAGAAATACATAAAACCCATCAAAAGAGATTACAAAGATAAGAGAAGAAGAGGAACCAAACATTTCTTGGTTTGTCAACACTAATCAACGAGGGATTCGACTCCGGATCATCCAAATGCAAGCTCAATGTTGTTTTTCAAGAAAATCTATCAAAAAGAATGTTGATGGTGTTAGGACTCAAAAATACCCAACCCGTAAAAATGTGTTTTAGCCCCTTTTAAAGACGATATCGCGGGCGCGCTAAGCGCTGATGCGTGATGTTCGAAAAAATCAGCATCTTGTTTTTGCCATATCTTGAGAACCGTAACTCGGAATTGCGCCCGATTTGAAGCGTTAGAAAGCTTATTCAATGATCTATCTAAAAATGGATAAATATCAATCAAATTGATGAATTTTATTCTTTGATTTTGAGCCTTATTCATTGATGAGTTGCTCAAATCGCACGTTTGAAGCCGTGTCTTCAACACTTTATTACTCAATGCTCCAATTATGAATGATACCTATAAAAGAGATGAAAAACTATCAAATGATACGATATTTACACAGAAACTCAATTATTCTATTATGTACACATTTATACAAAAAGCGGGGGATTTATTCGAAGAATATCAACAAAAGAACTGATAAGTGCCACTAAACATATATACAAAATAACTAAATTTTGGCACTTATCAACTCTCCCCAACTTGAAACATTGTTTGTCCTCAAATAAAGTCAAGTAAACCTAAAGAAACAAAAGATGATAATCAAAGAATCACGAATCAACGAGTTTTAAAGCGGAAAACAAATGTATGGTTCAACGAAAGCGTACACGCAAAATACTTACTTACCACATTCTACACAATAACATATAAACGAAACAAATCCTAAGTACAAAAATCATGCAAAACATTCTAAATCAAAACAAACACAATCATGAATCACGCCTAGCAAAAATTCATCAGTAGATGAAGAACACACAAAGGTGGGGATAAAAAAACACTCCTCCACAATCTTGCAAACAATAGACTAAATTATGCATTCATCCAAAAACGTATTGAAAATACAAATGCAAGAATCACAAGGGCTTTTCAAGGTTGTAATGTGGCTTGGTTATCAAAAAGTGATAAGTCCTAAAGCTAATCGAAACAAAACTTGCCTAAACCTAAGGGAGTGATCAACTCACAAAGTTCTAAACAATATAATTTCAATCAAACTGATTCTTCATCACAAATTTCACACCAAACACACCTCACTTATTAACATAACATTATTCCTACTCTTTTTGTTTTTCTTTTTCAAAGCTTTTCTCTTTTTTCTTTCTTTTTCTTATCTTTCTTTTTCACTTTTTCTTTTCTTTTGTTTTTCTCTTAACCTCATACCAACCACAATATAAGTATGTAAACATTTCTCTACCCAACTTGAATTCAACCAACATTAATGTGTGAATAATCCCTACTTTCTAAGGCAAGGTAAAAATCCATACAACAACATATAGTTGAGGGTTCAAGAAACAAAGAAATCAACATCCATACAAAAAAGGGTGAATTGACACTCATAGACAAGCATCAAGTTCAAATAAAAATGGATGTTGATAAAAGTTCAAAGGGGCTAACAAAGGATCACACACTCACAAGGTGAATTGAATATTTGGCCAAGGTAGTTATGCTCAAAATCAACAAAATGCTTTGATCATTTTCTTGCAATCATACAATCAACACAAAACACAAGATTAAGCATAATAAAATCCAGTTAAAACAAGAATGTGGACTCTCATATGTAAACAATGGAAAGCTTCCTCACATTTATGGTTAAAAATGGTACTAAAGTGATTCAATTCATGAGCAAGTAATGCAAAAAGAATGAATAGCATGGTAATTATACAAATGATAAATTTCCTAAACATGTTATGCTATAGAAAGCGATAAACGAGCACCTGACTTGTACCAACTTTGAAACTATCATTACCATACATATGCGAGTTGAAATGATCAAACTCGGAAAATCACCTCAAAAGTCTTCAAGTTACCGAACCAAAATTTGAGTCCAAACAACAACAAAAGAATTAGAAAAAACAATTCTAATTTTATTCAATACAAAAAGCCTTGGTGAAAGTGGGAAAAAGGAAAACCAAGTGAAATTTTAAAAGAATTCATGCCCTACATAGAAACTACGATTGCGAGAAAATGGCAACAAAGTTAACTGCAAGCTCCACACACATATACAATCTCATTTACACATCTAAACAATATTTACAATACATACACACTTCCACAAGCTAAAACACTACAAACTTGTGGAAAATAACAAATTGACAAAACAAAACAAAAGCAAATAAAAATACACACAATTGGTGAAAAGGAATTAACAAGTTGAAAAGTGAAAATTTGAAATTAAGAGCAAGTCCTATTTCAACTTTTCAAATCACAAGTCACCACACACATAAACAACATAAACAAACATGCTTGTTTTACGTCGTAAGCTCGACGCCTTTATTGTGCGAGCACTAGTAACCTCCTCTCCTCATGCCATGGTATTGCCACACTGCGCAAACGTAAAGAAAATGTCCTAAAAAATACACAATAAACGTTACAAATACGAGACAACTTACAACAATACTTGAAAACAAGGAAAAACACACATATGTACAAGTATGGAAAGTTAACACAACATGTACAAGTAACATATACAAATTCATATACAAAGTCTATACAACATATACATTAATTACAAAACTCAAAAACAACGGAATTATCGCAATACAGAAACAATAAAACCAATCCCCGGCAACGGCGGTAAAGCGACAAGCAAAGAGTTGGTATTATTTTTACCGGGTGATATATACCGGTTAGGTTATATCGTATCGTGTCCACAGAGATTGGTTATTGATTCGTCGTTCGACAATTCTACCGTTAATGAGTTTGGGATTCAAATAAATGAAAATAAAAGACAAAAAGTAAATGAACAAACAGTATAAAGGATAAACAGCTTGTCCGGAACGAATGTAAACTACCCGTCACAGACTTAAATCTACCACCCATCTTATACTCGGCCTACGATACTCGTCCGTGTCATCACATATCTCTCACAATCTAAGCTATTTCTAACCCAAATTGAGAATCCTCCCAATCACCTAGATATCCATTTAAAGCTTACCTCGACAACAAGTCATCACGTCACCTCCATACCCATCTTTGGCATACTTCACCAACGCGAGACATTAAGTTCGATACTCTATAGTGAATGTCACTCTAAACCCATTTCAAGCATTGAAACTAATAGATAATCATCCTAGGAAAGAATCTAAGCAATCTATCTCTAGTAAAGCTCAAATCCCTAACATAGAGTAAAAACCTAAGACAATCACCAACACAAATTGTAAAGCAAACTTTATAGAATGCCAAGGCGACAAATATACATGAGTTATGAGTAGAAATACATAAAACCCATCAAAAGAGATTACAAAGATAAAGAAGAAGAGGAACCAAACATTTCTTGGTTTGTCAACACCAATCGACGAGGATTCGACTCGGATCATCAAATGCAAGCTCAATGTTGTTTTCAAGAAATATATAAAAAAAGAATGTTGATGGTGTTGGGACTCAAAATACCCATAGCCTAAAATTTGTTTTAGCCCCTTTAAAGAATTACGATATCGCGGGGCGCGCTATGCGCTGTGATGTTCGAAAAAAATCAGATCTTGTTTTGCCATATCTTGAGAACCGTAACCGAATTGCGCTTGATTTGAAGCGTTGGAAAGCTTATTCAATGATCTATCTAAAAATGGATAAATATCAATCAAATTGATGAATTTTAGTCTTTGATTTTGCGCCTTATTCATTGATGAGTTGCTCAAATCGCACGTTTGAAGCCGTGTCTTCAACACTTTATTACTCAATGCTCCAATTATGAATGATACCTATAAAAGAGATGAAAAACTATCAAATGATACGATATTTACACAAAAACTCAATTATTCTATTATGTACACATTTATACAAAAAGCGGGGGATTTATTCGAAGAATATCAACAAAAGAACTGATAAGTGCCACTAAACATATATACAAAATAACTAAATTTTGGCACTTATCAACTCTCCCCAACTTGAAACATTGTTTGTCCTCAAACAAAGTCAAGTAAACCTAAAGAAACAAAAGATGATAATCAAAGAATCACGAATCAACGAGTTTTTAAAACGGAAAACAAATGTATGGTTCAAGAAAGCGTACCATAAAATACTTACTTACCACATTCTACAGCAATAACATATAAACGAAACAAATCCTAAGTACAAAAATCATGCAAAACATTCTAAATCAAAACAAACACAATCATGAATCACGCCTAGCAAAAATTCATCGGTAGATGAAGAACACACAAAGGTGGGGATAAAAAAACACTCCTCCACAATCTTGCAAACAATAGACTAAATTATGCATTCATCCAAAATGTATTGAAAATACAAATGCAAGAATCACAAGGGCTTTTCAAGGTTGTAATGTGGCTTGTTATCAAACAAGTGATAAGTCCTAAAGCTAATCGAAACAAAAATTTGCCTAAACCTAAGGAGTGATCAACTCACAAAGTTCTAAACAATATAATTTCAATCAAATTGATTCTTCATCACAAATTCACACAAACACACCTCACTTATTAACATAACATTATTCCTACTCTTTTGTTTTTCTTTTCAAAGCTTTTCTTTTTCTTTCTTTTTCTTATCTTTCTTTTCACTTTTTCTTTTCTTTTGTTTTCTCTTAACCTCATACCAACCACAATATAAGTATGTAAACATTTCTCTACCCAACTTGAATTCAACCAACATTAATGTGTGAATAATCCCTACTTTCTAAGGCAAGGTAAAAAGCATACAACAACATATAGTTGAGGTTCAAGAAACAAAGAAATCAACATCCATACAAAAAGGGTGAATTGACACTCATAGACAAGCATCAAGTTCAAATAAAAATGGATGTTGATAAAAGTTCAAAGGGGCTAACAAAGGATCACACACTCACAAGGTGAATTGAATATTTGGCCAAGGTAGTTATGCTCAAAATCAACAAAATGCTTTGATCATTTTCTTGCAATCATACAATCAACACAAAACACAAGATTAAGCATAATAAAATCCAATTAAAACAAGAATGTGGACTCTCATATGTAAACAATGGAAAGCTTCCTCACATTTATGGTTAAAAATGGTACTAAAGTGATTCAATTCATGAGCAACTAATGCAAAAAGAATGAATAGCATGGTAATTATACAAATGATAAATTTCCTAAACATGTTATGCTATAGAAAGCGATAAACGAGCACCTGACTTGTACCAACTTTGAAACTATCATTACCATACATCTGCGAGTTGAAATGATCAAACTCGGAAAATCACCTCAAAAGTCTTTAAGTTACCGAACCAAAATTTGAGTCCAAACAACAACAAAAGAATTAGAAAAAACAATTCTAATTTTATTCAACAAAAAGCCTTGGTGAAAGTGGGAAAAGGAAAACCAAGTGAAATTTTAAAGAATTCACTGCCCTACATAGCAGAGCGCTACACGATTCTGGAAAATGGCGACAGTGCAAGCTATGCAAGCTCCACTTACACACATATACAATCTCATTTACACATCTAAACAATATTTACAATACATACACACTTCACAAGCTAAAACACTACAAACTTGTGGAAAATAACAAATTGACAAAACAAAACAAAAGCAAATAAAAATACACAATTGGTGAAAAGGAATTAACAAGTTGAAAAGTGAAAATTTGAAATTAAGAGCAAGTCCTATTTCAACTTGTCAAATCACAAGTCACACACATAAAAAACATAAACAAACATGCTTGTTTTACGTCATAAGCTCGACGCCTTTATTGTGCGAGCACTAGTAACCTCCTCTCGTCATGCCATGGTATTGCCACCTGCATAAACGTAAAGAAAATGTCCTAAAAATACACAATAAGCGTTACAAATACGAGACAACTTACAACAATACTTGAAAACAAGGAAAAACACACATATGTACAAGTATGGAAAGTTAACACAACATGTACAAGTAACATATACAAATTCATATACAAAGTCTATACAACATATACATTAATTACAAAACTCAAAAACAACGGAATTATCGCATACGAAACAATAAAACCAATCCCAACGGCGGTAAGCGACAACAAAGAGTTGGTATTATTTTTACCGGTGATATATACGGTTAGGTTATATCGTATCGTGTCCACAGAGATTGGTTATTGATTCGTGTTCGACAATTCTACGTTAATGAGTTTGGGATTCAAATAAATGAAAATAAAAGACAAAAAGTAAATGAACAAAAAGTATAAAGGATAGAACTTTTAGAACGAATGTAAACTACCCGTCACAGACTTAAATCTACCACCCATGTTATACTCGGCCTACGATACTCGTCCGTGTCATCACATATCTCTCACAATCTAAGTTATTTCTAACCCAAATTGAGAATCCTCCCGAATCACCTAGATATCCATTTTTGGCTTACCTCGACAACCAGAAGTCAACTGCGTCACCTCCATACCCATCTTTGGCATACTTCACCAACGCAGAGGCATTATGTTCAGATACTCTATAGTGAATGTCAGCTCTAAACCCATTTCAAGCATTCAGAAACTAATAGATAATCATCCTAGGAAAGAATCTAAGCAATCTATCTCTAGTAAAGCTCAAATCCCTAACATAGAGTAAAAACCTAAGACAATCACCAACACAAATTCGTAAAGCAAACTTTATAGAATGCCAAGGGCGACAAATATACATGAGTTATGAGTATAAATACATAAAAACCCATCAAAAGAGATTACAAAGATAAGAGAAGAAGAGGAACCAAACATTTCTTGGTTTGTCAACACCAATCGAGGAGGGATTCGACTCGGATCATCAAATGCAAGCTCAATGTTGTTTTCAAGAAAATATATCAAAAATAGAATGTTGATGGTGTTGGGACTCAAAAATACCCAACCCATAACCTAAAAATGTGTTTTTAGCCCCTTTTAAAGAATTCTGATATCGCAGGGCGCGCTAAGCGCGGTCTGTGATGTTCCAAAAAAATCGATCTTGTTTTGCCATATCTTGAGAACCGTAACTTCGAATTGCGCCCGATTTGAAGCGTTGGAAAGCTTATTCAATGATCTATATAAAATGGATAAATATCAATCAAATTGATGAATTTTAGTCTTTGATTTTGAGCCTTATTCATTGATGAGTTGCTCAAATCGCACGTTTGAAGCCGTGTCTTCAACACTTTATTACTCAATGCTCCAATTATGAATGATACCTATAAAAGAGATGAAAAACTATCAAATGATACGATATTTACACAAAACTCAATTATTCTATTATGTACACATTTATACAAAAAGCGGGATTTATTGAAGAATATCAACAAAAGCGATAAGTGCCACTAAACATATATACAAAATAACTAAATTTTGGCACTTATCAACTCTCCCAACTTGAAACATTGTTTGTCCTCAAACAAAGTCAAGTAAACCTAAAGAAACAAAGATGATAATCAAAGAATCACGAATCAACGAGTTTTTAAAGCGGAAAACAAATGTATGGTTCAAGCGCATACACGCAAAATACTTACTTACCACATTCTACAGCAATAACATATAAACGAAACAAATCCTAAGTACAAAAATCATGCAAAACATTCTAAATCAAAACAAACACAATCATGAATCACGCCTAGCAAAAATTCATCGGTAGATGAAGAACACACAAAGGTGGGGATAAAAAAACACTCCTCCACAATCTTGCAAACAATAGACTAAATTATGCATTCATCCAAAGACGTATTGAAAATACAAATGCAAGAATCACAAGGGCTTTTCAAGGTTGTAATGTGGCTTGGTTATCAAACAAGTGATAAGTCCTAAAGCTAATCGAAACAAAAACTTGCCTAAACCTAAGGGAGTGATCAACTCACAAAGTTCTAAACAATATAATTTCAATCAAACTGATTCTTCATCACAAATTTCACACCAAACACACCTCACTTATTAACATAACATTATTCCTACTCTTTTGTTTTTCAAAGCTTTTCTCTTTTTCTTTCTTTTCTTATCTTTCTTTTCACTTTTTCTTTTTTTGTTTTCTCTTAACCTCATACCAACCACAATATAAGTATGTAAACATTTATCTACCCAACTTGAATTCAACCAACATTAATGTGTGAATAATCCCTACTTTCTAAGGCAAGGTAAAAATCCATACAACAACATATAGTTGAGGGTTCAAGAAACAAAGAAATCAACATCCATACAAAAAAGGGTGAATTGACACTCATAGACAAGCATCAAGTTCAAATAAAAATGGATGTTGATAAAAGTTCAAAGGGGCTAACAAAGGATCACACACTCACAAGGTGAATTGAATATTTGGCCAAGGTAGTTATGCTCAAAATCAACAAAATGCTTTGATCATTTTCTTGCAATCATACAATCAACACAAAACACAAGATTAAGCATAATAAAATCCAGTTAAAACAAGAATGTGGACTCTCATATGTAAACAATGGAAAGCTTCCTCACATTTATGGTTAAAATGGTACTAAAGTGATTCAATTCATGAGCAACTAATGCAAAAGAATGAATAGCATGGTAATTATACAAATGATAAATTTCCTAAACATGTTATGCTATAGAAAGCGATAACGAGCACGACTTGTACCAACTTTGAAACTATCATTACCATACATCTGCGAGTTGAAATGATCAAACTGGAAAATCACCTCAAAAGTCTTCAAGTTACGAACCAAAATTTGAGTCAAACAACAACAAAAGAATTAGAAAAAACAATTCTAATTTTATTCCATACAAAAAGCCTTGGTGAAAGTGGGAAAAAGGAAAACCAAGTGAAATTTTAAAAGAATTCATCGGCCTACATAGCAGTAGCGCTACGATTCTTGAAAAATGGCAACAGGTGCAACTGCTATGCAAGCTCCACTTACACACATATACAATCTCATTTACACATCTAAACAATATTTACAATACATACACACTTCCACAAGCTAAAACACTACAAACTTGTGGAAAATAACAAATTGATAAAACAAAACAAAAGCAAATAAAAATACACACAATTGGTGAAAAGAAATTAACAAGTTGAAAAGTGAAAATTTGAAATTAAGAGCAAGTCCTATTTCAACTTGTCAAATCACAAGTCACCACACACATAAACAACATAAACAAACATGCTTGTTTTACGTAAATAGCTCGACGCCTTTATTGTGCGAGCACTAGTAACCTCCTCGTCATGCCATGGTATTGCCATTTGCGCAAGCGTAAAGAAAATGTCCTAAAAAATACACAATAAACGTTACAAATACGAGACAACTTACAACAATACTTGAAAACAAGGAAAAACACACATATGTACAAGTATGGAAAGTTAACACAACATGTACAAGTAACATATACAAATTCATATACAAAGTCTATACAACATATACATTAATTACAAAACTCAAAAACAACGGAATTATCGCAATACAGAAACAATAAAACAAATCCCCGGCAACGGCGGTAAATTGACAAGCAAAGAGTTGGTATTATTTTTACCGGGTGAAATATACCAGTTAGGTTATATCGTATCGTGTCCACAGAGATTGGTTATTGATTCGTCGTTCGACAATTCTACCGTTAATGAGTTTGGGATTCAAATAAATGAAAATAAAAGACAAAAAGTAAATGAACAAAAAGTATAAAGGATAGACAGCTTTTCCGGAACGAATGTAAACTACCCGTCACAGACTTAAATCTACCACCCATGTTATACTCGGCCTACGATACTCGTCCGTGTCATCACATATCTCTCACAATCTAAGCTATTTCTAACCCAAATTGAGAATCCTCCCGAATCACCTAGATATCCATTTTTGGCTTACCTCGACAACCAGAAGTCAACTGCGTCACCTCCATACCCATCTTTGGCATACTTCACCAACGCAGAGGCATTATGTTCAGATACTCTATAGTGAATGTCAGCTCTAAACCCATTTCAAGCATTCAGAAACTAATAGATAATCATCCTAGGAAAGAATCTAAGCAATCTATCTCTAGTAAAGCTCAAATCCCTAACATAGAGTAAAAACCTAAGACAATCACCAACACAAATTCGTAAAGCAAACTTTATAGAATGCCAAGGGCGACAAATATACATGAGTTATGAGTAGAAATACATAAAAACCCATCAAAAGAGATTACAAATATAAGAGAAGAAGAGGAACCAAACATTTCGTGGTTTGTCAACACCAATCGACGAGGGATTCGACTCCGGATCATCCAAATGCAAGCTCCAATGTTGTTTTTCAAGAAAATATATCAAAAAAAGAATGTTGATGGTGTTGGGACTCAAAAATACCCAACCCATAACCTAAAATTGTTTTAGCCTTTTAAAGAATACGATATATAGGGCGCTATGCATGATCCGTGATGTTCAAAAAATCAGCATCTTGTTTTTGCCATATCTTGAGAACCGTAACTCGGAATTGCGCCCGATTTGAAGCGTTGGAAAGCTTATTCAATGATCTATCTAAAAATGGATAAATATCAATCAAATTGATGAATTTTAGTCTTTGATTTTGAGCCTTATTCATTGATGAGTTGCTCAAATCGCACGTTTGAAGCCGTGTCTTCAACACTTTATTACTCAATGCTCCAATTATGAATGATACCTATAAAAGAGATGAAAAACTATCAAATGATACGATATTTACACAAAAACTCAATTATTCTATTATGTACACATTTATACAAAAAGCGGGGGATTTATTCGAAGAATATCAACAAAAGAACTGATAAGTGCCACTAAACATATATACAAAATAACTAAATTTTGGCACTTATCAACTCTCCCAACTTGAAACATTGTTTGTCCTCAAACAAAGTCAAGTAAACCTAAAGAAACAAAAGATGATAATCAAAGAATCACGAATCAAAGTTTTTAAGCGGAAAACAAATGTATGGTTCAAGCGAAAGCATACGCAAAATACTTACTTACCACATTCTACAGCAATAACATATAAACGAAACAAATCCTAAGTACAAAAATCATGCAAAACATTCTAAATCAAAACAAACACAATCATGAATCACGCCTAGCAAAAATTCATCAGTAGATGAAGAACACACAAAGGTGGGGATAAAAAACCACTCCTCCACAATCTTGCAAACAATAGACTAAATTATGCATTCATCCAAAAACGTATTGAAAATACAAATGCAAGAATCACAAGGGCTTTTCAAGGTTGTAATGTGGCTTGGTTATCAAACAAGTGATAAGTCCTAAAGCTAATCGAAACAAAAACTTGCCTAAACCTAAGGGAGTGATCAACTCACAAAGTTCTAAACAATATAATTTCAATCAAACTGATTCTTCATCACAAATTTCACACCAAACACACCTCACTTATTAACATAACATTATTCCTACTCTTTTTGTTTTTCTTTTTCAAAGCTTTTCTCTTTTTTCTTTCTTTTTCTTATCTTTCTTTTTCACTTTTTCTTTTCTTTTTTTTCTCTTAACCTCATACCAACCACAATATAAGTATGTAAACATTTCTCTACCCAACTTGAATTCAACCAACATTAATGTGTGAATAATCCCTACTTTCTAAGGCAAGGTAAAAATCCATACAACAACATATAGTTGAGGGTTCAAGAAACAAAGAAATCAACATCCATACAAAAAAGGGTGAATTGACACTCATAGACAAGCATCAAGTTCAAATAAAATGGATGTTGATAAAAGTTCAAAGGGCTAACAAAGGATCACACACTCACAAGGTGAATTGAATATTTGGCCAAGGTAGTTATGCTCAAAATCAACAAAATGCTTTGATCATTTTCTTGCAATCATACAATCAACACAAAACACAAGATTAAGCATAATAAAATCCAGTTAAAACAAGAATGTGGACTCTCATATGTAAACAATGGAAAGCTTCCTCACATTTATGGTTAAAATTGTACTAAAGTGATTCAATTCATGAGCAACTAATGCAAAAAGAATGAATAGCATGGTAATTATACAAATGATAAATTTCCTAAACATGTTATGCTATAGAAAGCGATAAGCAGTACCGACTTGTACCAACTTTGAAACTATCATTACCATACATCCGAGTTGAAATGATCAAACTCGGAAAATCACCTCAAAAGTCTTCAAGTTACGAACCAAAATTTGAGTCCAAACAACAACAAAAGAATTAGAAAAACTATTCTAATTTTATTCAATACAAAAGCCTTGGTGAAAGTGGGAAAAAGGAAAACCAAGTGAAATTTTAAAAGAATTCACGGCCCTACATAGCAGAGCGCTACACCGATTCTGAGAAAAATGACAAAGCAGTGCAAGCTATGCAAGCTCCACTTACACACATACAATCTCATTTACACATCTAAACAATATTTACAATACATACACACTTCACAAGCTAAAACACTACAAACTTCTGGAAAATAACAAATTGACAAAACAAAACAAAGGCAAATAAAAATACACACAATTGGTGAAAAGGAATTAACAAGTTGAAAAGTGAAAATTTGAAATTAAGAGCAAGTCCTATTTCAACTTGTCAAATCACAAGTCACCACACACATAAACAACATAAACAAACATGCTTGTTTTACGTCGTAAGCTCGACGCCTTTATTGTGCGAGCACTAGTAACCTCCTCTCGTCATGCCATGGTATTGCCACACTGCGCAAACGTAAAGAAAATGTCCTAAAAAATACACAATAAACGTTACAAATACGAGACAACTTACAACAATACTTGAAAACAAGGAAAAACACACATATGTACAAGTATGGAAAGTTAACACAACATGTACAAGTAACATATACAAATTCATATACAAAGTCTATACAACATATACATTAATTACAAAACTCAAAAACAACGGAATTATCGCAATACAGAAACAATAAAACAAATCCCCGGCAACGGCGGTAAATTGACAAGCAAAGAGTTGGTATTATTTTTACCGGGTGAAATATACCAGTTAGGTTATATCGTATCGTGTCCACAGAGATTGGTTATTGATTCGTCGTTCGACAATTCTACCGTTAATGAGTTTGGGATTCAAATAAATGAAAATAAAAGACAAAAAGTAAATGAACAAAAAGTATAAAGGATAGACAGCTTTTCCGGAACGAATGTAAACTACCCGTCACAGACTTAAATCTACCACCCATGTTATACTCGGCCTACGATACTCGTCCGTGTCATCACATATCTCTCACAATCTAAGTTATTTCTAACCCAAATTGAGAATCCTCCCGAATCACCTAGATATCCATTTTGGCTTACCTCGACAACTAAGTCAATTGTCACCTCCATACCCATCTTTGGCATACTTCACCAACAGAGGCATTATGTTCAGATACTCTATAGTGAATGTCGCTCTAAACCCATTTCAAGCATTGAAACTAATAGATAATCATCCTAGGAAAGAATCTAAGCAATCTATCTCTAGTAAAGCTCAAATCCTAACAACAGAGTAAAAACCTAAGACAATCACCAACACAAATTTAAAGCAAACTTTATAGAATGCCAAGGCGACAAATATACATGAGTTATGAGTATAAATACATAAAACCCATCAAAAGAGATTACAAAGATAAGAGAAGAAGAGAACCAAACATTTCTTGGTTTGTCAACACAATCGACGAGGATTCGACTCGGATCATCCAAATGCAAGCTCAATGTTGTTTTTCAAGAAATATATAAAAATAGAATGTTGATGGTGTTGGGACTCAAAAATACCCAACCCATAACCTAAAATGTGTTTTAGCCCCTTTAAGAATTACGATATCGCGGGGGCGCTAAGAATGCGTGATGTTCAAAAAAAATCGACATCTTGTTTTTGCCATATCTTGAGAACCGTAACTCGAATTGCCCGATTTGAAGCGTTGGAAAGCTTATTCAATGATCTATATAAAATGGATAAATATCAATCAAATTGATGAATTTTAGTTTTGATTTTGAGCCTTATTCATTGATGAGTTGCTCAAATCATGCGTTTGAAGTCGTGTCTTCAACACTTTATTACTCAATGCTCCAATTATGAATGATACCTATAAAAGAGATGAAAACTATCAAATGATACGATATTTACACAAAACTCAATTATTCTATGTACACATTTATACAAAAGCGGGATTTATTAGAAGAATATCAACAAAAGAATGATAAGTGCCACTAAACATATATACAAAATAACTAAATTTTGGCACTTATCAACTCTCTAACTTGAAACATTGTTTGTCCTCAAACAAAGTCAAGTAAACCTAAAGAAACAAAAGATGATAATCAAAGAATCACGAATCAACGAAGTTTTTAAAGCGGAAAACAAATGTATGGTTCAAACAGCATTACGCAAAATACTTACTTACCACATTCTACAACAATAACATATAAGCGAAACAAATCCTAAGTACAAAAATCATGCAAAACATTCTAAATCAAAACAAACACAATCATGAATCACGCCTAGCAAAAATTCATCGGTAGATGAAGAACACACAAAGGTGGGGATAAAAACACTCCTCCACAATCTTGCAAACAATAGACTAAATTATGCATTCATCCAAAAGCGTATGAAAATACAAATGCAAGAATCACAAGGGCTTTTCAAGGTTGTAATGTGGCTTGGTTATCAAACAAGTGATAAGTCCTAAAGCTAATCGAAACAAAACTTGCCTAAACCTAAGGGGTGATCAACTCACAAAGTTCTAAACAATATAATTTCAATCAAACTGATTCTTCATCACAAATTTCACACCAAACACACCTCACTTATTAACATAACATTATTCCTACTCTTTTGTTTTCTTTTCAAAGCTTTTCTCTTTTTTCTTTCTTTTTCTTATCTTTCTTTTTCACTTTTTCTTTTCTTTGGTTTTTCTCTTAACCTCATACCAACCACAATATAAGTATGTAAACATTTCTCTACCCATCTTTAATTCAACCAACATTAATGTGTGAATAATCCCTACTTTCTAAGGGAAGGTAAAAATCCATACAACAACATATAGTTGAGGGTTCAAGAAACAAAGAAATCAACATCCATACAAAAAAGGGTGAATTGACACTCATAGACAAGCATCAAGTTCAAATAAAAATGGATGTTGATAAAAGTTCAAAGGGGCTAACAAAGGATCACACACTCACAAGGTGAATTGAATATTTGGCCAAGGTAGTTATGCTCAAAATCAACAAAATGCTTTGATCATTTTCTTGCAATCATACAATCAACACAAAACACAAGATTAAGCATAATAAAATCCAGTTAAAACAAGAATGTGGACTCTCATATGTAAACAATGGAAAGCTTCCTCACATTTATGGTTAAAAATGGTACTAAAGTGATTCAATTCATGAGCAACTAATGCAAAAAGAATGAATAGCATGGTAATTATACAAATGATAAATTTCCTAAACATGTTATGCTATAGAAAGCGATAAACGAGTACCTGACTTGTACCAACTTTGAAACTATCATTACCATACATCTGCGAGTTGAAATGATCAAACTCGGAAAATCACCTCAAAAGTCTTCAAGTTACCGAACCAAAATTTGAGTCCAAACAACAACAAAAGAATTAGAAAAAACAATTCTAATTTTATTCAATACAAAAAGCCTTGGTGAAAGTGGGAAAAAGGAAAACCAAGTGAAATTTTAAAAAGATTCACGGCCTACATAGCGAGCGCACGATTCATGAGAAAAATATGACAAGCAGTGCAACTGCTATCAAGCTCCTTACACATATACAATCTCATTTACACATCTAAACAATATTTACAATACATACACACTTCCACAAGCTAAAACACTACAAACTTGTGGAAAATAAAAAATTGACAAAACAAAACAAAAGCAAAAAAAAATACACACAATTGGTGAAAAGGAATTAACAAGTTGAAAAGTGAAAATTTGAAATTAAGAGAAATTCCTATTTCAACTTGTCAAATCACAAGTCACCACACACATAAACAACATAAACAAACATGCTTGTTTCGTCAGAAGCTCGCGCCTTTATTGTCTGAGCACTAGTAACCTCCTCTCCTCATGCCATGGTATTGCCACACTGCGCAAACGTAAAGAAAATGTCCTAAAAAATACACAATAAACGTTACAAATACGAGACAACTTACAACAATACTTGAAAACAAGGAAAAACACACATATGTACAAGTATGGAAAGTTAACACAACATGTACAAGTAACATATACAAATTCATATACAAAGTCTATACAACATATACATTAATTACAAAACTCAAAACAACGGAATTATCGCAATACTGAAACAATAAAACAAATCCCGCAGCAGCGATGGCGACAAGCAAAGAGTTGGTATTATTTTTACGGTGAAATATACGATTAGGTTATATCGTATCGTGTCCACAGAGATTGGTTATTGATTACGTGCGTTACAATTCTACCGTTAATGAGTTTGGGATTCAAATAAATGAAAATAAAAGACAAAAAGTAAATGAACAATATTATAAAGGATAAGTGACTTTTAACGCAATGTAAACTACCGTCAGGACTTAAATCTACCACCCATGTTATACTCGGCCCTCGATACTCGTCGTGTCATCACATATCTCACAATCTAAGTTATTTCTAACCCAAATTGAATCCTCCCGAATCACCTAGATATCCATTTTGGCTTACCTCGACAACCGAAGTCAATGCGTCACCTCCATACCCATCTTTGGCATACTTCCAACGAGGCATTATTTCGATACTCTATAGTGATATCACTCTAAACCCATTTCAAGCATTAAACTAATAGATAATCATCCTAGGAAAGAATCTAAGCAATCTATCTCTAGTAAAGCTCAAATCCCTAACATGAGTAAAAACCTAAGACAATCACAACACAAATTAGTAAAGCAAACTTTATAGAATGCCAAGCGACAAATATACATGAGTTATGAGTATAAATACAAAACCCATCAAAGAGATTACAAAGATAAGAAGAAGAGGAACCAAACATTTCTTGGTTTGTCAACACCAATCGACGAGGATTCGACTCGGATCATCAAATGCAAGCTCAATGTTGTTTTTCAAGAAAATATATCAAAAATAGAATGTTGATGGTGTTGGGACTCAAAAATACCCAACCCATAACCTAAAAATGTGTTTTTAGCCCCTTTTAAAGAATTCTGATATCGCAGGGCGCGCTAAGAGCGGTCTGTGATGTTCCGAAAAAAAATCAGCATCTTGTTTTTGCCATATCTTGAGAACCGTAACTCGGAATTGCGCCCGATTTGAAGCGTTGGAAAGCTTATTCAATGATCTATATAAAAATGGATAAATATCAATCAAATTGATGAATTTTAGTTTTTGATTTTGAGCCTTATTCATTGATGAGTTGCTCAAATCGCACGTTTGAAGTCGTGTCTTCAACACTTTATTACTCAATGCTCCAATTATGAATGATACCTATAAAAGAGATGAAAAACTATCAAATGATACAATATTTACACAAAAACTCAATTATTCTATTATGTACACATTTATACAAAAAGCGGGGAATTTATTCGAAGAATATCAACAAAAGAACTGATAAGTGCCACTAAACATATATACAAAATAACTAAATTTTGGCACTTATCAACTCTCCCCAACTTGAAACATTGTTTGTCCTCAAACAAAGTCAAGTAAACCTAAAGAAACAAAAGATGATAATCAAAGAATCACGAATCAACGAGTTTTAAAGCGGAAAACAAATGTATGGTTCAAGCGAAAGCGTACATAAAATACTTACTTACCACATTCTACAGCAATAACATATAAACGAAACAAATCCTAAGTACAAAAATCATGCAAAACATTCTAAATCAAAACAAACACAATCATGAATCACGCCTAGCAAAAATTCATCGGTAGATGAAGAACACACAAAGGTGAGGATAAAAAAACTCCTCCACAATCTTGCAAACAATAGACTAAATTATGCATTCATCCAAAACGTATTGAAAATACAAATGCAAGAATCACAAGGGCTTTTCAAGGTTGTAATGTGGCTTGGTTATCAAACAAGTGATAAGTCCTAAAGCTAATAAACAAAAACTTGCCTAAACCTAAAGGGTGATCAACTCACAAAGTTCTAAACAATATAATTTCAATCAAACTGATTCTTCATCACAAATTTCACACAAACACACCTCACTTATTAACATAACATTATTCCTACTCTTTTTGTTTTTCTTTTCAAAGCTTTTCTCTTTTTCTTTCTTTTCTTATCTTTCTTTTCACTTTTCTTTTCTTTGGTTTCTCTTAACCTCATACCAACCACAATATAAGTATGTAAACATTTCTCTACCCAACTTTAATTCAACCAACATTAATGTGTGAATAATCCCTACTTTCTAAGGGAAGGTAAAAATCCATACAACAACATATAGTTGAGGGTTCAAGAAACAAAGAAATCAACATCCATACAAAAAAGGGTGAATTGACACTCATAGACAAGCATCAAGTTCAAATAAAAATGGATGTTGATAAAAGTTCAAAGGGGCTAACAAAGGATCACACACTCACAAGGTGAATTGAATATTTGGCCAAGGTAGTTATGCTCAAAATCAACAAAATGCTTTGATCATTTTCTTGCAATCATACAATCAACACAAAACACAAGATTAAGCATAATAAAATCCAGTTAAAACAAGAATGTGGACTCTCATATGTAAACAATGGAAAGCTTCCTCACATTTATGGTTAAAAATGGTACTAAAGTGATTCAATTCATGAGCAAGTAATGCAAAAAGAATGAATAGCATGGTAATTATACAAATGATAAATTTCCTAAACATGTTATGCTATAGAAAGCGATAAGCAGTACTGACTTGTACCAACTTTGAAACTATCATTACCATACATGCGAGTTGAAATGATCAAACTCGGAATATCACCTCAAAAGTCTTCAAGTTACCGAACCAAAATTTGAGTCCAAACAACAACAAAAGAATTAGAAAAAACAATTCTAATTTTATTCAATACAAAAAGCCTTGGTGAAAGTGGGAAAAAGGAAAACCAAGTGAAATTTTAAAAGAATCACGGCCTACATAATGAGGCCTTCTACACCGATGCGGAAAATGACAGCAACAATTGCAACTGCTATACAAGCTCCACTACACACACCTATAATCTCATTTACACATCTAAACAATATTTACAATACATACACACTTCCACAAGCTAAAACACTACAAACTTGTGGAAAATAACAAATTGACAAAACAAAACAAAAGCAAATAAAAATACACACAATTGGTGAAAATTAACAAGTTGAAAAGTGAAAATTTGAAATTAAAGCAAGTCCTATTTCAACTTGTCAAATCTAGTCACCACACATAAACAACATAAACAAACATGCTTGTTTTACATTAAGTAAGCTCGACGCCTTTATTATGCGAGCACTAGTAACCTCCTCTCGTCATGTCATGGTATTGCCACTGCGCAAACGTAAAGAAATGTCCTAAAAATACACAATAAAGCGTTACAAATACGAGACAACTTACAACAATACTTGAAAACAAGGAAAAACACACATATGTACAAGTATGGAAAGTTAACACAACATGTACAAGTAACATATACAAATTCATATACAAAGTCTATAAAACATATACATTAATTACAAAACTCAAAAACAACGGAATTATCGCAATACAAACAATAAAACCAATCCCGGCAGCAGCGGTAATAACGAAAAGTTGGTATTATTTTATGGTGATATATATACCGATTAGGTTATATTGTATCGTGTCCACAAAGATTGGTTATTGATTCGTCGTTCGAAAATTCTACCGTTAATGAGTTTGGGATTCAAATAAATGAAATAAAAGACAAAAAGTAAATGAACAAAAGTATAAAGGATAGACAACTTTTAAAGACGAATAAACGTCACAGACTTAAATCTACCACCCATGTTATACTCGGCCTACGATACTCGTCCGTGTCATCACATATCTCTCACAATCTAAGCTATTTCTAAACCAAATTGAGAATCCTCCCGAATAACCTAGATATCTATTTAAAACACCTGACAACAAGAGTCATGCGTCACCTCCATACCCATCTTTGGCATACTTCACCAACGAGCATTAAGTTCAGATACTCTATAGTGAATGTCACTCTAAACCCATTTCAAGCATTCAGAAACTAATAGATAATCATCAGAAGAATAAGCATTCTATCTAGTAAGCTCAAATCCTAACATAGGTAAAAACCTAAGACAATCACCAACACAAATTAGCAAAGCAAACTTTATAGAATGCCAAAGGCGACAAATATACATAGTTAGGTAAAATACATAAAACCCATCAAAGTTACAAAGATAAGAAGAGTGGAACCAAACATTTCTTGGTTTGTCAACACAATGACGAGGATTAAACTCAGATCATCCAAATGCAAGCTCAATGTTGTTTTCAAGAAAATCTATCAAAAAAAATGTTGATGGTATTGGGACTCAAAAATACCAACCATAACCTAAAATATGTTTTTAGCCTTTTAAAAATTACGATATCGCGGGCGCTAGTATATTTGATATTCCAAAAAAAAAATCGGCGTCTTATTTTTGCCATATCTTGAGAACAATAACCAGGTGCCCGATTTGAAAACATTAATGATCTATCTAAAAATGGATAAATATCAATCAAATTGATGAATTTTATTCTTTGATTTTGAGCCTATTCATTGATGAGTTGCCAAATCATACGTTTGAAACGTGTCTTCAACACTTTATTACTCAATGCTCCAATATGAATGATACCTATAAAAGATGAAAACTATCAAATGATACAATATTTACACAAAAACTCAATTATTCTATTATGTACATATACAAAAGTTTATTGAAGAATATCAACAAAAAAAATGATAAGTGCCACTTATATACAAAATAACTAAATTTGGCACTTATCAACTCTCCCCAACAAACATTGTTTGTCCTCAACAAAGTCAAATAATAAAAGAAACAAAAGATGATAATCAAAGAATCACGAATCAACGAGTTTTAAGCGGAAAACAAATATATGGTTCAAACAGCGATACATAAAATACACTTACCACATTCTACAGATAACATATAAGCAAACAAATCCTAAGTACAAAAATCATGCAAAACATTCTAAATCAAAACAAACACAATCATGAATCACGCCTAGCAAAATTCACGGTAGATGAAGAACACACAAAAGTGGGATAAAAAACCTCCTCCACAATCTTGCAAACAATAGACTAAATTATGCATTCATCCAAAGCATTGAAAAAATACAAATGCAAGAATCACAAGGGCTTTTCAAAGTTGTAATGTGGCTTGTTATCAAACAAGTGATAAGTCCTAAAGCTAATCAAACAAAAACTTCCCTAAACCTAAAGGGTGATCAACTCACAAAGTTCCAAACAATATAATTTCAATCAAACCATTCTTCATCACAAATTTCACCAAACACACCTCACTTATTAACATAACATTATTCCTACTCTTTTGTTTTCAATGCTTTTCTCTTTTTCTTTCTTTTCTTATCTTTCTTTTCACTTTTTCTTTTCTTTTGTTTTCTCTTAACCTCACCAACCACAATATAAGTATGTACATTTCTACCCAACTTAATTCAACCAACATTAATGTGAATAATCCCTACTTTCTAAGGCAAGGTAAAATCCATACAACAACATATAGTTGAGGTTCAAGAAACAAAAATCAACATCCATACAAAAAGGGTGAATTGACACTCATAGACAAGCATCAAGTTCAAATAAAATGGATGTTGATAAAAGTTCAAAGGGCTAACAAAGGATCACACACTCACAAGGTGAATTGAATATTTGGCAAGGTAGTTATGCTCAAAATCAACAAAATGCTTTGATCATTTTCTTGCAATCATACAATCAACACAAAACACAAGATTAAGCATAATAAAATCCAGTTAAAACAAGAATGTGGACTCTCATATGTAAACAATGGAAAGCTTCCTCACATTTATGGTTAAAAATTGTACTAAAGTGATTCAATTCATGAGCAACTAATGCAAAAAGAATGAATAGCATGGTAATTATACAAATGATAAATTTCCTAAACATGTTATGCTATAAGCGATAACGAGTACGACTTGTAACTTTGAAACTATCATTATACATATGAGTTGAAATGATCAAACTCGGAAAATCACCTCAAAAGTCTTCAAGTTCAACCAAAATTTGAGTCAAACAACAACAAAAGAATTAGAAAAACTATTCTAATTTTATTCAATACAAAAGCCTTGGTGAAAGTGGGAAAAAAGAAAACCAAGTGAAATTTTAAAAAGAATTCTTATTTCATAGCAGGCTACAGATTCTGAAAAATATGCGACAACAGTCAATTGCTATACAAGCTCACTACACAATATACAATCTCATTTACACATCTAAACAATATTTACAATACATACACACTTCCCAACTAAAACTACAAACTTAGAAAATAACAAATTGACAAAACAAAACAAAAGCAAATAAAAATACACACAATTGGTGAAAAGATTAACAAGTTGAAAAGTGAAAATTTGAAATTAGAGCAAGTCCTATTTCAACTTGTCAAATCACAAGTCACCACACACCAAACAACATAAACAAACATGCTTGTTTTCGTATAAGCTTCAGCCTTTATTGTCCGACACTAGTAACCTCCTCGTCATGCCATGGTATTGCCACACCATAACGTAAAGAAAATGTCCTAAATACAATTAAGCGTTACAAATACGAGACAACACAACAATACTTGAAAACAAGGAAAAACACACATATGTACAAGTATGGAAAGTTAACACAACATGTACAAGTAACATATACAAATTCATATACAAAGTCTATACAACATATACATTAATTACAAAACTCAAAAAACAAGAATTATCATTGTCACGAAACAATAAAACAATCCACAAACAATGATAAGCGACAAGCAAAGAAATTGGTATTATTTTAAGGTGATATATACCGATTAGGTTATATAAATATCGTGTCACAATTAATTATTGATTATTAGTTAAACAATTCTACCGTTAATGAGTTTGGAATTCAAATAAATGAAAATAAAGACAAAAATAAATGAACAAAAGTATAAAGGATGAAAGCTTTTAAAACGAATGAAAACTACCGTCACAGACTTAAATCTACCACCCATGTTATACCGGCCTACGATACTCGTCGTGTCATCACATATCTCTCACAATCTAAGTATCTAACCCAAATTGAGAATCCTCCGAATCACCTAGATATCTATTACAGCTTACCTAAACAGCAATCAGCTGCGTCACCTCCATACCCATCTTTGGCATACTTCACCAACGCGAGGCATTAAGTTCGGATACTCTATAGTGAATATCGGCTCTAACCCATTTCAAGCATTAAAGAAACTAATAGATAATCATCCTAGGAAAGAATAAGCATTATCTCTAGTAGCTCAAATCCCTAACATGATAAAAACCTAAGACAATCACCAACACAAATTAAATAAGCAAACTTTATAGAATGCCAAGAAGCGACAAATATACATGAGTTATGGTAGAAATACATAAACCCATCAAAAGATTACAAAAAGTAAGAGAAGAAAGGAACCAAACATTTCTTGGTTTATCAACACCATCGGCAAGGGATTGACTCGGATCATCAAATCAACTCAATGTTGTTTTTCAAGAAAATCTATCAAAAAAAAGAATGTTGATGGTGTTGGGACTCAAAATACAACCATAACCTAAAAATGTTTTAGCCCTTTAAAGAATTAAATATCATGAGGCGCGCTAAGCGCAGTACATGTGATATTAAAAAAAATCAACATCTTGTTTTGCCATATCTTGAGAACGTAACTTTCGAATTAAGCGATTTAGGCGTTGGAAAGCTTATTCAATGATCTATCTAAAATGGATAAATATCAATCAAATTGATGAATTTTATTCTTTGATTTTGAGCCCTAGTCATTGATGATTGCTTGCGCAATCCTTGCGTTTGAAACGTGTCTTCAACACTTTATTACTCAATGCTCAATTATGAATGATACCTATAAAAGAGATGAAAAACTATCAAATGATACGATATTTACACAAAACTCAATTATTCTATATGTACACATTTATACAAAAAGCGGGGATTTATTGAAGAATATCAACAAAAAGAACCGATAAGTGCCACTAAACATATATACAAAATAACTAAATTTTGGCACTTATCAACTCTCCCCAACTTGCATTGTTTGTCCTCAAACAAAGTCAAGTAAACCTAAAGAAACAAAGATGATAATCAAAGAATCACGATCAAGTTTTAAAAGCGGAAAACAAATGTATGGTTCAAGCAGCGTACACATAAAATACTTAATTACCGCATTCTACAACAATAACATATAACGAAACAAATCCTAAGTACAAAAATCATGCAAAACATTCTAAATCAAAACAAACACAATCATGAATCACGCTAGCAAAATTCATCGGTAGATGAAGAACACACAAAATTGGGGATAAAAAACACTCCTCCACAATCTTGCAAACAATAGACTAAATTATGCATTCATCCAAAAGCGTATTGAAAATACAAATGCAAGAATCACAGGGCTTTTCAAAGTTGTAATGTGGCTTGAATTATCAAACAAGTGATAAGTCCTAAAGCTAATAAAACAAAAACTTCCCTAAACCTAAGGAGTGATCAACTCACAAAGTTCAAACAATATAATTTCAATCAAACTGATTCTTCATCACAAATTTCACACAAACACACCTCACTTATTAACATAACATTATTCCTACTCTTTTGTTTTCTTTTCAATGCTTTCTCTTTTTCTTTCTTTTTCTTATCTTTCTTTTTCACTTTTCTTTTCTTTTGTTTTCTCTTAACCTCATACCAACCACAATATAAGTATATAAACATTTCTCTACCCAACAGATTCAACAACATTATTATGTGAATAATCCCTACTTTCAAGCTAAAATCATAACTGAAAACAAAAAGTTCAAAGGGGCTAACAAAGGATCACACACTCCAAGGTGAATTGAATATTTAGCCAAAGGTAGTTATGCTCAAAATCAACAAAATGCTTTGATCATTTTCTTGCAATCATACAATCAACACAAAACACAAGATTAAGCATAATAAAATCCATTAAAACAAGAATGTGGACTCTCATATGTAAACAATGGAAAGCTTCCTCACATTTATGGTTAAAAATTGTACTAAAGTGATTCAATTCATGAGCAACTAATGCAAAAGAATGAATAGCATGGTAATTATACAAATGATAAATTTCCTAAACATGTTATGCTATAAAGATAGCGAGTACACGACTTGTACCAACTTTGAAACTATCATTACCATACATGCAAGTTGAAATGATCAAACTCGGAAAATCACCTCAAAAGTCTTCAAGTTACCGAACCAAAATTTGAGTCAAACAACAACAAAAGAATTAGAAAAACTATCTAATTTTATTCAATACAAAAAGCCTTGGTGAAAGTGGGAAAAAGGAAAACCAAGTGAAATTTTAAAGAATTCAGCCTACATAAGCAGTAGCGCTACACGATTGCGGAAAAATGGCAATAGCAGGTGCAACTGCTATGCAAGCTCCACTTACACACATATACAATCTCATTTACACATCAAACAATATTTACAATACATACACACTTCTGACTAAAACACTACAAACTTACGAAAATAACAAATTGACAAAACAAAACAAAGGCAAATAAAAATACACACAATTGGTGAAAAGAATTAACAAGTTGAAAAGTGAAAATTTGAAATTAAGAGAAGTCCTATTTCTTGTCAAATCACAAGTCACCACACATAAAACAACATAAACAAACATTTTTACATTAAATATTCGACGCCTTTATTGTCGAGCACTAGTAACCTCCTCTCGTCATGCCATGGTATTGCCACCTTCATAAGCGTAAAGAAAATGTCCTAAAAATACAATAAACGTTACAAATACAGACAACTTACAACAATACTTGAAAACAAGGAAAAACACACATATGTACAAGTATGGAAAGTTAACACAACATACAAGTAACATATACAAATTCATATACAAAGTCTATAACATATACATTAATTACAAAACTAAAAACAACGGAATTATAATCTGAAACAATAAAACCAATCCCCGCAAGCGGCGATAAAGCGACAAACAAAGAGTTGGTATTATTTTTACAGGTGATATATACGGTTAGGTTATATCGTATCGTCACAGAGATTGGTTATTGATTAAATCGTTCGACAATTCTACCGTTAATGAGTTTGGGATTCAAATAAATGAAAATAAAAGACAAAAAGTAAATGAACAAAAAGTATAAAGGATAGACGACTTTCCGGAGCGATAAAACTACCCGTCTGGGACTTAAATCTACCACCCATGTTATACTAAGCCTCGATATAAATCGTGTCATCACATATCTCTCACAATCTAAGCTATTTCTAACCCAAATTGAGAATCCTCGAATCACCTAGATATCTATTTAAAACACCTCGACAACGGTCATTGCGTCACCTCCATACCATCTTTGGCATACTTCACACCAGCGAAATTAAGTTCAGATACTCTATAGTGAATGTCACTCTAAACCCATTTCAAGCATTCAAAAACTAATAGATAATCATCATAGGAAAGAATATAAGCATTATCTCTAGTAAAGCTCAAATCCCTAACATGAGTAAAACCTAAGACAATCACCAACACAAAATTCGTAAAGCAAACTTTATAGAATGCCAAGGCGACAAAATATACATGAGTTATGGTAGAAATACATAAAAACCCATCAAAGAGATTACAAAGATAAGAGAAGAAGAAGAACCAACATTTCTTGGTTTGTCAACACCAATCGACAGGATTCGACTCGGATCATCCAAATGCAAGCTCAATGTTGTTTTCAAGAAAATCTATCAAAAAGAATGTTGATGGTGTTGGGACTCAAAAATACCAACCCATAACCTAAAAGTGTTTTAGCCCCTTTAAAAATTACGATATAAGGCGCGTAAAGCGTGATGCATGATGTTCCAAAAAAATCAGCATCTTGTTTTGCCATATCTTGAAACCGTAACTTCAATTACTTTGATTTAAGCGTTGGAAACTTATTCAATGATCTATCTAAAATGGATAAATATCAATCAAATTGATGAATTTTATTCTTTGATTTTGAGCCCTAGTCATTGATGAGTTGCTTAATCATACGTTGAAGCGTGTCTTCAACACTTTATTACTCAATGCTCCAATTATGAATGATACCTATAAAGAGATGAAAAACTATCAAATGATACGATATTTACACAAAACTCAATTATTCTATGTACACATTTATACAAAAAGCGGGGATTTATTCAAGAATATCAACAAAAGAACTGATAAGTGCCACTAAACATATATACAAAATAACTAAATTTTGCACTTATCAACTCTCCCAACTTGAAACATTGTTTGTCCTCAAACAAAGTCAAGTAAACCTAAAGAAACAAAAGATGATAATCAAAGAATCACGAATCAACGAGTTTTAAAGCGGAAAACAAATGTATGGTTCAAACAGCATTACACGCAAAATACTTACTTATCGCATTCTACAGCAATAACATATAAGCGAAACAAATCCTAAGTACAAAAATCATGCAAAACATTCTAAATCAAAACAAACACAATCATGAATCACGCCTAGCAAAATTCATGGTAGATGAAGAACACACAAAAGGTGGGGATAAAAACACTCCTCCACAATCTTGCAAACAATAGACTAAATTATGCATTCATCCAAAACGTATTGAAAATACAAATGCAAGAATCACAAGGGCTTTGGGTTGTAATGTGGCTTGGTTATCAAACAAGTGATAAGTCCTAAAGCTAATCAAAACAAAACTTCCCTAAACCTAAGGGGTGATCAACTCACAAAGTTCCAAACAATATAATTTCAATCAAACTGATTCTTCATCACAAATTTCACACCAAACACACCTCACTTATAACATAACATTATTCCTACTCTTTTGTTTTCTTTTTCAATGCTTTCTCTTTTTCTTTCTTTTTCTTATCTTTCTTTTCACTTTTTCTTTTCTTTTGTTTTTCTCTTAACCTCATACCAACCACAATATAAGTATGTAAACATTTCTCTACCCAACTTGAATTCAACCAACATTAATGTGTGAATAATCCCTACTTTCTAAGGCAAGGTAAAAATCCATACAACAACATATAGTTGAGGTTCAAGAAACAAAGAAATCAACATCCATACAAAAAGGGTGAATTGACACTCATAGACAAGCATCAAGTTCAAATAAAATGGATGTTGATAAAAGTTCAAAGGAATAACAAAGGATCACACACTCACAAGGTGAATTGAATATTTGGCCAAGGTAGTTATGCTCAAAATCAACAAAATGCTTTGATCATTTCTTGCAATCATACAATCAACACAAAACACAAGATTAAGCATAATAAAATCCAGTTAAAACAAGAATGTGGACTCGTATAAACAATGGAAAGCTTCCTCACATTTATGGTTAAAAATGTACTAAAGTGATTCAATTCATGAGCAACTAATGCAAAAAGAATGAATAGCATGGTAATTATACAAATGATAAATTTCCTAAACATGTTATGCTATAGAAAGCGATAAACAGTACGACTTGTACCAACTTTGAAACTATCATTACCATACATCTGCGAGTTGAAATGATCAAACTCGGAAAATCACCTCAAAAGTCTTCAATTACGAACCAAAATTTGAGTCAAACAACAAGAAAAATTAGAAAAACTATTCTAATTTTATTCAATACAAAAAGCCTTGGTGAAAGTGGGAAAAGGAAAACCAAGTGAAATTTTAAAAGAATTCATGGCCTACATAGCAAAGGCCTTTACTACTTGATTAACGAGAAAATGGCAATAGCAGTGCAAGCGCTATACAAGCTCCACTTACACACATATACAATCTCATTTACACATCTAAACAATATTTACAATACATACACACTTCCACAAGCTAAAACACTACACAGAAAATAACAAATTGACAAAACAAAACAAAGGCAAATAAAATACACACAATTGGTGAAAATTAACAAGTTGAAAAGTGAAAATTTGAAATTAAGAGCAAGTCCTATTTCAACTTGTCAAATCACAAGTCACCACACACATAAACAACATAAACAAACATGCTTGTTTCATTAAAGCTCGCGCCTTTATTGTGCGAGCACTAGTAACCTCCTCGTCATGCCATGGTATTGCCACCTTAACGTAAACGTAAAGAAAATGTCCTAAAAAATACAATAAGCGTTACAAATCACGAGACAACTTACAACAATACTTGAAAACAAGGAAAAACACACATATGTACAAGTATGGAAAGTTAACACAACATGTACAAGTAACATATACAAATTCATATACAAAGTCTATACAACATATACATTAATTACAAAACTAAAAAACAACGGAATTATCGCAATACGAAACAATAAAACCAATCCCCAGCATGGCGGTAAAGCGACAAGCAAAGTTGGTATTATTTTACGATGATATATACCGGTTAGGTTATATCGTATCGTGTCCACAGAGTTGGTTATTGATTAGTGATTCGACAATTCTACCGTTAATGAGTTTGGGATTCAAATAAATGAAATAAAAAGACAAAAAGTAAATGAACAAAAGTATAAAGGATAGACAATTTTAAGACGAATGAAAACTACCCGTCACAGACTTAAATCTACCACCCATGTTATACTAAGCCTCGATACTCGTCCGTGTCATCACATATCTCTCACAATCTAAGCTATTTCTAACCCAAATTGAGAATCCTCCGAATCACCTAGATATCTATTTACGGCTTATAAACAACAGGAAGTCATTGCGTCACCTCCATACCCATCTTTATACTTCACCAGCAGAGGCATTAAGTTCGGATACTCTATAGTGAATGTCGCTCTAAACCCATTTCAAGCATTCAAAACTAATAGATAATCATCATAGGAAAGAATATAAGCATTCTATCTCTAGTAAAGCTCAAATCCCTAACATAGAGTAAAACCTAAGACAATCACCAACACAAATTCGTAAAGCAAACTTTATAGAATGCCAAGAAACAAATATACATGAGTTATGAGTAGAAATACATAAAACCCATCAAAAGAGATTACAAAGATAGAGAAGAAAGAGGAACCAAACATTTCTTGGTTTATCAACACAATCGACGAGGTTGACTCAGGATCATCCAAATGCAAGCAATGTTGTTTTTCAAAAATCTATCAAAAAAAGAATGTTGATGGTGTTGGGACTCAAAAATACCCAACCCATAACCTAAAATGTGTTTTAGCCCCTTTTAAGAGATTACGATGTCATGGGCGCTAAAGCGCGATCCTTGATGTTCGAAAAAATCGACATCTTGTTTTTGCCATATCTTGAGAACCGTAACTCGAAGATTGCGCTTTGATTTGAAGCGTTGGAAAGCTTATTCAATGATCTATCAAAATGGATAAATATCAATCAAATTGATGAATTTTATTCTTTGATTTTGAGCCCTAGTCATTGATAGTTGCTTAATCATGCGTTTGAAGCCGTGTCTTCAACACTTTATTACTCAATGCTCAATTATGAATGATACCTATAAAGAGATGAAAACTATCAAATGATACGATATTTACACAAAAAACTCAATTATTCTATATGTACACATTTATACAAAAAGCGGGGATTTATTAGAAGAATATCAACAAAGCCGATAAGTGCCACTAAACATATATACAAAATAACTAAATTTTGGCACTTATCAACTCTCCCCAACGAAACATTCCTCAAACAAAGTCAAGTAAACCTAAAGAAACAAAAGATGATAATCAAAGAATCACGAATCAACGAGTTTTTAAAGCGGAAAACAAATGTATGGTTCAAGCAGCATTACACGCAAAATACTTACTTATACGCATTCTACGATAACATATAATGAAACAAATCCTAAGTACAAAAATCATGCAAAACATTCTAAATCAAAACAAACACAATCATGAATCACGCCTAGCAAAAATTCACCGGTAGATGAAGAACACAAAAGGTGGGGATAAAAACACTCCTCCACAATCTTGCAAACAATAGACTAAATTATGCATTCATCCAAAACGTATTGAAAATACAAATGCAAGAATCACAAGGGCTTTTCAAAGGTTGTAATGTGGCTTGGTTATCAAACAAGTGATAAGTCCTAAAGCTAATCGAAACAAAAACTTCCCTAAACCTAGGGTAGTCAACTCACAAAGTTCAAACAATATAATTTCAATCAACAATTCTTCATCACAAATTTCACACCAAACACACCTCACTAATAACATTATTCCTACTCTTTTGTTTTCTTTTCAATGCTTTTCTCTTTCTTTCTTTTTCTTATCTTTCTTTTCACTTTTCTTTTCTTTTGTTTTTCTCTTAACCATACCAACCACAATATAAGTATGTAAACATTTCTCTACCAACTTGAATTCAACCAACATTAATGTGTGAATAATCCCTACTTTCTAAGCAAGGTAAAATCCATACAACAACATATAGTTGAGGTTCAAGAAACAAAGAAATCAACATCCATACAAAAAAGGGTGAATTGACACTCATAGACAAGCATCAAGTTCAAATAAAATGGATGTTGATAAAAGTTCAAAGGGGTAAAGGATCACACACTCACAAGTGAATTGAATATTTGGCCAAGGTAGTTATGCTCAAAATCAACAAAATGCTTTGATCATTTTCTTGCAATCATACAATCAACACAAAACACAAGATTAAGCATAATAAAATCCAGTTAAAACAAGAATGTGGACTCTCATATAAACAATGGAAGCTTCCTCACATTTATGGTTAAAATTGTACTAAAGTGATTCAATTCATGAGCAACTAATGCAAAAGAATGAATAGCATGGTATACAAATGATAAATTTCCTAAACATGTTATGCTATAGAAAGCGATAAGCAGTACACGCTTGTACCAACTTTGAAACTATCATTACCATACATCCAAGTTGAAATGATCAAACTCGGAAAATCACCTCAAAAGTCTTCAAATTCCGAACCAAAATTGAGTCAAACAACAAAAGAATTAGAAAAAACTACTAATTTTATTCAATACAAAAGCCTTGGTGAAAGTGGAAAAAGGAAAACCAAGTGAAATTTTAAAAGAATTCATCGGCCCTACATAGCGAAGCCTTTACGATTCTTGAGGAAAAATAATGACAAAGGTGCAAGCGCTATCTGACCATACACACATATACAATCATTTACACATCTAAACAATATTTACAATACATACACACTTCCACAAGCTAAAACACTACAACTGAAAATAACAATTGACAAAACAAAACAAAAGCAAATAAAAATACACACAATTGGTGAAAAGGAATTAACAAGTTGAAAGTGAAAATTTGAAATTAAGAGCAAGTCCTATTTCAACTTGTCAAATCACAAGTCACCACACACATAAACAACATAAACAAACATGCTTGTTTCGTAGTAAGCTCTCGGCCTTTATTAATGCAGCATAGTAACCCTCCTCTCGTCATGCCATGGTATTGCCACCAGCAAACGTAAAGAAAATGTCCTAATACAATAAGCGTTACAAATCGAGACAACTTACAACAATACTTGAAAACAAGGAAAAACACACATGTACAAGTATGGAAAGTTAACACAACATGTACAAGTAACATATACAAATTCATATACAAAGTCTATACAACATATACATTAATTACAAAACTCAAAAACAACGGAATTATGCATCTGAAACAATAAAAACCAATCCCGACAGCGGCGGTAAAAGCAAGCAAAAGAGTTGGTATTATTTTACGGTGATATATACCGGTTAGGTTATATCGTATCGTGTCCCGCAATTGGTTATTGATTCGTCGTTCGACAATTCTACCGTTAATGAGTTTGGGATTAAATAAATGAAAATAAAGACAAAAGTAAATGAACAAAAAGTATAAAGGATAGACAACTTTCCGGAGCGAATGAAACTACCCGTCACGGACAAATCTACCACCATATTATACGGCCTACGATACTCGTCCGTGTCATCATATATCTCTCACAATCTAAGCTATTTCTAACCAAATTGAGAATCCTCCGAATCACTAGATATCTATTTCAAGCACCGACAACAGTATTTAAGTACCTCCATACCCATCTTTGGCATACTTCACCATGCGGTAAGTTCGATACTCGTGAATGTCTCTAAACCCATTTCAAGCATTCGAAACTAATGATAATCATCTAGGAAAGAATATAAGCATTATCTCTAGTAAAGCTCGAATCCACAACATAAAGTAAACTTAAGACAATCACCAACACAAATTAAGTAAACAAACTTTATAGAATGCCAGGCAAAAATATACATAGTTATGGTAGAAATACATAAAACCCATCAAAGAGATTACAAAGATAAGAAGAAGAGGGAAAACATTTCTTGGTTTGTCAACACCAATCGACGAGGATTCGACTCGGATCATCCAAATACAAGCTCAATGTTGTTTTCAAGAAATCTATCAAAAAGAATGTTGATGGTGTTGGGACTCAAAATACCAACCCATAACCTAAAAATGTGTTTAGCCCCTTTAAAAAATTCCACATTCTTGCGGTAAGCTAAAGCGGTAGATATTCAAAAAAAAAATCGACATCTTGTTTTGCCATATCTTGAGAACCGTAACTCGGAATTGCTTGATTTTGCGCGTTGGAAAGCTTATAATGACCTATCAAAAATGGATAAATATCAATCAAATTGATGAATTTTATTCTTTGATTTTGAATATTCATTGATGAGTTGCTTAAATCGCTTACGTTTGTAGCGTGTCTTCAACACTTTATTACTCAACGCTCCAATTATGAATGATACCTATAAAGAGATGAAAACTATCAAATGATATTTACACAAAACTCAATTATTCTATTATGCACATTTATACAAAAAGCTGAAGTTTATTGAAGATATCAACAAAGAAGTGATAAGTGCCATAAACATATATACAAAATAACTAAATTTGGCACTTCAACTCTCCCAACTTGAAACATTGTTTCCTCAAACAAAGTCAAGTAAACCTAAAGAAAAGATGATAATCAAAGAATCACGAATCAACGAGTTTTTAAAGGAAAACAAATATATGGTTCACAGCATTAAAAATACTTTACCCGCATTCTACAACAATAACATATAAAGAAAATCCTAAGTACAAAAAATCATTAAAACATTCTAAATCAAAACTAACACAATCATGAATCATAGCAAAAATTCATCGGTAGATGAAAAGAACACAAAAGTGGGATAAAAAACACTCCTCCAATCTTGCAAACAATAGACTAAATTATGCATTCATCCAACGTAATGAAAATACAAATGCAAGAATCACAGGCTTTTCAAGGTTGTAATGTAACTAGTTATCAAACAAGTGATAAGTCCTAAAGCTAATGAAACAAAAACTTCCCAAACCTAAAGGAATGATCAACTCACAAAGTTCCAAACAATATAATTTCAATCAAACTGATTCTTCATCACAAATTTCACCAAACTCACTTATTAACATAACATTATTCCTACTCTTTTGTTTTTCTTTTCAATGCTTTTCTCTTTTTCTTTCTTTTCTTATCTTTCTTTCACTTTTTCTTTTCTTTTGTTTTCTCTTAACCTCATACCAACCACAATATAAGTATATAAACATTTCTCTACCAACTTGAATTCAACCAACATTAATGTGAATAATCCCTACTTTCTAAGGCAAGGTAAAAATCCATACAACAACATATAGTTGAGGTTCAAGAAACAAAGAAATCAACATCCATACAAAAAGGGTGAATTGACACTTTCATAGACAAGCATCAATTCAAATAAAAATGGATGTTGATAAAAGTTCAAAGGGCTAACGGATCACACTCACAAAATTTGAATTGAATATTTAGCCAAGGTAGTTATGCTCAAAATCAACAAAATGCTTTGATCATTTTCTTGCAATCATACAATCAACAAAACAAAGATTAAGCATAATAAAATCCATTAAAACAAGAATGTGGACTCTCATAAACAATGGAAAGCTTCCTCATTTATGGTTAAAAATTGTACTAAAGTGATTCAATTCAAACAACTAATGCAAAAAGAATGAATAGCATGGTAATTATACAAATGATAAATTTCCTAAACATGTTATATAAGACCCATAAATTTAAATAAATAAATATTTTAGATTATCATATATTCGCTTATCTATAATATATTTTAATCGGGTATAAAATTAAATAATATTTATCTAAGTAATTGATTCATGCTAAAAAAAAAATAATAATATATTTATATATATATATATATATATATATATTATAAATTTTATTTTAGTAGTGGTTCGGAAAGAAATTTTCTATAAATTTTGGTTCATCTCTTTAGCGTTCGGTAAAAGTAGCACTTTAATTTTGAAACTACCATTTTGTAACAAAAATTTAGGGATAGACTAAATAAAAATTTATGATAGGATTATGAAATAATATTTGCTCCGTCTGAATTAATTTTCAAGTCTCTCTAGTAAGCGGTAGTTTTAACAGCAAATTAAAACAATCTTTGTTCATAACGAAATTTTATCAATAGGATCACAAAATTATATTCAATAAAATAATGAAAGATAATACTAATAATAAAATTTTATTTTCTCATTGATTTTTTTTTTATATTACAGTATAGAATAATGGAAGAAAGATTTTATTATCGTAATTAACTTTCAGACATTTTATCGGTGTCACATAATAAAGAAGAAAATGAATTCATCATTTAGGAAATTTAGCAAGAGATATTATGTTGATTATGAAGTAGCTAATTATGAATTGATGTATTAAGCATTAATTTATATTAATCTATAGTAACTTGACATAATAAGAACATGTAGTATTTATTTTCACTGAAGTGACTATCTACTCAAAGTAGTAAAGGACATGGTATACTCATAAATACTTACAAGCCATACAAAGCATAGTCTCAAAATTCACCACTTCTATATCATTAAATCTTCATTCTAAAAAGTAAGCATGTTAGACATATTAGTTATAAGTTGCTTATCATGGTTGTTCCAAGAAATTTAGTATAATAATAGGTTCTACATTAATGTGTATACTTCAAAGAAAAATTATTCTTACAAGACTATGATTAGTAAAGAAATATATAGGTTGATAAGTGATATTTATTTACGTTAATATAGAACTATTTGTATACAATAATAATTAATTTATTTTTTCAAAAAAAATCTAAATTAATTAATGATTAAGTTAAATTATCAAGAGTTAACATAATTTCTAGAACAAAATATACTAGTATATATTTTAAAGATATAGATCTTTGTGATGAATTTTAGGAATAAAATTAGAGTAATTATTTTGAATTTAAAGTGAAGGATAAGTTGTTTAATAACTATAAACTAAAAATTTTTTGTAAAGTAAAGAATACGTTAGTTTTAATCAATTTAGAATAGGTTATTTAATTTGAAAAAAAAATAAAATGATAAGTATTAGAAATTTTTGATAACTTATAATAAGGTGACTATGGCTTTATGTTTTAAGCATCAAATAAATAATCACATTAATATTTTAAATAAATAATAAAGGACCCTATATGTTTGTAAACTACACTAGAAAGTATGTTCTTATTCTATGGTAGTAAAATTTAGGAGTTAAGCGTTCTGTTATGTATTAAATAAATTAGTTTATTATATAAATTGTCAAGAAAATATAATATAGATATATTATAAGTTTAAGTTATAATTATAATAAAATAAGAAATTAATTAAACAAAATAAATAAACCAGTGATTGGAGTTTACAAGCATCTGAGTTCATTTATTGATCCTTCTAATTTAGTTCATTTTGAATAAAGGTATACAACATTAAATACGACTTCAACAAAACTCCATTTTCCTACACATTGTGACCGTAAAGGCATCTTTCTATTTTATATACTCATCTCATTAATATATATATATATATATATATATATATATATATATATATATATATATATATATATATATGTGTGTGTTATATATTTTTTCTTACGTGTTTATTTTAAGTGACTAGTTGAAAAGGTGAGTAATTGTTATATAAATATTTTGTGCAAAATTATTACATATGATATGTTGTGATACATGTTTGAGTGTATATGTCCAAAATTGTATGCTCATATCTCATGGTTACTGACTCTGGAAGAGAATCAAGAAGTACTACCGGAGAAAGTGTACAGGGTGTATCAGAGGAACCACCTTATCCAGAAGTGGATCATTGAGTTGATTGGTAGGTGTTACCCATCACCTTAAGTGGCGCTAAATTCTAAAAGCGGAACCCACGACCCTTTCGGAGGGATTGATATTAGGAATCATGTGCATCGACATATAGACATTGCATTAGGAATGAGTCTTAATATGCTATGTATTATTGTCGTGAATGTGTATATACATGTGTTAGAATGAGATCTCTTCATGTATAATGTATCCTCTTGTATATCTGGTTATCCGCTCTTGTATATTTATTATCTTGGATTGATGACCCTTCGATTGGATTGTGTGGGCTATCGCCAATAGATTATAGCGCACCGTTACGAGAAACACCCGTCGAAAACGTGAATTCACCTTTCTGATACATGGGTAGCGTCTGGGGATTCAACCCGGCCTAGGACAAGCGTAATGCAAGAAACGTGTTGGAGACCACTTTGCTATTATGGGCGAGGAACGAGACCACTATTTCCCGTCGACTATGACCTTTTCTATCCCACCATCATTGATCATCTCAGCTACCTCTCGGAGATTGATCGTCTGGATTATCGACCTACCTTCCACCTCAACGTACCCTTATGCGCTCCAGTTGAGAGAGCATGGCCAACCTACGATATATCTGAGGCCTTCCCAGACCTGAGATGTCACTGAGCCACCAGCCTTTACTCGTGATGTCTATCCCGTAAAGCAAACTTCTATCGATCCGGCACCACGTGCCTACAAAACGATCATTAGTAAGAGGCAGAGGCAGCGACAAGAGAGAGACCCCTCAAAGCGGGACTATGATCCCGAATCGATGGGAAGAATCCGATCATACATTGAGAAATGCTATAGCGAATTGTGTGGAGCAGTAAAGTAATTATTGTTGTCATTAGGTATCGATTGGTCGAAATTAGGAAAATACATACAAAATGGTAAAATAAAGGCAAAATTGGGAATTCTGTGACATTAATGTATATTTTCTCCTAAAACTCTCTCTGCGTAAATGCATTTACCGAGAACTTCATTATATCATTTATGGTTTTATATCATAACTACTATCTTCACTTTATATTTATACGCATTTATATATAATATATATTCTAATAATGGTAATCACCTATATAAAAACATAAGTGAGTTCTTAAAAATGTTTTTAAATAAATAAATAAATAAATAATAAAAAAAAAATATATATAAAAAAAACCTACCCTTTTATAAAAAACACTAATTAATTAAATTATAGTACCTTTTAAATACACATTTATTAAAAATAAGTGTTACATTGTAATATAAACTAAATTTATCTACTTAAATCGAAGTTTAGTATTCTAAACTATCATATATTTAGAGAAATTTAAACATCCACATTATTAAGCATAGTTAAACTTTGGAATCCATCACGATTTAAATAAAATATAAAATTCTCTTAAAAAAGTAAGAGAATTCCCTAGTAAATATCCATTTAAAAACATACGCAAAACGTAACATACTAACAAAGGCAAACAACAACCATTAAATCCAAACAACTCAACGACAACTAACTAACGCCCTTTCTTTGGAAGAAAAGATAATCCGAAATCAAAATTAACAATTTTATCCCCATCCACCTAAACCAAAATATTCCCGAAAAACTTCAACTTATGGTTACAAAAATTGAAAAAAATATCCATTGTCCACCAAAAGCGAAAATGTACCACCGCCTCTTTCTTGGCAATCGCGAAAAGCACTAGATTAATGAATGCCAAAACAATGGGAACTTAAACAAAATTACCGACAAATACTTAAAAAGCGGTAAAATCAATTTTTAACCGACATAACGCCGCCACCGCCGCTTTATCTAGGTTCCATTCCCAAATAAAAAAGTACATATCACATTTCCAAAACCGTATAACACAAAACTTCCAAGCCACCGCCCAAAAACCACCACGCTTTAACCACTGGTAAATGCCAAAATGAAAACATAACGAAAACAAATCGCGGTCCAAAACACAGGAAACCTAATATTCAAAACCATATCGCCGACATAACAAAATAAACCCATACCAACAACCACTATAATAACAAAACACCAACGCACATATCACACCAACACCAAAAAACAGCCCAATACGTTACTACCATGTGGTGAAAAATGCAAAACCAAATGATCTATAAATCCGACACACTACAAATGCAACAAAACATATGCATTACCACTCCAAAAGCCAGCCCGCCATCACCGCTTAACCGCCAACTTCCGAAAATGTATCAAAAATGCGAAACGTCTCCATCCAACAACTTTATCCGAAAATGCCATTGAAAAATACCATTTACGACAACACATTATTTCATATCCAAGGATCATTGTCGTGAAAAATACTACCCTTACTCACGCTTGACATGCTCTACCCACTGCGTTCTAGCACCAAACACGCATGCCGTAGTGGTTCCAAAACAAAAAATTTACAAATTATCTATATACCCCCACAATCTCGAAATTATTACCGGGACCGTTGAATGTCATTTCATTATAATGTTAGTGCCCATTGGTTATACCAAAATTTAACCGCCACCTATCGCTAACCGCTTCCATTTAAAAAAATGGAGCCAACCTTTCAACCACACTATGCAAAGCCGTGATGGCAAAATTAAAAACATGTTAGTTACTCAAAACTTTCAAAATGTGTTTCCGGCCAAAATTACATTTTACCACCGTGTTATTCTTCATTGGCAAAACCCCTTCCATTACACCGCCAAACCGCGCCAAAACTCCAACAAAACAAGAACGGAAGACTTGATAAAATACTCTTAACATGTTTCCCCCATGGAACTCCAATACACAGTTATGGCATTCCCTTGTGCCAAACACAAAACACTGCTGCGACATGAAAAATCGATACACCCTGCATAGCGATAAATGGCGCAAAAACATCAATATTTTCATTGATCTAAGTCAATTATCACCAAATTCGTGTAAAAAACACGTACAAGGCCGGGATTCATTATGGACATTATGAATACCTAGTCGCCATGCTTACCGTAACTAACCACCACTATTTCGCCCCGACATTCCACCCATTTCCAAACATTCATTTATTGTATTCATTAGACGATCATCCTTTACTCTCCAAAAGCAAACACGGCATCTACGCCAATACTACAAATTCGCCAAAAAAAGTTGTAACTATCCATCCGTCTGGCAAAAAAAGGTATTTCTTGGAACATGTCATATCCAAAAAGGAATTGCAAACACAACAAAGATTGAAACCGTTCTGCTTTAGAAACAAAACTCGGACAATCCTTGTTAAGAAGTTTTGTGGGATTGGTCGGATACTACCTGATTCATTGAAGGATTCGCTAAATAGTAGCTCCATTAACTCAACTAACTAGAAAGGATCAACCTTTGCTTGGATGGGAAATGTGAAGCTAATTTTCAATTGTTAAAGAAAAACTTCACGACATCACCTATATTGATTCTGCCACTGACTTTGAGGATCCCAGTTTATTGTGATACATCTCATCAAGGATTAGGATGTGTATTGATGCAACACGAGAAAAGCGGTAACATATGCTTCGAGACAATTGAAGACACAGAAAGGAATTACCTCATGATTTGGAGCTTGCGGTACGTAGTTTTTGCGCTAAAGATTTGGCGTCATTATCTTTATGGATGTACATTCACGATATTTAGCGATATAAGTTTGAAGTATTTGTTTGATCGAGAAGGAATTAAACATGAGACAAAGAGATGGATGGAAACCTTGAGGACTACGATTTCACATTACAATATCATCGGAAAAAGCAAGCGTGGTATTGGATCGTTAAGTAGGAAAGGTGCCGCACAACAGCATCATGATGGCCAAACAACGGAGTTATAGGAAACATTCGAGACATGCACCTGACGTGAAGATGGGACAAGGAACTCTTGATGTGGAATGGTCAAGATCTCTAATGGATTGTTGGAAGACATTGAGCCCCATCAAACAATCCACTCTTGGAAGAAAAGAAATTGATGGTAGGAAAAGCACCGGTTTTAAAGTAGGACGGATAATATCTTAAGGTGCAATGAAAATTTGTGTACCGATGTTCCCAAGATAAGGAAGCTAATTTTAGAGGAGGCTCACAAAACAAACTTAGCATTCACCTGGAGCAACAAAATGTATAAGATTTAATACAGAACTATTGGTGGCAGGAATATGAAGAAGGAAGTAGCAGTTATGCATCATGTTTGACTTGCCAAAGGCAAAGTAGAACATCAAAGGCCAGCGGAATTGCTACAATCTTTAGATATTCGAATGGAAGTGGGATAGCATTTCGATGGACTTTATCCTTTAGTTTACCTAAGACTCGAAGGATGCATGACTCAATTTGGGTAATTATCGATCGCTGACAAGTCTTCTCATTTCTTACATAAAACAACCTATAAAGTGGCCAAGTTAGCGGAAATTTACATTCTTTGATTGTTAGACTACATGGGGTGCCATCTAGCATCGTGTCGGATCGAGACCCAAAGTTCACATCGCAGTTTTGAAGTGCGTTACATGAGGCACTTGAACCAAACTAAGATTAAGTTCGGCCTACCATCCACAAACGAGATGGACAAAAGCTGAGCGAACAAATCGGTCATTAGAGGATCTACTTGATGTATTGGATGATAGAGGAAGTTGGGATGATATCAGCCTAATCGAATTCACCTACAACAACAGTTTTCATACTAGTATCGGAATGGCTCCATTTGAAGCTCTATATGGATGAAAATGTTAGGCGCCATTATGTTTATTGGTATCAAGATGGTGAGAGTATGTTATGTAGTCGGAAGATGGTTCAACGGACTACGGAAAGGTTAAAAGCATTAGAAAAATAGAAAGCCACAGATAAATCAGGAAAAGCTATACGAGACAAAAGGCGTAGGCCTTTGGATTTGAAAGGAGACCATGTGTTCCTCCGTGTCACACCACCACCAGTAGGAGAGCAATCAAGACGCCGAAGTTAACTCCAAAGTTTATGGGCCCATCAAATAACTTCAAAATTGGACCCGTGGCTTGCGAATTGCATTACCACCTTTTATCACGGAATACATGCGTATTTATGTCTCACAACTACGAAAATACAAGACCCTTCTCACATAATCAAGCAGACACCATTCAACTTAAAGACAACTTATCATTTGAAGTAAATGCAAGTTAGGATCGAGGATAGAAAGATGAAACGCTAAGAAATAAGGAAATTCCATTAGTGAAAATAATTTGGAACAAAGCATTGGCGATGCAACTTGGGAACTTGAGAGCGCAATCCGAGAAAAATACCCGAATTGTTTACAGGCATGTAGTTTCGAGACAGAAACTATTTTAGAAATGTTATAGACCCATAAATTTAAATAAATAAATATTTTAAGATTATCATATATTACGCTTATCTATAATATATTTTAATGGTATAAAATTAAATAATATTTATCTAAGTAAATTCGATTCATGCTAAAAAAAATAATAATAATATATATATATATATATATATATATATATATATATTTTAGAATTTTATTTTAGTAGTGGTTCAGGAAAGAAATTTTCTATAAATTTTGGTTTCTGTCTCTTTAGCGTTAAAAATAGCTTTAATTTTTGAAACTACCCATTTTTGTAACAAAAATTTAGGGATAGACTAAATAAAAAATTTATGATAGGATTATGAAATAAAAATATTTGCTCCGTCTGAATTAATTTTCAGTCTCTCTAGTAAGCGGTAGTTTTAACCGCTTAAAATTTTAAAACAATCTTTGTTCATAACGAAATTTTATCAATAGGATCACAAAATTATATTCAATAAAATAATGAAAAGATAATACTAATAATAAAAATTTATTTTCTCGATGATTTTTTTTATATTACGTAGAATAATCGAAGAAAGATTTTATTATAAATAAAAATTATTTAGAACATTTTATATAACACTAATGCTTAGAAAATAAATTCATCATTTAGGAAATTTAGCAAAGATATTATGTTGATTATGAAGTGATGGCTAATTATGAATTGATGTCGGCAAGCATTAATTTATATTAATCTATAGTAACTTGACATAGTAAGAACATGTAGTATTTATTTTCCTTTGAAGTGACTATCTACTCAAAGTAGTATTTAAGGACATGTGGTATACTCATAAGATACTTAAAACCATACAAAGCATAGTCTCAAAATTCACCACTTCTATATCGGGTAAATCTTCATTCTAAAAGTAAGCATGTTAGACATATTAGTTATAAGTTGCTTTTCCATCTCATGGTTGTTCCAAGAAATAGTATAATAATAGATTCTACATTAATGTCACTATGCTAATAAAGAAAAATTATTCTTACAAGACTATGATTAGTAAAAAATATATAGGTTGATAAATGATATTTATTTAAATAATAGAACTATTTATTACATAATAATAATTAATTATTTTTTCAAAAAAAAAAATTATGAAATTAATTTAATGATTAAGGGTTAAATTATCAAGAGTTAACATAATTTCTAGAACAAAATATACTAGTATATATTTTAAAGATATAGATCTTTATGTGATGAATTTTAGGAATAAAATTAGAGTAATTATATTGAATTTAAAGTGAAGGATAAGTTGTTTAATAACTATAAACTAAAATTTTTTTGTAAAGTAAAAAGAATACCGTTAGTTTTAATCAATTTAGAATAGGTTATTTTAATTTGAAAAAAAAAATAAATGATAAGTATTAGAGAATTTTGATAACTTATAATAAGGTGACTATGGCTTTATGTTTTAAGCATCAAATAAATAATACATAATATTTATTTTAAATTCAAATTAACTGTATCTTATTTTAACATAAATATTAAGGACCCTATATGTTTATAAACTACACTAGAAATATGTTCTTATTCTATAGTAGTAAAATTTAGGAGTTAGCGTTCTGTTATGTATTAAATGAAATTAGTTTATTATATAAATTGTCAAGAAAATATAATATAGATATATTATAAGTTTAAGTTATAATTATAATAAAAATAAGAAATTAATTAAACAAAATAAATAAACCAGTGATTGCGAGTTTACAATATACAGGTTCATTTATATGATCCTTCCTAATTTAGTTCATTTTGAATAAAGGTATACAACCGACCGACCGACTTCAACAAAACTCCATTTCCCACAACTGTTGTGACATAGAGGCATCTTTCTATTTTATATATACTCATCTCATTAATATATATATATATATATATATATATATATATATATATATGTTATGTATTTTTCTTACGTGTTTATTTTGAAGGTGACTAGTTGAAAAGTGAGTAATTGTTATATAAATATTTTGTACAAAATTATACATATATGATATTTGTGATGATACACATGTATTTGAGTGTATATGTCCGAAATTGTATGCTCAATACATCTCATGGTTACGTAGCTACGGAGAAATCACAGTACTGCACACGAGGTAGCACGAAATGCGTGTCGAAGAACCACCTTATCCAGAAGTAAATCGTGAAGTTGAATTGGTAGGTATTGCCATCACCTTAAGTAAGCGCTAAATTCTGGCGAACAACCACGACCCTTCTACGGAAGATTGATATTAGGAATCATGTGCATAAACATATAAAACATTTACATTAAGAATGAAGTCACCAAGTATACTATATATATTATTATCGTAAATAATATATATATATTAAAAAGAATCTCTAACCATATAATTATATCCTATATATATCTAATTTACTCCGCTCTTATATATTTATTATCTTGATTATTAACCACTGTATGGGTATGGCAAACTATCGCCAGCAAATTATAACCGAACACGAAACACCCATCGAAAACGGCAAATTCACCACTACGATACATGAACTAGCGTCCACGAAATTCAACCCAACCTAGAACGCTATTATGCAAAACATGCAGAAACCACTACTATTATAAACGAAAACG